>CM069453.1:60325002-60839320 GCA_035610835.1 Ophiura sarsii
CCTTGTAATTTCAATACTTCCATGCAAAATGTTTTACAAGTGATTAGCATAGTGCCGTATGCCTTTTTGACGAAGATCATGGTAACCAAATCTACTTTTCTACTGACATAGCCAATATGGCGCACAATGTCTTACTGTTTTTTTACCACTTTGAAGTCGTATATTTGATCAAAAATTATAACTACGCATTATGTAAAGTACAAAAGATTAAGAAAATGAGGCAATAATGAAAAAGTGTCCCCTATAGGTTTCACACCACTAAATAACGTCTGGCCCTACCCCCTTTGAGGCAAAAGTCCAAAACCGGCCCGTTTCTATACCGAAACGGGAGACCTATTGTAAATTACAGTTTAAAATTAGGGTATTTACTACTTGTTATGGCGAAATTAATATAGTGTGAATTTTGACAGACATTTTGTCGAGACATTAGATGATTAGAGCCACAGGTGTATAATGTTACAAAATCCAATATCATTATTTAAAAATATGATTTATTGCATGCTTTTCACCTCATCTCTGCTTTACACCAATGCTCACAAAAGTAGAGCGTTTAACTGGATTATACTTTTCTGCTCAGAACTTGTTTGGGTTATAAAGACTCACAAAACAAAACCACCCAAAATGTATAAATATGAAAAAAATTCCAACTCGCTACGCTCGCCATTACTAATTTCACAAAATAGAAAGAAGGCATCATAACATTATTGGCCGTTCAGATAGGGCACAAACAAAATTTTCCAATGTATCCATGAACAAAATTCCAAAGATGAACAAAATTACAAAATTTTCCAACGTAGGTCTATCCATGAACAAAATTCCAAAATAGAGACAGCTCCTTCAGTATGACAAATTGATTTTTTTTCGGGAAGGGGGGGGGGGGGGGGGGGGGGGGGGTTGTGTGAAAAGCTACTGGATAGCAGGGAGGGTCATGTAATTTTCAGTTTCAGCAGTAAGGGGGGGGGGGTCATTTTAACATACGAGTCTCAAATTTGTTCCACGCCCCCCCCCCCCCCCCTCCACCAATTAATAATGAACAGTCCCTAACGGTAAAGACGGTAAAAGCGCCAAGCGAGCCAAAACGCCAAACAACCGGGAAATTCATTTCAATGAAGTTATTCCTACCTTACTATGGCAACTGGGACTCGGCCACTGCGTGTCTGCGAGGCCAGTGGTCAGCAGGACAGTTCTAGATGATTCTTGCGTTTTCCTTCTTCCTTTGTATATCTTCCTTTTCCTTTTTCTCCTTTTCGGTTTTTTGTTCTCCTTTCCCTTTCCTTTCCCCCCTCTTTTTCTCCTTTTCTTTTCCCCTTCTCATTTCCCTTTTATTTGCCTTGCTGATTTTGTGGCTCAGTTTTTTGTTGTTGTCAGGGGGTTTCCTCCTGACCCACCCCCTGGCCCCGCCACTGCTCCCACATCCTTGGTCATACCAGTGCCGGATCTAGGATTAAAATTTACGGGGGGGCTGACCAATGTTTTTGTATTGGTACCCCAAAAAAAATCGTAAAAGGTCCCTCATTTTTTTTGCCGTCAGCTAGTGAAATTTTGCTAAATGGGGGGGGGGGGGGGGAGGTAAAGTGGTACACAAAAAAGGTATATTGTCAAAATTCCGCCCCCTGTATCCGCCACTCATACTTATACTATACTATTTAACCCACCCCACCCCAACATGGTTAGCGGAATTACTTTATATGAAGTCATGACCCTTTATATACCCTGTACACACTCAACCTCTGATTGGGACGCATTTTATCGATACGCCCACTCCTACAGGGGGGCACACCACTAAATAACTCCTCCATTGAAATACACGCGTTCGGCCCTTTTTCAAGACCGTATTTTTACCCCACGTAACAATGATGGAAGTTTTTATTTCGCATGAATGTATTAGATATGTGTTGAATTTTATTTTAAACTTGATTTTTCTTGACCATCTAGATGACATTTTCCGCTCCGGGCACCTAAACAGCGCCCTCACCATTTCTAACCGATATTTTCGCTTCCTCACCGGTTCCGGCAACGATATCCTTCCGCAGCCTAGGCACCCGTGCGTATTCGATTCCGACGATTTTTGATCACATTAGCAATGCTGAGGTTCTATTCTATCTTTTTCATAAAAAATAAGCAAGATTTACTTCTATTTGCTTCCCCTGGGACGATGATCAAATTGATTTAGGTACTATTTCTCCGAACCATACACCAAACGCCCAAGGATTTAGTGTAGTGCCCTCTAAAACCAGAAATGCCCGTGGTGGACGAGCTGCAAATAATATAATATATCGCACGTGTTTGTATATTTACCTTCCTTTTTTTGCATTTCCTGGACAAACTGTGTGTTACATTTAGACCCGTTTCGATCTATTTGGACCCATTTGGATCTATTTTGGACCCGTTTGAACCCATTTGGATACATTTGGATCCATTTGGACACATTTGGACCCGTTTGGACCCATTACCAAATATACAAACACCCAGAAACTGACACAGTTAGTACTGCACGGTTACAAGATTAGTAGTGATATTAAGAACTTGAAACTCATTATCTCACAATTGGAGACTTTGCGTCTGAGATTCAATCAACTGGATGAAAAACATATGATTGAATTATTCTCATTTCTGAATAGGAGACATAAATTAAGAAGATTAGATCTCACTGGCAATCCAATAACTGTGGCATCAATTACCTCTCTTGTACAATGTCTTCCTGGTGGTCTTGAGGAGCTAAGTTTAGAACAGACAGATCTGAATGATGAGACAGCTTGTATCTTGGCTTCTGGTCTCAGGACGGGTCTACAATTCACACCCTTGGTCTTTATGGAAACCCAGATATTGGAACAAAAGGGCGAGATGCTTTACAAGGGTTACCTATACAAATATTGTGGGACATAAGATGGACTAACCATATAATAATAAAGTAATTATTGGCCAATAAGTGACACAGCTAATGGGGGGCGGTCTGTTATGGTAAAATTCCCCTTTGATAAAATGAAATGAGGATGGCAAGATAAATGATAGAAAATCAAAAAAATTCTTTACTATATTCTAAGCCATTTTTAAGACCGTCTGTAACCTTTTTATTACTGTATTAAAACATCTATATGTAACATCAAAACATACCTCTTTTATCCAATGTCTGATTTTAACATCATCCAAAAATATGCTGACTAGAAGCTTCCCTTTAGGTTATTCATATTTGGGTGGGGGGACGAGAGATGAAAATAAACCGAAAAGATATTTGTGAGCCAAGAAATGCGGGCGTAGCGCTTGAATTTTTTAAAACTTTATACCAATTTTTTGCACAATGAGCTACATTTTGGCTCTAAACAAGCTTGTACCAACAAATATTGCATTTTGGCAAGACATGGGCGCCTAGCGCGTGAACAATTTTCATCTGTGTACTTTTGACCATCATATTTCCACGATTCCTTTGGCCAAATGAACCAATCTCAACCGACACGACGGCGATATTGGGGGGGGGGGGGGGGAAGTTGCCCCCCTCACCCCCCCCCCCCCCTCCACCCTCTGGCTACGCCACTGCTCTTTAATTTCTTTATATTTTTCAAGACATTTGACTTCATATCTAGAAGAGGTATGTTTTAATGTGACGGGTCACATATACCAGTTTGTAAACCATGCACCACCATTCTCAACACCTATGGGCACAATTACTTATGCAAAGGTATTAAAAACCACTGTTTTGTGTGGTTTTTTTTTCATTAAAAAAAAATCCCCTTTATCGGCAAAATCACAAATAATCATGGCAAAAACTATGCTCTGTTTTTTCCGCGAAATCACAAGCTTTTTAATGTACCACCCTTTTCAAATAAAACATGTCACATGTTTAAGTTTTAAAGAAGCAGTAGGTCTAAAGTAAAGAAAACTTTGCATTGTCTGTCATCCATCAATCAATATGTCCATCTAAATGTGTGTTGCGCTAGAAACTGTTATGGACATACATTCCAAGGTAAAATGTGTGCAATACTTAATCACAAAAGAGATCGTGAATATGGAGTTTCCTGCTCTTTGGAGACTAACAGCGTGTTTTTACTGAAGAAAAAAAGCAGGCATATGACTGCTAACGGGATTAAAATCTGTTGTCTTTTAATCCGTTAGCAGTCATATGCCTGCTTTTTTTCTTCAGTAAAAACACGCTGCATGAGAGTCTACCACTTTTCAAATTTTGCAAACTTTCCGAATGAAAAAGTACCCTTTTTGTGATATCTTAATGCACTTATCAATTGCATCTCCAGTCCCAGGGGACCCGGGGATAGGGGGATTAGGGCTGGGATGTAAAATTGCCAATGTATGTCCTGGGTTCAGTCATGTATGGTCCCCGCAGGGTGGGGCACTATTTAGTCTACGTCCCCGCTACAGTCCCGGCCCCCCGTGGCCGGGACAAAGTGTACAGTCCAAGCCACCCTTACCCAGGACAACATGTACCATGTACGCCCCAGCTACAGTCCGCAGATCGCTTAATTTCTTTCTTCAACATACCGGGATGCATTTATATGTGTTCCTTATGTTTTTATTAGGCTTATTCAGTCAAGCGCATCACATCTCTAGCTTATTTATAGCGACGCCCAGGTGTACATTTGTGTACCCTTAGTAGTCCCCGCTACATGTCCCGGCTAGCGGGGGCACAGTTTGTACGTCCCCGTACACTCCCCTGCATAGCCGGGCACCGGTTTTTGTACACTTGTGTACAGTCCCTGCATGGTCCCCTGTAGTCGACTGTAGTATACCTTGTATAATGTCACAGTCACACAATCGAACAACACCCCCCCCCCCCCCCCCCGATACTTCCTATCCGAGAACCGACCAAATACAAGGTCTACTGGCATTGGATTTACCAAAGAACTGTGCTTTAAGCACACTAGGGATTACTAGGGACGATGCTTTTTATGCGTCACGATAGTATCACACCCCTTCATAACGCGCCAATATTGAATTTGCTGTTTGTACATCTAGAAACGCGTGAAGGTGGTATTTCTGTGGCTGTGTAAGAGTTTCTAGTTATCGTATTACGAATGATCAAATTATTTGTTTCTGTTTAAACGTTAAAAGGTTTTTTATTACACGATATTGAAAGATAGGAAATAGCATGGAAATAGTCCCATATGCGGAAATGTAGCTATATCTCTGAGGAACATATTTTGGGCGAGGACCAATGTCAAAGATAACTCCTAAAGTGTGATTTTAGACCGAAACGGCGGCTATACAGTGCCAGAAAATCGACATTTTGAATATATCAAAGTGAGCAAGATTCTTCTCTTTGTGAAGACGGTATATAAATATTCATATACTTCGTATTTATCGTGTCTGTCATTGGTCAATTTTGAACCCCACGCGAACAAATTGCTCATTACGTATGCGTCCAATTTCTGGACAAGCACTAGTGTAAAGTATACGGAGGTCAACGAGGTCAATCCAATGCAAGTAGACCCTTTTTCCCGGGGGTGAGATCAGACGATGGGAGCCAGTCTGATGGGAGCGGTCCATGGGGAGTGAGCCCTCTATCGGTACATGTTCATAATAGTGACAAAGAAAAGGAAAAGGGTATATTTAGTAGACTAGGTCCCCTGCCATGTCCTGGGTTCCCCAGACCAGGCTTGCAATTGATAAGTGCATTGTTGTGGAAGACACACTTTGTTGCACAGTTTTATACTCGCATGGGCTTCCTAAAGTTTTGGGAGTGACAGTATGAGGTTTGTTAGAACAGTATTCATGGGTCACCATAGGGCTTCCATGCATACAGGGTGAGTAAAAGAAGAGTGTACTCAAAGTATAATTATTAATATATTTATTATCAAAATATGAAGGTAACAAATGTATGTGGCAATAGATGCATGTATTCACTATCAGCAAAACGAATCATGACAACATTTTATTTTTGATATTATACATTTATGCAAAGTTGTAAATAAATTTTGTAAATAAAATGTTTGACTGTGTTTGTGTTATCTTGTTATTTCTACGGTCTTTGTTAAATAGGCACTGAGAGATTGACGAGAAAATGAAATTTGAGAAAAAAAATTGTTTCAATATAAGTGTAATCATGTATTGGGAAATGTTCAAATAATGGGGCTATATACACATGAATCAATTAATGTGGTGACTAGTGCTGACCATTTTGATGTGATCTACATCGAATTGACCAAATAGTGAATTGTGAATTTGACATGAATTATGGTAAACGGTATGAGATGGTATAAACCCAAGTATTAAAAATTGAGGGCGCATTCCTATACGTATCTCTCAGTGCCCCTTTAATTGCATTTGTGCTAGTTAGTTTGAGTCTTTATATTATACTAGCGGGCATTCCTATACGTATCTCTCAGTGCCCCTTTAATTGCATTTGTGCGAGTTAGTCTGAGTCTTTATATTATACTAGCGGGCATTCCTATACGTATCTCTCAGTGCCCCTTTAATTTCATTTGTGCTAGTTAGTCTGAGTCTTTATATTATACTAGCGGGCATTCCTATACGTATCTCTCAGTGCCCCTTTAATTGCATTTGTGCGAGTTAGTTTGAGTCTTTATATTATACTAGCGGGCATTCCTATACGTATCTCTCAGTGCCCCTTTAATTTCATTTGTGCTAGTTAGTCCGAGTCTTTATATTATACTAGCGGGCATTCCTATACGTATCTCTCAGTGCCCCTTTAATTTCATTTGTGCTAGTTAGTCTGAGTCTTTATATTATACTAGCGGGCATTCCTATACGTATCTCTCAGTGCCCCTTTAATTGCATTTGTGCTAGTTAGTCTGAGTCTTTATATTATACTAGCGGGCATTCCTATACGTATCTCTCAGTGCCCCTTTAATTTCATTTGTGCGAGTTAGTCTGAGTCTTTATATTATACTAGCGGGCATTCCTATACGTATCTCTCAGTGCCCCTTTAATTGCATTTGTGCTAGTTAGTTTGAGTCTTTATATTATACTAGCGGGCATTCCTATACGTATCTCTCAGTGCCCCTTTAATTGCATTTGTGCTAGTTAGTCTGAGTCTTTATATTATACTAGCGGGCATTCCTATACGTATCTCTCAGTGCCCCTTTAATTTCATTTGTGCGAGTTAGTCTGAGTCTTTATATTATACTAGCGGGCATTCCTATACGTATCTCTCAGTGCCCCTTTAATTGCATTTGTGCTAGTTAGTCTGAGTCTTTATATTATACTAGCGGGCATTCCTATACGTATCTCTCAGTGCCCCTTTAATTGCATTTGTGCTAGTTAGTTTGAGTCTTTATATTATACTAGCGGGCATTCCTATACGTATCTCTCAGTGCCCCTTTAATTGCATTTGTGCTAGTTAGTCTGAGTCTTTATATTATACTAGCGGGCATTCCTATACGTATCTCTCAGTGCCCCTTTAATTGCATTTGTGCTAGTTAGTTTGAGTCTTTATATTATACTAGCGGGCATTCCTATACGTATCTCTCAGTGCCCCTTTAATTGCATTTGTGCTAGTTAGTCTGAGTCTTTATATTATACTAGCGGGCATTCCTATACGTATCTCTCAGTGCCCCTTTAATTGCATTTGTGCTAGTTAGTCTGAGTCTTTATATTATACTAGCGGGCATTCCTATACGTATCTCTCAGTGCCCCTTTAATTGCATTTGTGCTAGTTAGTCCGAGTCTTTATATTATACTAGCGGGCATTCCTATACGTATCTCTCAGTGCCCCTTTAATTGCATTTGTGCTAGTTAGTTTGAGTCTTTATATTATACTAGCGGGCATTCCTATACGTATCTCTCAGTGCCCCTTTAATTGCATTTGTGCTAGTTAGTCCGAGTCTTTATATTATACTAGCGGGCATTCCTATACGTATCTCTCAGTGCCCCTTTAATTGCATTTGTGCTAGTTAGTCTGAGTCTTTATATTATACTAGCGGGCATTCCTATACGTATCTCTCAGTGCCCCTTTAATTTCATTTGTGCTAGTTAGTCTGAGTCTTTATATTATACTAGCGGGCATTCCTATACGTATCTCTCAGTGCCCCTTTAATTGCATTTGTGCGAGTTAGTTTGAGTCTTTATATTATACTAGCGGGCATTCCTATACGTATCTCTCAGTGCCCCTTTAATTGCATTTCTGCTAGTTAGTCTGAGTCTTTATATTATACTAGCGGGCATTCCTATACACATCTCTCAGTGCCCCTTTAATTGCATTTCTGCTAGTTAGTCTGAGTCTTTATATTATATCTCAATAGTCTAATACTCAGAAAACTATAAGAAACCAAATCTATTCACATTAATCGATGCAAATGTGCGTAATCAGACCAGTGATGGAGTACTCGAGTCCCTTTTCTGAAGGACTCGTACTCAAGGCTCAAGATAAGCGGGCGCTGGGCGATTTTGTTTCCTTCTTCCCCTTGGTCTTCCTGCTATAGCGCCCGGTAATGCTGAAAAATAAACAACCGAGCACTGATATTTTGTCCAAACCAGTGCCCGTTGATGATCTGGAAGCTTGCCCAAGACATCGAATTTCGATTTGACAATACGATTTAATATAAAGTTAGCTCCCGGTAGACTGAAAGTAGCTCCTGGTTCTCACTAAATCCCATGATCCGGGCGTTATCTTGAGCCTTGCCTTTAGTTTAGTTAGTTTAGTTTTAGTTTAGTTTTATTTGGCATATCAAGACACAGAGATACAATACATCAGATCAAATATACAAATCATATAATGCCAAGGATAGCCCAAGAAAGCTCTAAAAGGGCTTATTTCCATTGGGGTCCTTATTAAAACAGCACATTATAAAAACATCATATATATTTGCACACAATAATAATATTGCACTTTTTATGAAACAACTGCATATAAAAATGGATGAAAAATCAAGATAGAAAGTGACTCTTTACTGCCTTTTTGAACTGCCCGTGGGTTTTGGATGTTTTAACCTGAGTTGGTAGCAAGTTCCATTCCCGAATACCAGTAAAGAAAAATGTATTGCACTGCTGACCTTTAGCTTTGGGAACCAGAAAATTCCCCTGGTATTGTATCTGTGAGAGTTGGACAATTTGGTAAATTGAGAATTCAAGTACTCAGGTGCTATTTCATTATATATTTTAAAAACATGATTGAGTTTAAGTTGTTTAACTCTGTCTTCAACTTTCAGCATTCCCAGCTTCTTAAATTCTACATCACCAATGTGGGACCTGGGCTCCAGCTTCAAAATAAAGCGAATCAACTTATTTTGCACAACTTGCAGCTTATTTTTCAACTTAGCAGAAAGTGAAGAAAACCATGAAGAGCAACAATACTCAAAATGGCATTGTATAAGGGCGGTGCAAAGGGTCTTACGAGATCTTTCGTTCAACAAATGACCTTGTCTGTATAAGAAACTTAATCTACCACAAGATTTTTTGACAACTGATTTTGCAACAGTTTCACCACTGAGATTTTCATCGAGAGTAATCCCAAAGGTATTTGACAGAGTTGGTAGGATTTATAATTTTTCCGTCACAAGAAACTTCAAACTTGTCCACCCTGCTCAGTCTAGGTTTAGATCCAAAAAGAATATACTCTGTTTTGCCAAGGTGCAATGACAATTTGTTGTCGATCAGCCATTGTCTACACGACTCAAGTTCTCTACTTAAAGTGTCAGAAACTACTTTTGGGTCTTTATCTGATGTGAAAAGGGCACTATCGTCAGCATATAACAAGAGATTACAGTTAACGCTTGATGACATATCGTTAACATAACACAAGAAGAGCAGGGGCCCTAAAATACTACCCTGTGGAATGCCACATGATATATTCATGGGTTTGGATTCAACCTGATTTACATTAACAATCTGTTTTCTGTCAGATAAGTATGATTTGAACCATTTAACAGAGTCAATGTGAATACCCATAGCTTGCAATTTGTTACAAAGTATGTCATGGTCTACTGTATCGAATGCCTTCTGTAAATCTAAGAGCACCATACCTGTTTATTTACCAGCAGCCATCTGGGATCTAATATAATCGGTGAGGTAAATAAGGCATGTATCAGTAGAGTATGAGCCTCTGAAACCAGATTGCAGGCTATAAATCAAATTATTATCAGAGAGGTACATTTCAAGTTGGTTATACACTGCTTTTTCAAGAATTTTTGAGACAATGGACAATATGCTAACCGGTCTATAATTGCCAACATCGGATCTACTGTTCTTTTTGAATAAAGGCCTTACTCTAGCAAATTTCATATCAGTGGGAACGGTGTTGCTGGTGATAGACAAGTTAACGATAAATGCCATGTGATCTTTAATTAGGCCTAAAAAAAAAGAAGTTTGATTGGCGTAACCCGACCGACCCTAAATACATCGCCGACCCTGAATATTTTTAATTATTTTTAGGGGAAAAAACAAAAACAAAAAACACCAAAAAACAAAAAAACCTGAAATCTGAAGTTTGTAATTGTTTAAAACTTCAGAAACTTGTACTCATAGAGTCTGTTGGCTTCTATAAATAAAAAGAAAAATGTTTAAAGAAAAGGGAATTTTTGCCGTCTCTTCATTTGTGTGTACTGCTGTCTTTTCAGTGTTCAAAAGTAGATGATTTAAAATTTAAAAAAATTAAAAAAATCCCGACCGATTTGTTTTGGTCATGTTACGCCAATCAAACTTCTTTTTTTTTAGGCCTTACCGCTGCACCGTCTTTTAAGAATTTCGCTGGTATACGAGCTAGACCGGTACTTTTATTGGGCTTCAACTTGAGTAGCTCTTTGTACACAAAGTCAATGGTTACAGGCGATAGCTTAAAACCCTTTGGGGAGACATTCTTACTTTTGTAGTAGTTTTTAAATGCATCAGACCCAGTGTCAAAACTATTACTGGCAGGTGGCAATTTGTTAACCAATGTTGAAGCAACAGAAGTATAAAATTGATTGATATAATTTGCAACTTTGTTGGAATCAAAGCAAGTTTTACCATCAATGTCAAGAACCACTTTGGTCTCACCTTTTGTTTTGTTACTATACCCAAGAGTTTTCAACTGTTGCCAAAGTTTTTTTGAGTCATTTTTGTGTTCTTCAATTTTACTACTAAAGTGCTCAGCTTTTGCAGATCTTACATCCCTCTGAATGTTATTTCTCATTTGACAATCCTTGTACAGATCAGTTTTTGTTCGGTCTTTTTTGAATTTGTACAATAAGTGGTCTCTGTACCTGATATTTTCAAGGATCTCATTGTTTATCCATGGTTCAGACCTGTTTTTCAGTCTAATCTGCTTAATAGGTGCTACAATGTCAAGGACCTGCAGGAAGATTGACCTAAAATGACTCCAAGCTTGGTTTATATTACTACAATACACACCAGAACAATCAGCAGATGACAATGCTGCCAACAGAGTCTCAACACTGTAATTCTTTAGTGACCTGATTTTGATAACATTATGACTACGACCAATTTGGCTTTTCAATACCTTACGTGTACAGTAAATGAGAAAGAAGATGATCACTCAAACCAATACACACTGTTCCTGACTGATAGATCTTATTTTCATTATTGCAAATAATGTGATCAATCAGGGTACTACTGGTATCAGTTACACGAGTAGAGGTCTTGATTAATTGTTTCAAGTTGAATAAGTCAAGAATGTTTTTATAGTTCTTAAATAAACTACAGTTCTGTTCAAAGAAATTAACATTGATATCACCTAGTATCATGATTTCACAATCAGATCTTATATTTGAGATACAACTTTCAAAGTGACTCCAGAACTCAATGTCCTCATCAGGTGGTCTATAGCATACACCAATGGTAATAGGTTTAGACTTTGGTAATAATAAATCAAACCAGATTGTCTCTATACGATTGTCATGTAAATCTTGTCTAGGGTTAAAAGCAAAATCGTTCCTTATGTACACGCAGACTCCTCCACCCTCACGATCCCTATCGTTGCGGAGCACAGAGTAACCACCAATTGCAATTTCAGCGTCCGTGATGGAATCATCGAGCCATGTCTCGGAGATGCCAATTACTGCTGCTCTGGTTTTTTGAGCGATGATATTTATCTCTGGTATTTTTTTCAACAGAGATCTTACATTGAGATTCACAAACTGCCTAACTCACAGGGTTGACTTAATTAAGCAGATTTACAATTGTGCATTTATCAACACTTATATGATTAGAGCATGTGCATAATGTAAGGCTAAAAAAAAGAAGTTGACTCGCCTTTTCCGACCGACCCGAATTTTCGGAAATCTAGGGTCACTATTTTTGTTAAGTAACATTAACCCCAGTTTATCTAAAACAGCATTTCAAACATTGCATAGCGCTCCTAGAGAAGTGTCTTTAGATGATTTTAATGCAATCGCGGCTTTTTTTACCAAAAACTGATTCTGGTACGTTGTGTGGCCGAAAATGTTTGAGTGAAAAATGTTATTTTTTTGTCAGAATGTTAAAAAATCAGCATTTTTAGTTAAAGCTGATACCAAAAATGGATTTGCTGACAGTTATTTTCCAAAAATGTATACTTTTATATACATCACATGAATATGTCATAATTGACAGAGCTTGATAAATTTCATAAATGTTGGCACGCTGGCTGAAAGTTTAATAGCGACCATTTGCGTGACATGATAGCTGACTGAAATGGTTTAAGCTTTGCAGGCCAACAAATATTAAGCACGCAAAATTATTATAACTACCTTTTCAATGATCAATCAAATAAAATATATGTCACCGATTGGTACATATCATATGAAGTGGGTCATTCTGCCAATGGATGCTTGGTTATCACCTGATAAAAGTATCATATTAGACCCGGGCTATACTAAAGATAGCAAGCAATAGAAGATAATAAATAATTGCACAAGCCAAATGAAAAATTGGATACATATAGTTTGGGGTTAAGGATTCTTTACAGGTGCTAACACCCAAATTGTGTAATCAAAAACCGTAGAAGTGGATAATGTCGCGCTACGTTTATCTTCGTGTTTTTTTGGGCTCGAATCAACCACCGTGAACATAAAAACATTGTGAATGTATTCTTTTGCGTATATTTTATGAAGCTACAAATCGCAATTTTAAAAACATGCAAAACAGTTAAATATAGCCGAAAAATGAAAAAAAAAAATCGCGCAAAAATGACCACTTTTACAGTAGTAAAATGGGTTAGGCCCTTATAACTCAATGATGAGTTTCCCATCACCCGTCCTCGATACATTTTAGAAATGGCCAAAACTACACACTTAGACCTTGACTTTATCAAAATGTTCAATAGTCAAAATATCTGTTACACCCTTCTATATACATATTTCTAAACAATTAATTTACACAATCGGTTGTGTAAATGGTTTACACAACAATTATTTAATTTTCTACACAATAGTTGTGCATTACAATTGGGTTGTGGAATGGCCATTTAAAATTTTACACAGCAATCGATTAATTTTCTACTCAATAGTTGTGCATTTCTATTGGGTTGTGGAATGGCCATTTTAATGGTTTACACAGGAATTGGTTAATTTTCTACACAATAGTTGTGCATGGGATTTTGGAGAGTTGATTGAAGTATTTGACGGTAAGTATAATGTTTCACTTGAAATATTTCAGTAAAAAATATAAAGTAGTAAAATGTAGTCAGTGTGTGTGATTCTATCAGTTGGCTTTTTTTAGCAAATTAGTGCAAAATGATATCTTCGTGTGACTGTGAAGTGTAAACTGTTAAGTGTGTAAGCTTATAAGCTTAAGTTTAGTTATTATAATTTTGAACTAATTTACCAAAAAAGCCAACTGATAGAATCACATATACTGAATACTTTTTACTACTTCGTAAATTTTACTGAAATATTTCAAGTGAAACATTATACTTACCATCAAATACTTCAATCAACTCTCCAAAACCCCACTCGCTCAAGCAACACCGACACGTCCGCCATTTCGTTTCCAGTAATTTTGGTCACAACAAGGGTAATTTGTGATTGGTTAATTCTTATCACGTGCTTCAAAGTTTACACATCTGTTGTTTAAAATGCCGTTTTCGAGGCAATTCAATTTTATATAATCGAATTACATTTTACACAACCTAGTATTAATACAATTGAATACGATTACACAACCTTGTTTAATAATTACACATGGTTGTGTAAAAATCTTTTGACACAACATTTTTTTACACATGAGAATAACAGTGGTGCATGACTCCCTCAAACCATTTTTAAACTTACTTTCATGGTCCTAAAACATATTCAGGATGTTACCAAACATTTTTTTGTATGCTAAGGGCAGGGCTCAAATTACACGATGGCCATCGCGGCCATTGCCGCGATGCCCTCGGCTAAGTAAAAAAATCACAGCCATAATGGCCGTGCCCTGTTTTTAACAGTGGCCATGTGCCCTTTTGGCTCCCGGTTGGGTGTTCCGATATACTTAACTTTGATCAATTATTCCAAATACAACTAACATGTTTTACTCTATGATTAAATATCTATTCCATTCCTATCCCGACCATTTCCGAGAACATTTTAGCATGTAAACATGCCATAAAAAGGCATAGCAATGTAGCTATATCAGAACACACACCATGTAAACAACGTCGAATTCGACGTCATTGCCCCATCGCATGCAGGCAATCAAATCACTAAACAATTTTTGTGTACATAATTAGAGGTAATTTAACCAAAAAATATCTGCGTGTTTAGGTAGACTGATATTCTGAATAATATGTGTGGGTTTGAAAAATCCAAAAGTTGCAAATGAAGATAAAATTTGCATTGAAAATACAAATTATTTTTCGCGAAAATGTTTGGTGTTTTGTATAATTCCCTACATGAACAGCAGCACCGTCTGAGTGAGGCCCCATGGCTCAAACGGTACCTGACGAGATGACTAGATTTGACAAGATTTAGGGTTTCCCAAGTTTGATGGCACTAACTTTAAATAAATAAATTCAAATAAATAAATTTAGATAAAATAAATTTAAATAAATAATAAATAAATAAATAACTTGAAAAAATAACTTGAAAAAGATACTTGGAATTTTTTTTGGATTAGGAGTCTAACATCTCCTGTTATTATCCAATTTTGAGGCCAAGAAAATCTGTTGTAAAATCAAATAGTACTTACCTGTGGGAGTGTGTGTAGTTTGAACAGTGGTTATTTATGATGCAAGCAATATGGAAAGAAAAGAAAGAAAAATATATAACAATTAGTGGTGTTTTTTTAGGTCAAGTTTAGAAAATGTCACATTATACTAAACCAGTTTGCCAGTTGCAATATTGCTTGTATTTCACATATTTTTTTGAATTGATTTTGTTCAACAACTGTCTATACCAGGGATACCAATCATTTTGGGATACAAAACTCCTATAGGTCGGTCCTGAGTGATGTTGAATGCCGTTTACTGATGTAAACAACAGTCGCTTACACGGCCTCACACGATCACAAGGAAAGATCTTGTGTATGCTTGAGTAGATCGTAGAAACTGATGTGTGAAAACGTTTTGCTTTGTTGTCAACTGCAAATAACAAAATACCTTGATGACCGGGGCAACCTATACTGTGCATACGTACATAACAGGTCTCAATGTCTAATTATTGTAATGAGCTCAGCAGTATCATCATTAATACAAGAGCGCCACTTTATGAGAACACGCAGAATAAAAGGTCCGTTGCCGTCAATGAAAATATGCAAGGAATTTATTTAGACTTGTTCAAGCCCATCAGACGCAAACAACGACGGTATGGTGTAAAGTGAGAAAATGAATTCAAAATGTAAAAAAAACCACCAATTGTTTCAGGCTCACAAACCGTCCAGCACCTAAGTTTTATCATAAATAACCGCACAATTTTCCAGGAATTTTACCTACAATTCCATGTAAACTAAATCTATACCAAAGCAGACGACAAACAGCCCCACTGAGCGCCATCTAAACATGAGAACATGATGATATGGCCTCCGATCTGCACTTCGAGTGCACATGAATGCACCCCCCACCCCACCCCCGGTCTACACTCTATACACAAAACCCCAAAATATTAATATGATACTATGATACTCTATGTGAAAATATTGGTATGTTATCAAATTAATTTTCCCAAACTTTGCAAGACACCAAATATCTTTAACCAAGTTTAGAAAAGGTCCCATAAATTGAACCATTTCGCCGAGTGCAACATATACAGGTATTTCTAGTGCCGGGACAACAAGGAAGTAAAGACTCATTTCTGGAATCCCTGTGATCAGGGGGACAATTTGAGATATTACTGAGTAAAATTGGAGAAAGGTCGTTTTTAGACAAACAAAGGTCAACAACTTTGTTTACATTTTTGAGAGTTTGAGAGAATACAGATTCAGCAGATTCTTTGACAAGTAAACCTATAATCTTGTTCATAGTTATGGAAAAATGTCCTCTATACCGATAACAGCTTGTATCAATATATAGCAACTCACATTTCTACAACTGCAATACATAAATCAAAGTGAAATTATAAGAGTGAAATTAAGAGAAATGGACCTGTAACAGTACCTTGTTCACGAAGTATGTAAACTAACAGGGTCAAACATTGGGTGTAGGGATAATGGGTCCAGAGGGGCGGTTAAAATGTGTCAGGGCAGATGAGGGCAGTCTAACAAAATTCAGTGTGCCAAAATTGAAATTGTCCTCCGCCTATCAAAGTATTTATTTATGAACGATTCATTATAACAGCGATTTGTTTTGGCGCCAAATTCAAATTTAGTTACAGTGACTGATATTTTCAGACAAAAGCTACATATGCATGCGATCATCAGCCAGTAAGGTAAAGGTAAAGGCGGTCGATCCTGTAATTCCAGGAGCAGAGTGCCCATCTCTCTTTCAAAGCGATAGGGCTAGACTCACTCCTTTTTTATAATATTGCTGTGTGGGGCTCGCTACACCTCCTCCACCGCGAGTCTATTACCTTCCCAGCACTGAAGAATGCTGGTACCCATTTAAATACACTTGGGTAGAGAGGAGTAATTGCGGTAAAGTGCCGTACTCAAGAGCACAACATGTTGACCACAGCGAGACTCGAACCCACAACCTTTAGATCAAGAGTCCGGTGCTCTACCCACTGCGCCACACATGCCCACTTCAGCCAGTGCACATAAATAAAATGAACATCTTGAAAGCCATCCTGCAAAGCGCAAACCCAACCCATAGGTACTAAATAAAAACACCCAATCCTCATCAATGAAACAAAAACCACTGTTCCACAGGCCAACTGATCTTTTTATATATATTTTTTTTCTTCAGGCGAACAATTACCCGGGGGTTGGGGGTGTACTCGGATTTGGTTTGGTCATGGGTGTGCTGCTGGAGATTCAAAACCCCTACCCATTTTAGGGGTGATTTTGGGAAAATCAGTACCCATTTGTAGGGATTTTGCTTCATTTTAGACCCCATTTTTTTGCAAATTATCGGGGAAAATATACCTAATTTTTGCAAATGTTCGCGAAAATATACAAAAATTTCGCAAAAATAGACCCATTTGTAAAAAGTCACCCCATTATTAGGGATTTCCAGCACAAAATCATACCCCATGTTTAGGGATTTTGTGCCCAAAAAGCTATCCATTAGAGCGGCACCCCCCCCCCCCTTGTATACCGTATTAGGCGAGTACCACCCCCCCCCCCCCCCCCCCCCCCCCCCGGAACAATTACACCTCTTTTAAAATTTGTCAAACGTTTAGAAACATTTCTGAAATTTTTTAATTAACAAATTTCAATCATGTTCAAACAAAATTCGATTACACCTTTAGGTATTACCTTCATGTAAGGGAAGCAGAGTAAGTCTAGGGTAAAGATTTCAATGAGGGATTATTCTGAATAAAGCTTAACATCCCAGAATGAAGTTTTCCCTTACATGGAGGTAGAACCCTCAAAGATTAAAAAGAGGTCAATTGAGTGGTGTTTTTTGTCAACATCCTGGGATGTTGACATTTGAATTCAGATTCAGGCCTTGTGGTAGAGTCTATGAATTGCTTTCATGTATCTTGAATGATCAGTATTTGTACACAGATGTCTTTAAAATATATTAGATCTGGATATGAAAGTATGAACACATATGTTGTTACAATTGTGGAGAAATGGTTTAAATAATATAAAACAAATGATAGAGTTTTGCAAAATCTGCGACATTCGTCGTGTTTACTATATTCTGTTTGGTATATAAATATAACGGTCAGATCAATAGACCCCCATATAAATTGCTAAAATGTCGCCCCCTATAATTTTTATTAACTTGTGTGGTCATACTTATTGACTATAGAGATAAAGTATGGGCAGGGACTTTGTATGGGTGAGTCATCATGATCCCTGTTTCCATCTTCACCCTGCTGGGCCACAAAGGTAAATAAACACTTTGTGATAATGCCTACAGCTAAGATGCACACGGATGTCCTGCAGTACGTGTGATAACGCGAACCATATTTGCATATAGGGCGTTTTTAAATAAATAGCGATGATATTGTTTTAATCAAGTTTTGCTGTGTTTAAACAACCATAATGACAATTTTTAATGTTCATCTTGAATTCTGAAGTAAATTTTTAAACATTTAACATTTTCAACACCACTTAATGTCCCTATAAATGTAACTACCGGGGTCCAAGGGTGATTAATATGGGATAACAACGTGGTGGAAAGTCGCGATTACTATGGGATGGTTGGATATATCTTGGAAGCTGCTATATTTTCCAAAGCTGGCGATGTTTATAAAATGTAACATAACTTAAATTTTTATTCCTTGTTCAAAAAATGTTACTTATTATTTGAAGTTTTGATGTTCCTGTTTTAATTTTTAAAAATATGTGCTTACTCTTAGTCTTATTTATCTGTAGGGCCTATCCTCTCTCCATTTTTTCTCCAACTTTTACCAGTTTTTATCCCCCAAACTTGTTTATTTAATATTCATAACCTTAAAACATTCTTAGTTTTTTTAGTCGGGTTAATTTTCAACCCGACCTCATCAAATGTTGAGATACACAGGTGGGGCCTCGTGAGATAGAATAATGAGTCAGACCATGGAGGGTTTCAGAGAGAAAAGTGGGCCCAGCATTAAAACAAAGAGTTTTTGTTAAAATACATCATACACTGTCTAAATCTTCTTTTTCATATTTCCTTTGAGTGTCGTCTGTTAATTTCATTTTAGGATGTTGACCAGTTTTTTGTAAATACCTTGTTTTATTAAAAATTTGTTAAACATTTAGGAATTTTCAAGAAATTTGTGGGAAAAAAGCCACCCGGCCGACTGACCCTACCTGATAAGTCTGTTAACCAGTTGATCAGGGTATTTTTTTAATATCACATTATTATAACAATTACAATCAGACCCATGTCCCAGATGAACTGCTGAGAACAGAAAATACTAACAATACTGTAAACGTGGATATTTTCGCACTACATTTATTTAATTTTTGCGCTTTTGACGCTCCAAGCAGCTACCACGATAAAACACCAAAATATTTCATTTTGTGTATTGTAAGTCTTTGTAATGAACATTCAAATCGCAAATTTAAAAACAAGTGAAATGGCTGAAAATCAGGAAAGCGTGAACATTTTATCATGTGAAATTACCACTTTTACACTACACTACTTTACAACTGTGTACAGGCCTGGAAGTAGACTTGAATCAAGGCTTTGTGGCGGTAAAACAGTGTGACCGCCCTCTATAGGAAAAGTATGATACAAATTCTTTCCGAAATTATTCTCTGTGTTATGTTATGTGTTGTTTTACGGAAGGTTTTGGCCGGAAAAATTGCGCTTGCTGATTGGTTGATAATAATGTCATACTATATAAGGAGACGTCATTGAAACCAGGTTTTATCTTTAAATGTTGTCGTCAATAGAATTAGGTGGAGCTAATCGTGTGTTACGATGACGACGGTGTTTGATCGACACATACTTGGGTAGAATAGCTATTTGCGCAAAGACACCTTGCCTTCGCTCGGCGACAGGCAAACATACGCCTTGCTTCACTCGGCGTTTGACAGGTAATTTTGCGAGGTGTCTATGACAAAGACTAGCCTGGAAGTAGCACCTGCCCAAAGCGGGTAACTTTTGCGTTGGGCGGGTGAAGATACACAAGTACCTGTAACATTTTCAAACTTACAGTGTAATTGAGTTAAAGTGGCAGGTGGAATTTCTGTTAGACATATATTGGGCCGTATAAACAAAAACTAGCAATTGCTTTTACTAGCCTTTAACTTAAATCTTTATAAATAAAAGTAAGCAATTACTTAGTAGTAAATGGTCGGACTAGTAAGTAAAAGCAATTGCTTGAATTGTTAAGTAAATGGTCGCGGGATTACCTTTTACTTGTTAACATATAAATAAAGATGACCTTTTACTAGTGTCCTGTAGCATTTACTTGTAGTTTTACAAGATACTACATGAGGAGCTTGCGCTTTTACTTGAACAACAGTGTTGCATACATGGTGTACGTGTTGTCATCATGGCGCTATTCATGAATACAAGAACACATGCTAATGTGTATCAGATGAGAATGAATCGTGAAGAGGTCAATCCTGCCACTTATCATCGACTCTTTCGATTTGATAAGGAAAATTTGGAGTGGCTATTCGTGTTGAGAAATTAGTAGGCCTATACTAATACATAGCGAAACAAATTATTTAAAGTGTGTGTATTCTTTCTTTAGATTAAATTGAAGTGGAAACAGCCACATGTATTTAAATTACTCGCTATTGATCTAATAAAAAGTCCATGTTTATTTGAATACACCGCTATACTTGTTATACTCATGATTATATACCCCGCTATTGTGCTATCCTCCGACCATTTACTTATCCGATCAAGTAAAAGGTGTTTAGTCAAGTAAAAGGTTATTTATAGAGATTTAAGCAATTGCTCGAGCCTGATCTTTTACTTATCAACCTTTTGCTAATGCTGGACCTTTTACTTGATAAGCAATTGCTAGTTTTTATTTATACGGCCCATTGCATGGAGGTATCTGGCTAGTTTAATACGCAGCAATGGAAATACCCACATAACTTTCCACCCGAGGTAGACAGTCCCGGGGTAGACCAACCCTTGGTGGACCAATCCTGGGTGGATAGGGTTAGTGTTAGGGTTACAGTTAGGTTTAGGGTTAGAAACAGTCCCTGAATGGACAGTCCCGGGGCTGTCCCAGGGCTGTTTTAGGGACCTCCCTGACCACCAACCCCCTGAGTGTTTTAAGATATAATTTATAATCAATATAGTTCCCAAGGTGTTTTTAAACAGTATTATTGTGGTTTATTCTGTGAGGGCGCTCTATTGTAGTCTACCCAGGGATGGTCCACCCTGGGACTGTCTATCCCGGGTGGAAAGTCATGAGGGTATTTTCATTGCTGCGTATAGCAGAATACAGTCTTACTTCCAGAAGTAGGGGAGGGCTAGTCCGCCCTTTAATTTTCAGGCTTGCCTAGCGGACTCATTTTACAAGTTAGAAAGCTATCCTACTTCTAAATGAAAGCTACGTTTCTGAGCTACATACCCCCACAGTTTCAGCACTCTTTTAGTATAAGTGCAGGAGTAAGGAAAATAACCAACAGGGCGGACTTACCCCACACTACTCACGCCGGGGCAGGTTCGCCTTCATGATGGGCAAGCTCGTCCGGCTTCATAGGCAAGTTAAATATTGCAGAAACTATCAGTTATTCCATGTAAAGATTGATTAAAAGTCAACTAGACACCACTATGACAAATTAGGCCATGTGGCCCCAACATATGAAATGGACACATCATGTGTCCATTTATTATGTTGGGGCGAGTCCGCCCCCTTCTTAGCGTGTAATTGGGCATGGGCGGACTTCCTCCAGCGAAATTGGGCGAACTCGCCCCAGGGCTCATCTTTTTGTAAATCTCATGGTATACCTACTAAACACGGACTGGGAACTTTTTAACCTCATATGTTAGGCAAACCCCTTACCTTTTGAATGACTATACAAGTTCGTACCATCGCTGTGATGTCTCTAGATTAATGCAACATTTTTCTCCGAAGGTGTTCTATAAAGGAATTGCGACCCAATATTAGCGCCTACTTGCCAGTATTGCCGTGTTAATGCCGTGTTAAATACTTCTTTCAATGTAATGAGAACAGCTAATGGGCCCAATTGTGCGCTATATTACACATGCATAATTAGGCTCCGCCCCTTGCTGCTGATTTTTGCATTGACTACTGACCTTTGACCTTAATACATTTATTCATTATATTCATTAGGAGACTATTCCATTAGCTGCATGGGTAGGCCTAGAACGGAAACTTATTTCCTGCGTGTGCACAATTAGGCATCATGAGTTAGTGATATTTTGAAAGAAACATAACATTTTTAGTGATGACCATGCTCAGTTTGTTTAAAGAGATAATTTAAAAAGTATGAGAGGTTGCGGTCATTCTATTTACGTGTTTTTCAATGGGAATTATTCCCGGTTTCACAAAAACAGCGTAATGCAGGAATGGTGGTTAACAGAGTAGGTGTGTGAGTGAGAGAGAGAATAGCTAGCAGCATGTGCGATAAATGAATGACTCGTTATATTAAACAAGTACTGTGTGTTGACTCCGTCGCCCTATGGTGGACTTGACGGTGGTGATTGTAAAGAACCATTGGGTGTGTAATAACGGAAGGACTCCCAGCTGGTGGTTCTGTGTAAAGATATTTTTGCTCTGGTTTGGTCTGGTTTACACATGGAATACTGGCATTTCAATTATTTTTATATTTTACAATTTTGTACTCATGAATGTTTTGCAACTTGTTTTCTTTTCACTGTCCTAGTTTATATTATTCTGCAGCTAGTGTAATGTATTTATATTACTAAAATGTATATGTCCAGAATGTCATGTTTAATCAGGTTTTAAAATGAAATCAAAAATATTACAAATCACATTAGTTTACTATACATCTTTCTCCAGATATATATCTCACCATGTCGACTTAGAACGTTCTGAAAGTGAAATACCTCCAAATTCGTTCCCAGAACCAGAATATTTAAATATCTTATAATTATGCTTTCTGGTGTAGTTACTATATCTAATTTATTTCATTATTCTAGTATTCTGTAGTTTTGTGATATATTCGTAATTACTAAAAGTTTATTTTTAGATTAGTTCATTTTTATTGTTTCAAGAAGTTGTGTTGTACTTACATTCCAAATTAATGACCTATTTGTACTAGTTTTCCAACATGTCTATGCTGTGTATGTTTTGCAATTCACAATATTCTTGAGTCTCAACAAAGGAATATTTCAGTTCCATTAAAATTGTGCAAACATGTAACAAATGTATTTTTAACATTTACAACCACATTACCTTTTTATGCCGTCTCCACTACAAAGTGTACTCGTAAATATTTCATTACAAATTCTTAAACAGCTAAGAAAGTTTAAGCAATCTCATTGGTTCTCAGAGAAATCGGCGACATCTAGATGAGACAACTTAACACGGGGAGGTGGGGCCTACGTTTTAACAGTGCGTCCGACCTTCACAATGCGTGGTTTGCTCCATAACGCGCACTTCTGCAGTGCGTCTTTAGCGCTTTTCCTGCGTTTACGCATGGTTTACTCATCGCATGTGATTGGATGGAATGTTTGTGGGTTATTCGATCCTAGCAGGGGTAAAAAACTGTCAAATGTGGACAATAAAATGTACTTATTTCTTTGATAAATGTCTAAAGTATGATTGTTTAAATATGAGAATAAAGGTATTGTTTTTAGACTGTACCCGTGTTATATTGTCTGACATAAATGCGTTCGATAGTATTATTTTTTGCGTAGAACAACTCCGCCTGCGGCGTCGTTGTTCTACTTAAAATAATACTATCATCTTTCTAATAATTCCATGGTCCCAGCAACAATATACCCACATTGGTTATACCTCAGGCCTTGTCTTTTTAAAGACATGTCTTGTTAATGACAAATAATTTTACTCTAATTATTCAAAAACAGTTATTCAAGATAAATCCTTATGGGAGATGTAGAGATGTATCCGGGTCTGAAGTTTTAATACCTACTTTGCTATGACCGGTGCAACCAAACTACACCAGTCTGATACTTTTTCAATAGTCACGTGATGAGAAACATGTGGTGGGCGGACTAGCCCCGTTCTCCCCCTACCATATTTTTGAAGATTTTAGGATTGGTTGCTGAGAGCAACCTAACAATATTTTATTTGCCTGATAATGGTCAAATTATTAACCCAGTGTAAATTCTACTCTGTAATTTGACAGTTGCCTGGCGTCATAAACTGGAAAGTATAGACAGTCCCTTTGTGACATTAAAATATTCTCATATACATTTGGGACACCTTGTACATTGATGCATTGGAAAAATTGCGAGTAACAATAAAATACATTTCTTTGGATATTCTGTTTTATCCACTGTATTTTTTAACCCACCCTGTATATTACACAAAGTTCTGATGACCCACAACTACTGCTTGTATTATCTAGATAGGGTCAATGATCAGTCAACCACACTTTGGTCACTATGCTGGTACCCTGCATCCTTGATGCCTTTGCCAAATTATCCATAGATGAATTTTGTGTGGAGCCCATTGATGCAAGGAACCAGGAACCAGCACAATTAACCAACATGTAGCAAACTCGGGGAATTCCCATCACGTTGAACTACTCCGCCATTTTGTCAACGTGTTAAACACTAACTTGTTGTTTTTTCATCATGAATGTCCTGATTTAGTGACATTTATAGTGAAAACCTTGGAGACTATTTTGTTTTCTGAAATACATAGTCATATGTACAGTTATACACATGTGTAGGGACATTTAAAGGAAAACTAGCTCACGATCAATCATATGGAATTAATATCATTAAATTCAAACCATTGGTGGCTGCATGGTATTTTCTGTATAGTTTTCTATATGCCTAGTATATATAGATGGACATGGTAAGTGTTATCAATCACTATTATTACAAAGTACAGTAACATACATTAAAATGCACTATGTTTTCATTGGATAATACATGAATCAGGTCATTATTAAGTTTATTTAGAGTGTCAACTTCTTATAGTTGTTAGAGTAACCCCCTTTCTTTTGTCCCCCTCTTCCTTTCTCTTTCCCTTTTTGTTTAGGGAGGGGGAACCCCTGGATCCGCCACAGCGAAATCTGTAGTTGGTTAAAGTTATTATTGATAATAGTTGTAATTTTAGTTTCAATAGATAAGGTATAATAGAACCCAGAAACGTAATATTTCATGGGAAAAAGGGTTGAAGTGATGGCGTTATAGATAGACATTCTAGTGAAGCCTTATGTGCCAAATTCTGCAGATTACCAAATTGTGAAATATTACATGATATACTACGAATTAAGGTAAATGGTTTTAGACGGTAGTTAGTATATGCGTAAGTATTACTTTGGTGCAAAACCCCAAATTTCCAGGAAAATTGAAGGCGCACTCCCATTCGTATCTCTCAATGCCCCTTTAAGTTATAATGAGAGCATTATTTACATTTATAGAATTGTACTTGCCATAGGCTTCCTAAAATCCATCTAAAACATTGTCACAAAAGTATCTTATAATCAACATTGGCTTCAATGTTTCCCTCTGACTGAGGAATTTCACTCTAAATCATGTGACTTTACCCATTTGACATGGGATCTCTGTTACAGTACAGTCTGTGACCCAGAGGTACATGTACATCCCTGGGTGTGACTAGAAGAAAGAAAGGAGTTTTAAGAATTTAGTGTTGCCTTTATTTGGGTTCAACATTCTACATTAGTGGGGTTTGGCTAAAGAATACTTCAGTTACCTTACCCTCAAAAAAAGGGGAGCTATATAAGCACTGGCAGTTCCAGTATTACATATTCGATTCCCCCCCCCCCCTCAATTCCCCCCCCCCCCCCCCCCCCTTCGATGGTTTCAGTCGACATTGACTTTGGGTACTTATGATCGTTCCCAAAATCACGGAAAAGCAGTGAGTTTTTATTATCATGTCTGCGGACATTTATGTCTACGATTTCCTAGAAGTTAGGGTGTTTTTTGAAAAAATAAAACACACAAAACATTTCCACTCCTCTGTGCATGAATTGTAATTTTAAATAAATGTGTCCTCATTGTTGCGCAAAAAGGGACTATTTAGAAACTGTCCTGAATAGTAAAATAAAGGGTGTTTTATTAGGCAAAATGTCTATTTTTTGCTCGAAAAAGAAGTCAAATGAGCAAAATTGTCCTTGAAACGCCATCAAATGGGTGGGGTGGGGGTATTTCAACCTCCTGGAACGATCATGTGTTGCCCATCTGAATACTAAGAGAAAAACAGGGATTTGCCGCATTCTATGAGATTCATGCCATATCAAATGTGACATTTTATAAGATTACGCAACCACGGCCCCAGGGGCCCTGGGACTTGCAGGGATTTAGACCATGACATACACTAGCCCTATCTATAGCCAAGTTTTCATCTAGTTTGTCTTTCGATATTTAATGCCATAATAAAGACAAACCCGTAACAGGCATCAAGTGTCAATGGGAGAGGGTGTTGGCTTATGAGGAGACCTTATAGATCCATCAATTATGATGACGGTTAAACGCTTGATTTGTTCTTTGCAGGTAAAACAATATGGCTTCCAAACAGCAGAGGACACAAAAGCGGACAGCAGGAGGCCAAGATGATGGATGCTCAGGGCAACAGCATACTCAGGATCAAGGAGACACCAGGGGTGCCAAAAGAAGAACTCAGATGGATGTGCAAGAGGAGCTAACAGATTCTGGGGGAAATCAATCTCAAGGTCAGAATAACATAGAGTTTTTTTTCCTAAAAAGGTCAAATATGATAACCTACAATAATTTCCAATTCCTTCGAAGCTATAGATGTGTGACCGGTGACGTCATGTATTTACAAATGGGACACCCTCTGTTGATTCCCTTCAGGCAGAATATACAGTAAAGTTAATGAAGACAGCATGAAATTTCTTTCTAATGAATTGTAAAACTCATTTTGTGTGTGTTTTTTTGTGAAATGCGATAGCTTATAGCATTCCTAAGCAAGTTTAAAGACAGTTTTGATAACAATTTGCTGTGACACCACAATCTAGTTAGAAAACCTGATCTGGCCTATGTAAACTATAGGAACTCTTACCCAGTGTGTTTTATCTCAAATCAACAGAGGGCGTCCTAAATGTAAACAACGGTCACCTCATCTATACATTAAGATGAGTTTGTCTATAATGAAAAGTAACATAAGTCAACACATTTTGGAGACACCGGGGGCGCCAAACGAAGAACACAGATGGATGTAGGAGAAGAGCTGACAGATTCTGGGGGAAGGCAATCTGAAGGTCAGAAAAACAAATTAACAGTTAGGCCAAACAAAATAATAGGTTCGTCTCAAAGCTTGCGCGCGCATTGGTTTATAAATGCCAAAATATCGCGTCTGAAATGCAAGAAATTGTCAAATCAATTTTTTTTTTTCCCTACAAATTTTTATTTTGAGTTTTTATTAAAAATATCGGCAGATTTTCCTTTTCTCAAACTTTTACATGACTCAGTTTTTCAAAAAACGCTGCACAATTGTTCTTTACACAACTACATCACAATATTCATTTCAAATAGAAAGAAAAAAAATACCAGAAAGTGTCAACGGTTGAAAATAGTAAGAGTAAAAATTGCCACACAAATAAAAAAATAGTAAAAAAAAAAAAATGGAAGACAAAAAACAGCGCGCGTCGCCCGATTTTGAAGCCTTCGCAAGCTTTGAGACAAACCTTTTTTTTAACCCTATTATTTTGATGATCAACTTTTGCTTCTAAGTTTGAGAATATTGAATAAAAGTACATAAAAGTATACATTTATAGAAAGGAAATTTGATAAGGAATCCGATGGTGATATCAATGTGATACCAAATAAACTGAATTTTGAGAAATGAACCAAAAAGCGGTTTTTTTACCCCACATTTTTCAGACAGCAAACTATAAAATAAAAAATGGTAATTTGTTCTAATACACATTTTGGTAAACAAGACAATTTTGTCTAGGAAGCACTTTTTCTTTTTCCAAAATAAGGCTTAGTTTTGGAAATATTGCTAAAAATATCGGAAAAGTGTAAAAGTCGTGATTTTTTGCATACATTTCGCTAGAAATGGATGCATATCTCAAGTTTAAAATCCATAATCGAAAAAATAAAAAATTGCCTCCTAGCGCTGAAAGTCCTCTACACAATGGTAGTAAAAGCTTACCTGATAGTTTGATATTTTTTTAGTTATGTTGTCTGAAAATTCGTAAAATTCCTTCACATTTGAACTTCTAGAAAACATCGATTTAGTAAAAATATTGACATTTTCCACCATTTAAAGCTAAATGTTCACGGAATACACGGGCGTGTGACCTAAAAAGCGAGTATACTATTATGAACAATCAAAATAAACTATCAGATTCAATTTATATTGTCACAATGTGAAGAAATTGGAAGAAAACTGAAATTTAAATGATCTTAAGATTGGCCTTTGTTTACATTTTTAGACATTGTTTTGCGCTCTTTTGTTTTTCGCGTCTACGTCGCTAATATTAAGCGACGCGTCTAGTATTATGCACGGGAAGTTTCAGCGCGCGACGCAATGATCGAGCAGCTGTCGCAGCATTTGAAAAGCGCGGAACTCCGCTGAAATTCCCGCCAAATAACCATGCGCCTTTTCCTGGCTCAAACTTACCAAAACAACAATTTAAAATCACCCAAAAGAACGGGAAATAATCGCTTCCGATTAGTAACTCATGATGGTAGTGATAGAATACATATAAAAGCATAAAATAATAGAGAAATATGAAATTCAATTTTTGAAACAAGTGCCGGGTTGACACTGACCTTAACTAGATTTGACCTAAACTTGATTCCAGATTATTTTTTGTACGTTCAATTGACTCCAAAACACAAATGACGTCATTTTTAATGTCAAAACCAACTCTTACACAAACGAATTTGTTCCATTTCTTGGGTTAAAATCACTTTTTACTCCTTTTTCTGTCGATAGATTTTTCTTGCCGTCGGTGAAAAAGTTTTAACATAGCCCCGAATTCATATAATTTCCCCGCAACCAAAAAACTTTAATTGCTTTATACTTAACTGTGTACATCCGGGACACTGGTATACTTTAAAAACAAAATGGCGGCCCCCATAGTCGGACACAAATTTAAAAATTCGCACATTTCAATTCGATCTTACTGACTGATTAAGGTGAGTTTGTCTAAAGTGAAAAGTAACATAATCTGCACACAAGTAACGTCCACACCTTTTTGGTATTGATTAGAGTTATAATGCATAAAATACAAAACCAATGGACAGTGCATAAAAATGATTAATAAAAATCCACAAATCTTGAGCAAAGATTTAGAATTGTTATGGTGCTCTTCGGTTAAACCAAGATGCATGATTTTTCTTTGGCATAGTCGTAAGCTCTAACATTGAACAAAATTACTAAAAAGACCGAAATCACAGATTTGATAAGATTTTATTTGCATTAAGAGGGCAACCTCACCCAATTCTCTGAATATACCATAAATAATGATGAACCTATAGTTATTCTATTCTGCCAACAGGGATCATGACTGACAGAACCAAAGTGCAAACAATCATAAAAAGAGTACATCCGACACTTCGTAGTCAATTGAATCTTGATGAAGAGTTTTTGATTGAGCTACAGGCAACTGACCCAGAAGTAATAACAGATGAGGAGCATGACGAAATTAGAAATAAAACTGGAGCCAAAAGGATAGACCACTTACTTGACTCAATCAAGTTGAAAACAACTGGTGCTTACTTTTCGTTTATGAAAGTTCTTGAAAGAAAAGATGGTGATCTGTACAAGATGGTCAAAGAAGTTCAGGACAAAATATTTACAGGTATGAAATCAATTTTAGATGAGGAAGAGCAAAAAATTACAGAAAAACAACACATGTTGTGCAGCAATTGTGCTGGGTCTAAACTAAAGGGTTGTGCTATCAGAAGAATGCTTCATCAGATATGGTATTATTGCATTAAATTGTCTGTTTATTTGGCAAGAGCAGAGAAAATAAGCTGGAAGACTTTATAAACACACTATTTAAAAAATCACCTTTTCCTTGGCAGCAAATATTGGCATATTAATTATCTTTCATGAAATAAACATGATTATTTGTTCCCTCTAGGCCTGCTTCATGATTGTCTACCTGTTTCTTGGTCCATTTTTAAAGTAAAAATAGTTAATGTTAGAAGGGAAAAAAATCATTGTTAATTTTTTCTTAATTTCTTTTTTGATTATTCATTATCATTTTAGGTGTGTTCCAAGAAAACCCTCAGACCTATTTCAACTTGGAAGAATGTCAAGATGAGCTGAAGAAATTCTACCTAGATGAAATGGGTAAGGTGCAACTACTACCATGGGGACAGGAACCAGATGACATTGCTGATATGGAGGCCATCTTTGTTGACCTGGAGCTAATCAAGAAAGAAACGGCTATACCTTCAAAAGAAAGCACAGAGTTGGACAGTAATGAAAAGTTGGTAGCTCTGAAAACAAATCAAGAACAAAGAATAAATAGGGTTCTAGTTCAAGGTGAAGGAGGGAGTGGTAAGAGTACATTACTTGCTAACATTGCATACAAATGGGCCTTGCCAAATTCCCAGCCTCCAGCTTTATCACATTATCAATTAGTATTCATTATTGGTATGCATGAAATACAAGATGAGAATGCTAGTTTGATATATCTTATCTTCCAACAAATTCTACCAGAAGATAGCAAGGTATCAAAAGAAGGCCTTAAAGATTACATTGAAAAACATGCAAAATATGTATTACTCTTAGTTGATGGTCTAGATGAAGATAGTTCAAGCACACTTTCAAATCAGTCCAGTGAGGTTACACAGTTATTGCATAACAGGAGGTTACGTGATTCTTGTGTTATTCTCACAAGTCGTCCTCACAAGGTAGATGATCTAGGAGACTTTCAGAGACAGTATGTGCATGTAAACTTGACAGGTTTCTCTGTGAAAAACATTGTGTGCTACATTACCAAAATTATACAAAATAAAGTCAAAATTGAAGGATTACTTGAAAAGCTAAGACAGGAGCCCCATCTCTTGGCCATGGCAGCCACACCAGTCCTTTTGCTAATGATCTGCCTCCTTTGGAAGGATCAATGCACTTTACCAGATACAAAGACACAACTGTACCAACAAACAATGAATTATCTGTGGCAAAGACACCAGAAAAAGATTGGATCAACAATTACGTTTGAGTCACAGGGAAAGAATATGGATCCTGAACTAACGACCCTTTTGAACAAATTGGGTAAAGTGGCCTTAAATGGTATAGCCCCATTGCAGGAGACCGAGGAGAGGGTTATGTTCACTGATAGGGATATTGGAGAGGATACCTTTATCTTAGGGTGCAAGGTCGGGATAATAAGTAGAGAGCGTTTGAGATCAAAGCTGAATGTAGTGTCATCTGTCACATTCTTGCACAAAACCTTTCAGGAATTTTGTGCTGCTATGTATCTGGCAGATTTGTATGGGATTGACAGACTGGAATTTCATAGATATTTACAAAAACTACATAATTTGGATAAGACACGTACCCTACATACAAAACCAGGTGTTCTGGAATTCTGTTGTGGTACAAAGCCTGAGATAGCCCCAGTTGTGATGAAGCATAATGCAAGCCTTACATGTCAATGCCGCAAGTACTATTATCTTCAACTATCCCACATTCATACGTCACTTGCACTACGCTGTGTCTTTGAAAGTCAACTCACCCACAAAGAATGCTTGAATTATCTTCAAATTTACTCCACCCTCGGCCATGTTTCCCTTCATATTTCACATGAGGACATAGCATCTATATTGTACCAGTTGAAATTGATATCATCTCAATCAGTGTCAAGCAATCATCTCTTTTTCCCTCTACTGAGTAACCTGAACATCACAACAGGGTTTACTCCATGGCTCCATCGACTACTGAAATACACACCAAACTTAGTCACATTACTGATTGACCTTAGAACTGCTAATATTGACACCTCAGATCTAATCCCTTTATATGAAGCATTGACTGATCTACACCATCTGCGCCGCCTGGTTATGAGACACCGTGCACATGTCTATAGCCCAGATATCACAAGTATGTTGCGCATGATGCTTTCTCACACCAAAGAAAACATGTTTGAAACATTTGTCATAATTGGTTTTCAATTTGACTGTAAAGTGATGGCAGAATTTCTGAATTCAAATCAGTCCCTGATTGAATTGTATTTGCAGGCCCCAGATAACCTAAATGAGCAGACAGCAATCACAGAAATACTAACCCTGATAGCACACTGAAGTCGGCCCGACGTCGGGGAATGGTAGTCGACGTCGGGGAAAGGTCGGCGTCCTTATGTTGAAGTCGGCTGGACGTCGGGTGGACTGTTTGAAAAGGACGTCCACATTAAGACGTCATATGGACGTTGAGCCGACGTTGCAAAAATACACTGAAAGTCTCGTCGGGGTACTGACGTTTTGCCGACGTCGGAACTACCTCCAACGATAGGTTAACTTGCTATACGTATTATTTTTTATAAAGACAAATATTCAATTATTCAAAATTGTAATAATTTTGTCGCCTACATAATTGAGAAAGATATAATTTTAATAAATAAATTACTGATGATTTAGATAATCATTGTTTTCATCTGCAACAATTTTAAGATCAATTTGATGATTGAATAAATATTAAAATTAACGAATTACGCGTATCAAATCATACACTCACTTTACCACGTGCAGTTGGTCGCCACGTTGCAAAAATACACTGAAAGTCTCGTCGGGGTACTGACGTTTTGCCGACGTCGGAACTACGTCCAACGATAGGTTAACTTGCTATACGTATTTTTTTTATACAGACAAATATTCAATAATTAAAAATTGTAATAATGTTGTCACCTACATAATTGAGAAAGATGTAATTGTAATAAATAAATTACTGATGATTTAGATATAGATGTTTTCATCTGCAACAATTTTAAGTTCAAATTGATGATTGAATAAATATTAAAATTAACGAATTACGCATATCAAATCATACACTCACTTTACCACGTGCAGTTGGTCGCCATTTTGTAGCACACGTTAGCGATACTTCGTGTTGTTCTCAAATGAATTGAAGGAATTATATGTCAATTCAGCGAAGATGATGGTATTTGATGGTAGATTTTGATGGGGAAATAATGCAGCATCGCAATATATTCAACACATGAAGTGCATTTTCCGATGTTGCATGGGATACCCGCGATTTCCGGTGTCGTGTTATATTCTATCAGAAATCGCGGATATGTCTTGTACATCGTGATTTTTCAGCATACGCCGACACTGCATGGTCACAGATGTTATTGGAATTGAATTGCAAGTCATCCGATAATGAATCGTGAGGAATAGCTGAGAATTATCCAAGGAGATGAGATTTGTTTCGGTACGTTTTGCATCAAAATAGATTCTGAATAGCTGGGAATAATTAAAAGAGATGAGATTTGTTACGGTATGATACGTTTTCTTTTTCATTAAAAATAACTATAGCTAAAGTCGGCAGAACGGTCGGCAATTAGTCGGAGAATGGTTCAACTGACCATAGCTTAAGTCGGCCGATAGTCGGAAAATGGTCGGGCCAATTTTTTCAAAAATATCCATCATTAATTTGCGTGGAAAGAGTCAAGGTAGTTTGTTCAAAAACGAGATTTTACGTTACTCATATTGTGATAGTTTTGTGATAGTTGTTCATACTTTCCACGCGGAAAACGACTGCAGACGACAGTATGTCGTTTTTCCAGATTTGTTCCAAATAACAAAATGGGAAAATATGATTTTTTTAAACTATATTTGTAGTGTCGATTTATAGGTGTACATTTTCTTTTGTGTCAAAATAACTGTAGGAAACAAGTCGGCCCGAAGTCGGCAATAAGTCGGAAGTACGTCCAACGGACCGCGGCTTAGCGCTAGCGTAGCTTAAAACCGTAGGAAAATAGTCGGCCCGAAGTCGGCAATTAGTCGGAGGTACGTCCAACGGACCGCGGCCTGACGTTGCTTATATATGGTCGGGCCGACGGTGCATTGCAGTCGGCAGGTCAGCGTCAGCTGGAAGTCGGCCCGAGGTCGGCACAACCTCCATTGGACGTCGTCGGCCCGACGTAGGCCGCGTGAGCAGCCGACTGTAGAGCCAACGTCCGGCCGACTTCAACTGCCGACTATATCGCGACGTCGGGCCGACTTCAGTGTGCTATCAGGGAAGTATCTTACCAAATCTCAAGAAACTGAAATGTTTATCACTGAAAGGTTACAAGATCAGTAGTGATATTAAGAACTTGAAACCCATTATCTCACAATTGGAGTATTTGCGTCTGAGATTTAATCAACTGGATGAAAAACATATGATTGAATTATTCTCCTTTCTGAATAGTGGACATAAATTAAGAACATTATATCTCAATGGCAATCCAATGACTGTGGCATCAATGACCTCTCTTGTACGATGTCTTCCTGGTGGTCTTCAGGTGCTATGTCTAGATCAGACAGATTTGAATGATGAGACAGCTTGTATCTTGGCTTCTCGTCTCAAGGTTGGGTCTACAATTCGTATTCTTGGCCTTTATGGAAACCCAGATATTGGAACAAAAGGGCGAGATGCTTTACAAGGGTTACCTATACAAATATTGTGGGACATCAGATTAAGCAATAACGTTATCATCAGCCATTAAGTGACACAGCTAATGGACGGTGTGTTATGGTAAAATTCCCCTTTTATCAAATGAAATGAGGATGGCAAGATAAATTATAGAAAATCAAAAATATCTTTACTATATTCAAAGCCATTTTTAAGACCGTCTGTAACCTTTTTATTACCGTATCGTTCATGGCATGAACACATTTATATATGTAACCCGTCACATCAAAACATACCTCCATTATCCAATGTCTGATTTTAACATCATCAAAACATGCGAATACCAAGCTTTAAATTGAAACCTCATAATTGAAAATTAGCCTTAAGAATCAGGAAATATGACTAGAAGCTTAGCATTTCCTCTTAATTTCTTTATATTTTTCAAGACATTTACATCTTTTATCTAGAAGAGGTATGTTTTAATGTGATGGGTCACATATACCAGTTTGTAAACCATGCACCACCATTACCAACACCTTGGGCACACTTACTTATTCAAACGTATTAAAAACCACCATTTTGTGTTTTCTTCATTTAACACAAAATCCCATTTTTCTGCAAAATCACAAATAATTATGGCAAAGCTATATGCTCTGTTTTTTCCGCGAAATCTCAAGCCTTTTAGTACCACCCTTTTCAAATAAAACATGAAACATGTTTTAAGAAGCAGTAGTCTTAAAGTAAAGAAAACGACTATCTGTGAGAAAACTTTGCATTATCTGTCATCCATCAATCAATATGTCCATCTAAATGTTTGTTGCGTTAGAAACTGTTATGGACATATATAATTCCATGGCAAAATTTGTGTAATCCTTAATCACAAAAGAGATCGTGAATATGGAGTTTCCTGCTGGAGACTGGGAGAGTTTTACCTCTTTTCAGAATTTTGCAAACTTTCCAAATGAAAAAAGTACCCTTTTTGTAATATTGAGATACACAATGTTGCACAGTTTTATACTCGCATGGGCTTCCTAAAGTTTTAGGAGTGACAGTATGGGTTTTGTTGGAACAGCATTCATGGGTCACCACAGGGCTTCCATGCTTACAGGGTGAGTCAAAGAAAAGTGTACTCAAAGTATAATTAATAAAATATTTTTTACCAAAATATGAAGGCAACCAATGTATGTGGCAATAGATGCATTTATTCACTATCATCAGCAAAAAGAATCATGACATTTCATGGTGCCGTTTATCAGATATGACTATTTTGGTAAAGTTACTGCATTTTGAAACCAAACACAATATTGAATATTTTACTCAATAATGCTTTAATATTAATGAACAAGTGGATTCATGTATGGTACACAATTGTTAACTAATAAAGACAAATGAAGATGTGCAGTTATTTTTTCAAACATTAAATGCGAAATAATGCCAAAATAATGTCATTATTACACAAATTCAGCAACAACAACAGCAACTTTGGCTTTTGTGATAGTCGGACTCATCTCGGACTAGAATGTCGACTGTTTTCAATAGTGGAATTTAATGATCTTGTAAGAGAAAATATCGTAAATCTTGTTCGGTTTATAAAATGTTGACTTTTACGCAAATGAGCATACAATGTTTACCACAACCAATTTCAACCAACTCATTTTTTTAGAAAGCTAATGAGATAACCTGCCTGCCTCAATAAAAAATGTATGCAATTTTTGCACGGATTTGAAGATAAAAAATTCAAAAGTTTAGTACACCTTTTTACCACATTTTGTTAGTCCTGTAGTCCATTTGCTTCCCTATACCGGGTATGTTTCCTTTGGTGACAATTAGTTTGCCTATATACCATTGCTTAATATATTTGTATTCCCACAAATTTAACGAGTTGGGTGTTAGGGTTAAAGGTCAACCAAAATGGTGATTCATGTATGTTTTATTCAATGGAGGATATTGTTAAAAAAATACGAAAATAATATTGCCCAGGAAAAAAATAAAGAGTTTTTAAGCCTGTATAAGGCCCCAAAAAGAAAGTTGTGTTGCCCTCAAGTGCTAAAAATTTAAAATTGGGTCGGTTGGTCGTAAATCCTTTTTTTTTCTTTTCTTTTTCTTGGCTGAAAAATAAATGGTGTATGTTGAGACAAAATTGGTATAGGCCATAAGCATTCACTGATAACTTTTGTTTGTTCAGACCTATCTACCGTGACCCGGACGAATACCAAGTTGGGAGTTACACCTGTTACGCAGTAATGCGCCATCCGCATATTAGTTCATCCCACATTAAAAAAGAAACACTGGCAATTATTAATGGTTTTATGTATATCTTTTTTCCCTGGACAATATTTAAGAGTAATAAAAGAATTATTTTGCCCGTCTAACATAATTCTAGGTTGTTCAAAGCTCCAGGGTTGCCAGTGCATTTTTCACCTTGGCTTTTCTGATGGCCTTTGTCTTTTTCCTTTGGACCAATCCAAAGTTCAGATTTGCAGACCCGCGCTTTTTGCTTTGTTGTTCAGCCGAGCGTATCGGGCTCAACACAGCCCTAGTTCCTTGATCCTCATTTGTAGGTCATATGTTTTCTGCAATCATACCAGGAGGGTTAGCGAAAAATTCCCACCATCCCACCCTTTTTAGACCTTGGGTTTCACTGTTTGTTTTAATACCTGTCTGGGTTAGCTGTTTGCTATACACCTTTTTGATTACCCGAGTCACATCATCATTCTTTTTTGTCCATTTCACATTTGCTTTTTCGAGAATAATATACATTTGACAACATTTATTAATAACCTCTACCTTAATTCCCTGGGAGAGGGGTTTGGCTTCGCGTTCCCGCTTCCCAGGCTTTGTTAATAATAAGGTTAGCCTCGTATGACAAAATTAGGTTCCCATAGAGCTAGGTATCTAGGGAAAAATTGGGACGAGGGGTTAGTCCGCCGCCCAGGTTCTATCTTGTCTAATGGGCTCAGAAATGTTGATTACGAATACCATTGCGGTGTGAAAAAATACTTTAAATTAAATTAAATTAAATTTGATGTAAATCAATGAAGTTTACAATTATCAATGTTAGCCTCGTATGACAAACTTAGGTTCCCATAGAGCTATAATCTAGGGAGAAAAATTGAGACGAGGGGTTAGTCCGCCGCTCAGGTTCTATTTTTTGTCAAAATCTTGAACTACATTGAAAATGTGCTAATATGTGTGTCACTACAAAATTTAAATCTATGAACACAATTGAATTAGCTTATCGTCTAATTATACTTATTATAAAAATGTCATGAATTACATTTGAAATATAAAATTATGATATTAATAAATGCACTTCTGGTATGTGCTGCAGATTACGCTCAACATGATTTTATGCGTTTGTGTCTTTATCTTGTAACCCTGGTGTCTGGCAACAATTATTTTTACATTATATGTTTCTAAAAATGCTCCATGGAGTAAAGCATACTTGAATCATTTTGATCGCAAAGAAATGTATGAACTATGTCAATTTGACTTTCTGATATTATACATGATATTATACATTGATGCACAACATTTTATTTTTGATATTATACATTTATGCAAAGAAATGTTTTATTTTTGTAAATAAATTTTGTAAATAAAATGTTTGATTGTGTTTGTGTTATCTTATTATTTCTAAGGTCTTTGTTAAAGGGCCACTGAGAGATTGTCGAGAAAATGAAAATTGATTCAATATTTAAGTGTAATAATGTATTGGGAAATGTTCAAATAATGGGGCTAGATACACATGAATCAATTTATGTGGTGAGTGGTGCTGACCATTTTGATGTGATCTACACCGAATTGACCAAATTATGACATTTTACATGATAGATAGCGAATTAAAGTAAACGGTTTGAGATGGTAGTTAGTAATTATACCCAAGTAATATGTAGGTGCAAAAAACCAAATTTCCTTGAAAATTAAGGGCGCATTCCTATACGTATCTCTCAGTGCCCCTTTAATTTCATTTGTGCTAGTTAGTCTGAGTCTTTATATTATACTAGCGGGCATTCCTATACGTATCTCTCAGTGCCCCTTTAATTTCATTTGTGCTAGTTAGTCCGAGTCTTTATATTATACTAGCGGGCATTCCTATACGTATCTCTCAGTGCCCCTTTAATTTCATTTGTGCTAGTTAGTCTGAGTCTTTATATTATACTAGCGGGCATTCCTATACGTATCTCTCAGTGCCCCTTTAATTTCATTTGTGCTAGTTAGTCTGAGTCTTTATATTATACTAGCGGGCATTCCTATACGTATCTCTCAGTGCCCCTTTAATTGCATTTGTGCTAGTTAGTTTGAGTCTTTATATTATACTAGCGGGCATTCCTATACGTATCTCTCAGTGCCCCTTTAATTTCATTTGCGCTAGTTAGTCTGAGTCTTTATATTATACTAGCGGGCATTCCTATACGTATCTCTCAGTGCCCCTTTAATTTCATTTGTGCTAGTTAGTCTGAGTCTTTATATTATACTAGCAGGCATTCCTATACGTATCTCTCAGTGCCCCTTTAATTTCATTTGTGCTAGTTAGTCCGAGTCTTTATATTATACTAGCGGGCATTCCTATACGTATCTCTCAGTGCCCCTTTAATTGCATTTGTGCTAGTTAGTCCGAGTCTTTATATTATACTAGCGGGCATTCCTATACGTATCTCTCAGTGCCCCTTTAATTTCATTTGTGCTAGTTAGTCCAAGTCTTTATATTATACTAGCGGGCATTCCTATACGTATCTCTCAGTGCCCCTTTAATTTCATTTGTGCTAGTTAGTTTGAGTCTTTATATTATACTAGCGGGCATTCCTATACGTATCTCTCAGTGCCCCTTTAAATGCATATCTGCTAGTTAGTCTGAGTCTTTATATTATACTAGCGGGCATTCCTATACGTATCTCTCAGTGCCCCTTTAATTGCATTTCTGCTAGTTAGTCTGAGTCTTTATATTATACTAGTGGGCATTCCTATACGTATCTCTCAGTGCCCCTTTAATTGCATATCTGCTAGTTAGTCTGAGTCTTTATATTATACTAGCGGGCATTCCTATACGTATCTCTCAGTGCCCCTTTAATTGCATTTGTGCTAGTTAGTTTGAGTCTTTATATTATACTAGCGGGCATTCCTATACGTATCTCTCAGTGCCCCTTTAATTGCATTTGTGCTAGTTAGTTTGAGTCTTTATATTATACTAGCGGGCATTCCTATACGTATCTCTCAGTGCCCCTTTAATTTCATTTGCGCTAGTTAGTCTGAGTCTTTATATTATACTAGCGGGCATTCCTATACGTATCTCTCAGTGCCCCTTTAATTTCATTTGTGCTAGTTAGTCTGAGTCTTTATATTATACTAGCGGGCATTCCTATACGTATCTCTCAGTGCCCCTTTAATTGCATTTGTGCTAGTTAGTTTGAGTCTTTATATTATACTAGCGGGCATTCCTATACGTATCTCTCAGTGCCCCTTTAATTTCATTTGTGCTAGTTAGTCTGAGTCTTTATATTATACTAGCGGGCATTCCTATACGTATCTCTCAGTGCCCCTTTAATTTCATTTGCGCTAGTTAGTCTGAGTCTTTATATTATACTAGCGGGCATTCCTATACGTATCTCTCAGTGCCCCTTTAATTTCATTTGTGCTAGTTAGTCTGAGTCTTTATATTATACTAGCGGGCATTCCTATACGTATCTCTCAGTGCCCCTTTAATTGCATTTCTGCTAGTTAGTCTGAGTCTTTATATTATACTAGCGGGCATTCCTATACGTATCTCTCAGTGCCCCTTTAATTGCATTTGTGCTAGTTAGTCTGAGTCTTTATATTATACTAGCGGGCATTCCTATACGTATCTCTCAGTGCCCCTTTAATTGCATTTGTGCTAGTTAGTTTGAGTCTTTATATTATACTAGCGGGCATTCCTATACGTATCTCTCAGTGCCCCTTTAATTGCATTTGTGCTAGTTAGTCTGAGTCTTTATATTATACTAGCGGGCATTCCTATACGTATCTCTCAGTGCCCCTTTAATTTCATTTGTGCTAGTTAGTCTGAGTCTTTATATTATACTAGCGGGCATTCCTATACGTATCTCTCAGTGCCCCTTTAATTTAATTTGTGCTAGTTAGTCTGAGTCTTTATATTATACTAGCGGGCATTCCTATACGTATCTCTCAGTGCCCCTTTAATTGCATTTGTGCTAGTTAGTTTGAGTCTTTATATTATACTAGCGGGCATTCCTATACGTATCTCTCAGTGCCCCTTTAATTTCATTTGTGCTAGTTAGTCTGAGTCTTTATATTATACTAGCGGGCATTCCTATACGTATCTCTCAGTGCCCCTTTAATTGCATTTGTGCTAGTTAGTCCGAGTCTTTATATTATACTAGCGGGCATTCCTATACGTATCTCTCAGTGCCCCTTTAATTGCATTTGTGCTAGTTAGTCCGAGTCTTTATATTATACTAGCGGACATTCCTATACGTATCTCTCAGTGCCCCTTTAATTGCATATCTGCTAGTTAGTCTGAGTCTTTATATTATACTAGCGGGCATTCCTATACGTATCTCTCAGTGCCCCTTTAATTGCATTTGTGCTAGTTAGTCTGAGTCTTTATATTATACTAGCGGGCATTCCTATACGTATCTCTCAGTGCCCCTTTAATTTCATTTGTGCTAGTTAGTTTGAGTCTTTATATTATACTAGCGGGCATTCCTATACGTATCTCTCAGTGCCCCTTTAATTTCATTTCTGCTAGTTAGTCTGAGTCTTTATATTATACTAGCGGGCATTCCTATACGTATCTCTCAGTCCCCCTTTAATTTCATTTGTGCTAGTTAGTCCGAGTCTTTATATTATACTAGCGGGCATTCCTATACGTATCTCTCAGTGCCCCTTTAATTGCATTTGTGCTAGTTAGTTTGAGTCTTTATATTATACTAGCGGGCATTCCTATACGTATCTCTCAGTGCCCCTTTAATTTCATTTGTGCTAGTTAGTCTGAGTCTTTATATTATACTAGCGGGCATTCCTATACGTATCTCTCAGTGCCCCTTTAATTTCATTTGTGCTAGTTAGTCCGAGTCTTTATATTATACTAGCGGGCATTCCTATACGTATCTCTCAGTGCCCCTTTAATTTCATTTGTGCTAGTTAGTCCAAGTCTTTATATTATACTAGCGGGCATTCCTATACGTATCTCTCAGTGCCCCTTTAATTTCATTTGTGCTAGTTAGTCTGAGTCTTTATATTATACTAGCGGGCATTCCTATACGTATCTCTCAGTGCCCCTTTAATTGCATTTGTGCTAGTTAGTTTGAGTCTTTATATTATACTAGCGGGCATTCCTATACGTATCTCTCAGTGCCCCTTTAATTTCATTTCTGCTAGTTAGTCCGAGTCTTTATATTATACTAGCGGGCATTCCTATACGTATCTCTCAGTGCCCCTTTAATTGCATTTGTGCTAGTTAGTCTGAGTCTTTATATTATACTAGCGGGCATTCCTATACGTATCTCTCAGTGCCCCTTTAATTGCATTTGTGCTAGTTAGTTTGAGTCTTTATATTATACTAGCGGGCATTCCTATACGTATCTCTCAGTGCCCCTTTAATTTCATTTCTGCTAGTTAGTCTGAGTCTTTATATTATACTAGCGGGCATTCCTATACGTATCTCTCAGTGCCCCTTTAATTGCATTTGTGCTAGTTAGTCTGAGTCTTTATATTATACTAGCGGGCATTCCTATACGTATCTCTCAGTGCCCCTTTAATTTCATTTCTGCTAGTTAGTCCGAGTCTTTATATTATACTAGCGGGCATTCCTATACGTATCTCTCAGTGCCCCTTTAATTTCATTTCTGCTAGTTAGTCTGAGTCTTTATATTATACTAGCGGGCATTCCTATACGTATCTCTCAGTGCCCCTTTAATTTCATTTCTGCTAGTTAGTCCGAGTCTTTATATTATACTAGCGGGCATTCCTATACGTATCTCTCAGTGCCCCTTTAATTGCATTTGTGCTAGTTAGTCTGAGTCTTTATATTATACTAGCGGGCATTCCTATACGTATCTCTCAGTGCCCCTTTAATTGCATATCTGCTAGTTAGTCTGAGTCTTTATATTATACTAGCGGGCATTCCTATACGTATCTCTCAGTGCCCCTTTAAATGCATATCTGCTAGTTAGTCTGAGTCTTTATATTATACTAGCGGGCATTCCTATACGTATCTCTCAGTGCCCCTTTAATTGCATTTCTGCTAGTTAGTCTGAGTCTTTATATTATACTAGCGGGCATTCCTATACGTATCTCTCAGTGCCCCTTTAATTGCATTTGTGCTAGTTAGTCCGAGTCTTTATATTATACTAGCGGGCATTCCTATACGTATCTCTCAGTGCCCCTTTAATTTCATTTGTGCTAGTTAGTCCGAGTCTTTATATTATACTAGCGGGCATTCCTATACGTATCTCTCAGTGCCCCTTTAATTTCATTTGTGCTAGTTAGTCCGAGTCTTTATATTATACTAGCGGGCATTCCTATACGTATCTCTCAGTGCCCCTTTAATTTCATTTGTGCTAGTTAGTCTGAGTCTTTATATTATACTAGCGGGCATTCCTATACATATCTCTCAGTGCCCCTTTAATTTCATTTGTGCTAGTTAGTCCGAGTCTTTATATTATACTAGCGGGCATTCCTATACGTATCTCTCAGTGCCCCTTTAATTGCATATCTGCTAGTTAGTCTGAGTCTTTATATTATACTAGCGGGCATTCCTATACGTATCTCTCAGTGCCCCTTTAAATGCATATCTGCTAGTTAGTCTGAGTCTTTATATTATACTAGCGGGCATTCCTATACGTATCTCTCAGTGCCCCTTTAATTGCATTTGTGCTAGTTAGTCTGAGTCTTTATATTATACTAGCGGGCATTCCTATACATATCTCTCAGTGCCCCTTTAATTGCATTTGTGCTAGTTAGTCCAAGTCTTTATATTATACTAGCGGGCATTCCTATACATATCTCTCAGTGCCCCTTTAATTGCATTTGTGCTAGTTAGTTTGAGTCTTTATATTATACTAGCGGGCATTCCTATACGTATCTCTCAGTGCCCCTTTAATTTCATTTGTGCTAGTTAGTCTGAGTCTTTATATTATACTAGCGGGCATTCCTATACGTATCTCTCAGTGCCCCTTTAATTTCATTTGTGCTAGTTAGTCTGAGTCTTTATATTATACTAGCGGGCATTCCTATACATATCTCTCAGTGCCCCTTTAATTTCATTTGTGCTAGTTAGTCTGAGTCTTTATATTATACTAGCGGGCATTCCTATACGTATCTCTCAGTGCCCCTTTAATTTCATTTCTGCTAGTTAGTCCGAGTCTTTATATTATACTAGCGGGCATTCCTATACGTATCTCTCAGTGCCCCTTTAATTGCATATCTGCTAGTTAGTCCGAGTCTTTATATTATACTAGCGGGCATTCCTATACGTATCTCTCAGTGCCCCTTTAATTTCATTTCTGCTAGTTAGTCTGAGTCTTTATATTATACTAGCGGGCATTCCTATACGTATCTCTCAGTGCCCCTTTAATTGCATTTGTGCTAGTTAGTCTGAGTCTTTATATTATACTAGCGGGCATTCCTATACGTATCTCTCAGTGCCCCTTTAATTTCATTTGTGCTAGTTAGTCCGAGTCTTTATATTATACTAGCGGGCATTCCTATACGTATCTCTCAGTGCCCCTTTAATTGCATTTCTGCTAGTTAGTCTGAGTCTTTATATTATACTAGCGGGCATTCCTATACGTATCTCTCAGTGCCCCTTTAATTTCATTTGTGCTAGTTAGTCCGAGTCTTTATATTATACTAGCGGGCATTCCTATACGTATCTCTCAGTGCCCCTTTAATTTCATTTGTGCTAGTTAGTCTGAGTCTTTATATTATACTAGCGGGCATTCCTATACATATCTCTCAGTGCCCCTTTAATTTAATTTGTGCTAGTTAGTCTGAGTCTTTATATTATACTAGCGGGCATTCCTATACGTATCTCTCAGTGCCCCTTTAATTGCATTTGTGCTAGTTAGTCTGAGTCTTTATATTATACTAGCGGGCATTCCTATACGTATCTCTCAGTGCCCCTTTAATTTCATTTGTGCTAGTTAGTTTGAGTCTTTATATTATACTAGCGGGCATTCCTATACGTATCTCTCAGTGCCCCTTTAATTTCATTTCTGCTAGTTAGTCCGAGTCTTTATATTATACTAGCGGGCATTCCTATACGTATCTCTCAGTGCCCCTTTAATTGCATTTGTGCTAGTTAGTCCGAGTCTTTATATTATACTAGCGGGCATTCCTATACGTATCTCTCAGTGCCCCTTTAATTGCATTTGTGCTAGTTAGTCTGAGTCTTTATATTATACTAGCGGGCATTCCTATACGTATCTCTCAGTGCCCCTTTAATTGCATTTGTGCTAGTTAGTCTGAGTCTTTATATTATACTAGCGGGCATTCCTATACGTATCTCTCAGTGCCCCTTTAATTTCATTTGTGCTAGTTAGTCTGAGTCTTTATATTATACTAGCGGGCATTCCTATACGTATCTCTCAGTGCCCCTTTAATTGCATTTGTGCTAGTTAGTCTGAGTCTTTATATTATACTAGCGGGCATTCCTATACGTATCTCTCAGTGCCCCTTTAATTGCATTTGTGCTAGTTAGTCTGAGTCTTTATATTATACTAGCGGGCATTCCTATACGTATCTCTCAGTGCCCCTTTAATTTCATTTGTGCTAGTTAGTCTGAGTCTTTATATTATACTAGCGGGCATTCCTATACGTATCTCTCAGTGCCCCTTTAATTTCATTTGTGCTAGTTAGTCTGAGTCTTTATATTATACTAGCGGGCATTCCTATACGTATCTCTCAGTGCCCCTTTAATTTCATTTGTGCTAGTTAGTCTGAGTCTTTATATTATACTAGCAGGCATTCCTATACGTATCTCTCAGTGCCCCTTTAATTTCATTTGCGCTAGTTAGTCCGAGTCTTTATATTATACTAGCGGGCATTCCTATACGTATCTCTCAGTGCCCCTTTAATTGCATTTGTGCTAGTTAGTCTGAGTCTTTATATTATACTAGCGGGCATTCCTATACGTATCTCTCAGTGCCCCTTTAATTGCATTTGTGCGAGTTAGTCTGAGTCTTTATATTATACTAGCGGGCATTCCTATACGTATCTCTCAGTGCCCCTTTAATTGCATTTGTGCTAGTTAGTTTGAGTCTTTATATTATACTAGCGGGCATTCCTATACGTATCTCTCAGTGCCCCTTTAATTGCATTTGTGCTAGTTAGTCTGAGTCTTTATATTATACTAGCGGGCATTCCTATACGTATCTCTCAGTGCCCCTTTAATTGCATTTCTGCTAGTTAGTTCAAGTTTTTATATTATATCTCAATGGTCTAATACTCTGACAACCAGGGCTCAAATTACATCGCGGCCATCGCGGCCATTACCGCGATGCCCTCGGATCAGTAAAAAAATCACGGCCATAATGGCCGTGCCCTATTTTTAACAGTGGCCATGTGCCCTTTTGGCTCGCGGTTGGGGGTTCCGATAAACTTAACTTTGATCAAATTATTTCAAATTCAATCCGATTTTGAAAGGTGCAATGTGCTTTAAAATTTTACAAAAATGACGATGTGACAGTCCATTCGAGGTGTAAAGTTTTCATCTATCTAATGGTTGTTTTTAAACATGTATCCACCTTGTCTCTAGCTACGCAATTGCTCACTGCTCTGCTTTCCAACAGAAACGTACATATATAACATCACAAATTCACAACATGCCAATGATACAGTATTTAAAATATGTTGACTGACAAAATAAACAGACTGTCTCGTTTCATGCTGTAAAGTATTTAATAAAAGTCCTAGTGAAGTTTACATGTAAAATTATGGTATAAATAATGTAATATAAAATGGCCTTGGTGCCCTTTCATTCCAATATTGGTTTGGCCTTGGTGCCCCAGAACATGGCCTCGATGCCCTTCGAAATGTGTTATTTTTAAGGCCAAAGTGGCCGTGCCCCTAAATTGACGAAATTTGAGGCCTGCTGACAACTATAAGAAACCAAATCTATTCACATTAATCGATGCAAATGTGTGTTATCAGACCAGTGATGGATGGAGTACTCGAGTCCCTTTTCTGAAGGACTCGTACTCAAGGCTCAAGATAAGCGGGCGCTGGGCGATATTTTTTTTCCCCCTCGGTCTTCCTGCTATAGCGCCCGGAAATGCTGAAAAATAAACAACCGAGCACTGATATTTTGTCCAAACCAGCGCCCGTTGATGATCTGGAAGCTTGCCCAATACATCGAATTTCGATTTGACAATACAATTTAATAAAAAAGTTAGCTCCCGGTAGACAGAAAGTACCTCCTGGTTCTTACTAAATCCCATGATCCGGGCGCTACTTTTGAAAAAAAGGTAGCTCCCGGTAAAAAGACTGTTATATTGAGCCTTGCTCGTACACGGGTGTGAAGGACTCTAGAATTCCAACAGGAGCAGTTGGATAGAAGGTGGAGATATACCTTACCTAATTTGTCTAATGACCACTTTTAAACATGTTGCACCATTATCACAAGGCTGACTTAATTAAGCAGAATTACAATTGGGCATTTATCAACACTTATGATTTGATCAATCACTTGGGCATTATTAGAGCATGTGCATAATGTAATGCTAAAAAAACCTGTTGACTCGCCCTTTCCGACCGACCTGAATTTTCAGAAATCTAGGGTCATTATTTTCATTTTTATTTTATTTTTTCAAGTCATATTTGGTTAAGAAATTGTGTCGCTGTGATCGAGGATATAGTGGAAGCCTCATCTACCAAGTGCGCTTGGAAGCGTGATATAAGTTAATTTCAGTATTCAATGCTTACAACTTCGTCTTCGCAAACGGTGATATTTCACTTCTGGGTTTGCAAAATGGCAATGGCGAAACAAGCTTCGATCCATACTTTCTTCAGTGGTACGGAATGAAAGCTCTGTTCACACTTGGGTTAGTCAATCATTGGGTGAATGAAGCTCTGTTCACACTCGGATTAGTCAATCATTGGGTGAATGAATCTCTGTTCACACTTGGGTTAGTCAATCATCGGGTGAATGAAGCTCCGTTCACACTTGGGTTAGTCAATCATTGGGTGAATGAAGTTCTGTTCACACTTGGGTTAGTCAATCATTGGGTGAATGAAGCTCCGTTCACACTTGGGTTAGTCAATCATTGGGTGAATGAAGCTCCGTTCACACTTGGGTTAGTCAATCATTGGGTGAATGAAGGTCCGTTCACACTTGGGTTAGTCAATCATTGGGTGAATGAAGGTCTGTTCACACTTGGGTTAGTCAATCATTGGGTGAATGAAGCTCCGTTCACACTTGGGTTAGTCAATCATTGGGTGAATGAAGGTCCGTTCACACTTGGGTTAGTCAATCATTGGGTGAATGAAGGTCCGTTCACACTTGGGTTAGTCAATCATTGGGTGAATGAAGCTCCGTTCACACTTGGGTTAGTCAATCATTGGGTGAATGAAGGTCCGTTCACACTTGGGTTAGTCAATCATTGGGTGAATGAAGCTCCGTTCACACTTGGGTTAGTCAATCATTGGGTGAATGAAGGTCTGTTCACACTTGGGTTAGTCAATCATTGGTTAAATGAAGCTCCGTTCACATTTTAGTAGATTCATAAACATTGGCCGATTGGTTATTGATTTGGACCTATTCCATTTAACGTTTGGTTGGAAAAAATCTGAAGTTCCAGCCCTGTGCGTGATTAGAAAAATGCATACTAAGGTGTGTGTTTTATACATGGGGTGTGTTATGCGCATGTTAAGGAGTCTTAAATCAACCATTATCAAGAAAAATTTTACTTTTTCAAAATCCTGTCAATATTTTACTTTTTAGGGGGTCAGATTAGGGAGAAAAACATGCAAAAAACTCATTTTATGATGAATTTTGGCTTCTGAGGACATACACGTTTAGATTGTGTGTAGAATATATTTGGTCACGCATGCTTATAGTTAAATAATTCCCCGGTCTGAAGTCTGGAAGAAGGAGTTTCAAACTTGCATAGGATAACATGCTATCCTGGTTTTCCAAAGTAATTAATGGCTTTGAGGGAATCAATGATGTAGTAGGACCTGTTGCACCTATTACTAAGCTACCGGTACACCTTGAATCACAAGAACCAGTGATGTAGGACCTGTTGCACTTATTACTAAGGTACTAGTACACATTGAATCACAAACTGCATGTGTCATATGTCCTCAGATAATGCAATGTCAACACTTCGGTTCTTCTTTTTCAAATTGCATCATCGTATGTCATTCAGGGCATATTTCAGGTATAGGTGTAGCTTAAATTTAGTAGTGCGTCCATGCTCCCGCAGCGTGTAGTAACTATAGTGTTGTGTTTTCAGTATTGCGCCTTACTGCACTTCTCTTGCGTGCTTGTGGTGACACGTTTGTATTGCCACAGTCAAATCTATTAACGCTGCATATGACCTGCGTTGGTACCTAATTCTACAAACACACATAGGACCTGTTGCAGCTACTAAGTTACACATTGTGTCAGAAACAGTGTATTTACTGACAATATGGAAATGTCTTCAAATAGTGATGTCAATACTTCGGTTCTCAGTTTTCAAATGACATCACCGTATGTCATTCAGGGCATATTTACTTTCACCATTTCACAATTAAGGGCTACATCTAAAGCGTCTCTTGCGGGTATTTCATGGTGTTGGTTACGCGGAATGATACCGGAAGCCATGCCACACAAGAAATCCGATGTTCACTATCAAACATAAGAAGGGGTCCTTGGAGATTATATTTCTATCAAAGTAATCCACAGAACGTATTACTTTGCACTTTTAAACCTGTGTGATTTTATTACTTTTTAAACTGCAGCATCTGGGCCATATATGGGGAAAATGGTATTTATATATTAGGCAAAAAAAGTTTTACACCAATTGTCAAATAGATGAATAAGCTGTCCTGGACTTTATGTATACCCATATCCTCCCTGGTGAACTAACTCCAAGGACTACTGCGAATTCGAGATTCTAGCAAAAAACAGGACATCAAACATGGTCTATGGGAGCACTGCACCAAATCAATGCGCAATTCGTGTAATCCTGTAGTAGTTTCTGGAAAAGCATGAAGACTAGGCTTGTAAATGTGAAAATGTAAAAGTTTTCGGGCAATTTGTTTCTCCGGGGATGGTATTTTTGTATTTAAATGAACAAATGGGACCTATCCATTGCACCTACAATAATAAAATACGATATATTTAATTTGTCAACCTATAGTGCCCAGGGCGTAAGTACCTGCCTAAATGGTGAACAGGCATGCCAGAAAACGAGAAAAAGTGAGGGCGCTGTGTGCAGGTCCGTAGCGGGAAAATTTAGGTTCATACCCCCTCATGAAACAAGGCTTAAATTAAAATTGAGATGTTACCAAAAATGGTCATAACCGGAGGGTAGAAAAGGTGTCTTGAAATATGGCACTTTTACACGTATTTCAATGAAAAAGATATTTGGTGTAGTGCACACTGGCCATTTCCAATAAAACCGAGTTTTGAAGTGGAAGATAGGTTCAAATTGCTTGGATATGCCTTGATTTACATTCGAAACACCATTTATATGATTTTCTCGAGAAATATCCAAGAAAATGGCTCTAAAGCTCCAAATTTAGAATCAAATGGCTACGGGTTTATTTTGCGATTTTATAGATAGAGGGTCACGTTACCCTTGGCTAGAAGTCCCTCACGTGTAAGAAGACTTCCTCTTAGGTCTATATCAAGTAGCTTGCCTCTCAGTTAAAGAGTTAATTATCTCATTTTCAAGTTCAAAGCTTTACTTAGAATTAAACACTCTCATGTAGGTCAACGAGTTGTCAATATTCATATTTTGCCCCACATTGGCTCAGATAAGAGCAAAAAATCGTTAAAATTGTACATTTAATGCTTTAGACAAAACCCCTGGGGTATTATTGTGACAAAATGTAATTGTGCGTTTGCCTACTAGGTAATTATGATACTCTATGTAAACAAATGGCTTTTGGAAGCTCATTATTCTATGATAACGGGGGTCTTTTACCCCCCCCCCCCCCACCCACATGATTTAGCCATTAAGAGGTCACACTACTAAATAGAGCTCCATAGGGATATGTACAAAAACACTGATATAAAACTCTGTTTTAGACCACTAAATTGCGAAATTGGACCTTGTAGAGTGATTTTTTTCTGAAAGATGATCACATTTTTTTCTCACCAAAAAGGGGAAAAAATAGGTAGGTGAACCTGCTTGATTTTTCAAATTATGCCCATGGAGTTGACTACCTCTCTGACGAGCTTGGAAATGCCGCCGTAATCGTCAATGTTTCCAGTAAAAAACACAAATTTGAAAGATCTCTCAAAATTTATCTAGATGATATTCACAGTTTATAGTCAGGGTGCATGTAGGTGATATGTCCCAATAATCATAATTAATCAAAAATGATAGGCATTTACCCAATTGTATTACTGTCAAGTTTTTTTAATTGAGGATTTTACCATGAATATTTTCCGATTCTAGTTTTAAACACCGCCCTTAAGGGTAGGGGATACCCCATTTAGTGTAGTGCACCCTATAGGGGTTTGTACTACTGGCTGCAAGCCTGTCACCCTTGCATCCAACATGCCTTTTCACAAAGATGTTAGACTTTTCACATTTTTGGAATGATTTTATATATACGTCATTCATATATTCTTGTTCGTTGATTGGTTAAAAGTGGGTCACATGATCAAAAATAAACATGCTATTTTGCCAAAAGTACTATTTACGGCTTCCAAAAGTACTATTTACAGCTTCCAAAAGTACTATTTACGGCTCCCAAGAAGACTATTTACGGCGCACTGGTGCGCCGGTCGTTTCACGCGACGTTGTACTCCGCGAGACTTGAGGGGCGCACGATATGCATCCCCAGGCGCAGCGTGACGATGTTTCGATGTTTAAAACTTTTTAACTGATGAAGATTGGAACTTACCGGATGATTTTTGAATTTGAACTTTATGGAACTAGAAATATATGAATGACGTATATAAAACAAATATATACTGCCTTTATTTGAGTTTCTGGATTAAAACTATGGTCACTCGGTGACTGCAATAGTGCTATTTTGCTTCGGGCTGCGTCCCTCAGCAAAATAGCACTATTGCAGTCACCTCGGGCCCATAGTTTTAACCAGAGTCTCTCATGGCAGTATATCTTTGTATACTATTAAAACAAACGTATAAGAATGTGAAAGTAAATGTAAACAAAATTTTGTAGGTTTTTTTTCTACTCTAAAAGTGCTGGGTAAGCTTTAGAATAGAACTCAAAAGTGACTATAGCAACAACAAAAAACAAGAAAAAACTCATTTTTGTTAGCTTTGTTGAACTTTTTGGGGTAAAAACAAATTGATGCAAAATTTGGATTCTGTGACCCATTTCCTTTCCAAAAATGTATACTTTTATATACAATTGAGTCATAGTTCAATAACTACAGCACTCACAAAATTCAAAAAGTAACTTCCTTGAGCCCCCCCCCCCCCCCCCCCCTCCTTAAACCTAAGCACAGTTTGCAGTGTATTGCGCAAACTATATGGAGTGGGTCCATTTTTTTCATTGAAAAACTTCCACGCTGGGTGGTACCAACGTGCTCAGTCGTGGTATATTGTGGTATATGGTAGGGTTAGGGTTAAGTCAGGAGTAAATTCACCATGGATTCATAATAGGCTTCATAAAGTAATATATGTGTATATACACATTTGAGAATTTGAGATGCAATGTGATTTTCTTTCAAATAGACTTAAGGGAGTCCAAATGTTAAGGGTGGGGTAATTTTAGTGGAACATACTCGTTTAGAATTTTAAAATGATATTAAACACCATTTTAAAAGATTATCTTCTAATTTAAGTGCTACTCCATTCCAGATAGCTATTTTTTACAAATAGGCTACAGGAGGTGAATTACAATTTCGAAATTATACAAAATCTTAATCATGTAAATCCACATGAACTGCATCCCCGGTCCCAGGGGACCCTGGGCATGGCGGGGACCGTACACAATCGTACAAAAAACGTAGCGGGGGTGTGTACCGGGGATGTACAAAATGTGCCCCCGCTAGCCAGGGTGTGTAGCCGGGACGTACACCACTGAGAAATAAGCCGGGGAATGGCCGGACAGTGTTATTAGCAGGGACGCTTGCTAGGGTACACACCCCCACCCCAGGGCACCACACACAGAGCGGGGACGTACGCTAATTGGTACACAAAATGTATACACTGGTTGTACGCCGCATGGGGGGGGGGGGGACCATACGGCAACATACACTTTGTCCCGGCCACAGGGGGGGGCTGGGACTGTAGCGGGGACGTACACAAAATGGTGCCCCGCCCTGCGGGGACCGTACACGACTGTACCCGGGATGTCACATCAGCAATTTGTATGTCCCGGCCCTAATCCCTGGGTCCGGGGATGCAATTGATAAGTGCATTGACCCAGTAACCACGCCTCTCCCACATACAATGACAGGTTTATATCAAATCCATAACCAATCCCATACCTACATAATGATGATTTACATCTTCTGTGCGAACATCTGACAAAAAATCAATAACAAAAATGGAAGAAATTCACTTTCGTGTTGTTAAACTGGTTTTTGATGATCATTTGACAAACATTAAACGGAGATCTGCCATGTTGTCATGGGAAGCTCGCAACAAACAGTGGAATATATTGTGTATTCGGCAAATTCAATCAGCGGCCACAAGGGGGTGGGGGGTTAACTGGAGGTTGCTAAAATTGAGGTACACTTCATTTTTTGTTCCATGGTTTGGATAAAGTGCAAGTAACGGCAAGTAAAATCTGGTCAATTGTGTACATCTATTGCAATACAGGGTGACCCAGAAAATATTAAACCCAAAAATCACAAACTTAAAAAAAAAAATATGAAAAATGAAAATAAATAAATATGGCATTCTGTTTTCAACAATTAAGTAAACAATTTATTCAGCTTTCTGGAGAACTTTACCAAACTAAAGATACACTTGATTGTGTGACAGGGGGTGTTTTTGCCCTTTTGTAAAATGTGAAAAAATTGTAACTTGGTTCAGATATGAAACTTACTTCTGTCAATGCAAATACGGTGAGTTAAGTCATCTTCTTTTGATCAAATTAACATTTTCAAATGAAGTCAAGGGACTTCAGTTTTTGTTTTCAAAGTCTCTTATATAATAATAATATTGATTTACATAATAAATGAATATTGATGAGATACTGTACGGAAAGAAACGGTTTCAAACAGGCACTTGTTCTGCTCATGTAGCATGAAACCATTTTTTTGCACTTCACTTACACTACAAAACAACACTTCTAACAAAATTACACATATTTTAAGTTTTGTGTGGCCTATTTTTATGATCTAAAATGTTTCAGAAAGTTAAATGTATGGGGCACATAGCTGGTGAACGAGTTATGCAATATTTCGTTATTTTAATGGTAAAAAATATATTGAATTTTGTGATTTTTGGGTTTAACATTTTCTGGGTCACCCTGTATGTATCTATTTCTGAGGCCAAGAAAATCTTGTTTTAAATCTAATAGTACTTACCTGAGGGTATGTTTGTAGTTTGAACAGTGGTTAATTATGATGCAAGCAATACGGAAAGAAAAGAAAGAAAATATAACAATTATTAGTGGGTGTCTTTGGGTCAAGTTTAGAAAATGTCACATACTAAACCAGTTTGCCAGTTGCAATATTGCTATTTTTTCACATATTTTTGAATTGATTTTGTTCAACAACTGTCTATACCAGGGATACTAATCATTTTGGGATACGAAACTCCTATAGGTCGGTACGGAGTGACATCAAATGTTGTTTACACAGCCTCACACGATCACTAAGAACGATCTTGTGTATGGTTGAGTATATCGTAGAAACTGATGCGTTTGTTGTCAACGGCAAATTACAAAAATACCCGGATGATATAGGTCGCCACTTTATGAGAACACACAGAATAAAAGGCCCGTTGCCGTAAATGAAAATATGCAAGGAATTTATGTAGACTTGCTTCAAGTCCATCAGACACAAACAACGACGGTATGGTGTAAAGTGAAAAAATGAATTCAACATGTAAAAAAAACCACCTATGAAACATGAATTATCATGTTTTAGGCTTATAAAACCGTCCCGCACGTAAGTTTTATCATATATAACCGCACATTCTTTTTAGAATTTTACCTACAATTCCGTGTAAACTAAGTCTATACCTAAGCAGATGACAAACAGCTCCCACAGCGCCATCAACACAGAACATGATGATATGACCCCGATCTGTAATTTGAGTTTACCCCCCCCCCCCCCCCTTGTCTACACTCTATATGCAAAACCCCAAAATATTAATATGATAATAATACTAGTACTATGTGAAAATATCGGTATGATATCAAATTTATAATTTTCCCAAACTTTGCAAGACACCAAGTGTTTTTAAACCAAGTTTAGAAAATGTCACATGAATTGAACCATTTCGCCGGGTGCAACATATATACAGGTATTTCGTGTGCCACGGGCAATGAGGAAGTAAAGACTCATTTCTAGGATCCCTGTGATCAGGGGGAAACAATTTGAGATATTACCGAGTAAAATTAGTTTTCAGACAAACAAAGGTCAACAACTTTGTTACATTTTTCAGAGTTTGGGAGAAAACATATTCAGCTGAATTATGCCACCTATAATCTTGTTTAATAGTTATGGAAAAATGTCCTCTATACGGGTAACAGCTTGTATCAATATATGGTAAATCACATTTCTATAATTGCAATACATCTAAATCAAAGTGAAATTATAAGAGTGTAATTAAGAGAAATGGACCTGTAAAAGAACCTTGTTCACAAAGTATGTAAACTATCAGGTTCCAACATTGGGTGTATGAATAAGGGGTCCAGAGGGGAGGTTAAAATGTTTCAAGCAAAGATAGAGGGCAGTCTAACCAAATTCAGTGTGCTAAAATTAAAATTGTTCGCTGCCTACCAAAGTATTTATGAACGCTCCCCTAGAAACACAGATTTGTTTTTGCACCAAATTCAAAATTAGTTATTGCATGTTCAACAACTCCCCGTACAGTAACAAAGCGTTGTCGATTTGAGATAAACCCACTGTTCATATGCAAATTACTAGGATAACGAACCTTATTTGGAAACAACTAATGCATTATGCATCGATGCAAAATTGTAAACAAATAAAAATGTTCGCAAAATTTGTTCCTTTTTTTGGCGTATAAATGCATTTCGCCATGCAATCCTTAAAGTTAGCAAACAACTTTATATACCAAAATGTATCTATATCCCTGCGGAAAATATTTTTGGTGAGGGCCATATATGTCACGGCTGGCTCCTAAAGCCACAATTTTAGTTCGAACGGTCGCTACCTGAGCACAAGAGAATCGCCGTTTTGCATCATCGCGGTAAAATATGTTCGCTTTCATCTTTTATGGACCGTATCATTATTGAAATGGAGGGGTGTGTTTTGATTTGATACGTATATTCTATAAATATGTATCAAAATGTGTTGTGTAAATTAAAAGCAAGCATTCTTGATTTAAATTTTCTCTGACTGTTAAAGGTGGGTGTGTGAATAAAATGCTATTTACAAAATATTTTAAATTTCACAATTACTTGCGAAATAATTTGTTTTCTCTATGTTTACCTTTTGTAACCGAGCCCATTCAGAAGTCCCTCACCCATTTACGGGGAACGGACGATGTCCAAATAAGGGCCTAATTATAATAAAACGCAAACATTTTTTTCGGGTTTTTAAAGAGCAGCTATTTTTTTTATGTCAAATTAAGCCTATTAACACAAGTTTTTACTTGTTTTCATCAATTATCCAAAACGATATTCACATTTGAATGATGTAAATGTTTAGTCGTTGTCGTTGTTTATCTTGAATCGACGGGTTTATTTTGCAAAATAAACCCGTCTTACCATTGTCGATTCAAGATAAACAACTCCGAAACCTTATTGAGCCCCTAAGTAACTGATTTTGAGAACAAAACTACCGATGTATTTATTTATGTATCAGCCAGTGCACATGAATAAAATAAGCATTTTGGATGCCATCCTGCAAACCCAACTCATTGGCCCTGTAAGAAAATTAAAACACCCACTCCTCATCAATGACAATGGAGAAAAAAACTGTTCCACAGGCCTGACTGACCTTCTTTACTTTCTTTTATTGAGAGAAACAACTACACCTTTTTTTTAATTTGTTTGAAAAAATTTGAAATTTGTTAAACATTTAGAATTCTTTTTGGACATTTTTGAGAAAATTTCGTTTAAAATTCATCAAATTTGTTTGAAATTTGTTAAACATTTCGAAACATTTTGTGGAAAAAACACTCACCAGACAACCCCTACCTGATAGGGTTTGTTCACAACAATTATGCACTCATCAATTGCAAGCCCGGCCCCGGGACATCGCGGGGACCATGCGGGGACTGTACATGAATGCGAATGTACAAAACACGGTGCCCGGCTATGCGGGGAAGTGTACGGGGATGTACAAACTGTGCCAACGCTAGCTGGGACGTACGCCAGGGTACACAAATGTACACCCCGGGTGTAGCTATACATAAGCTAGATATGCGATGCGCTTGACTGAATAAGCCTGATAATACATAGGGAACCCACATAAATGCACCCAGTTATGGTTGCAGAAAGAAAATAGGCGACCCGGAGACTGTAGCCGTGGCATAAACTTTGTCCTGGGTAAGGGTGGCCGGGACTGTACACTTGTCCCAGCCATGGGCAGTGGCTGCATCATGGGGGCAAGGGGGGCATTAAAATTAGAAAAAAATAGACAATTTTAGCATAAAAAGGCATTTTTTCCGCATTGTGCACACATTTTCCTACTAAATTAGGTTAAATCAGACCAAATGTTGACAATTTCATACCAAATTAGTAAGTATTAGACCAATTTGACAATTTAAGCGTAATATGGCACAAAAAATGAGCCCCCCCCAAACAAACAAAAATCATGAGGCTGGTGCCGCCACTGGCCATGCACGGCTGTTTGATCGCGTGTAAACTGTCCAATTTATAAGCACAGGGCAGCAGATATTTCTGTAAAACCCTAATCAATATATCGGTAAAGCTAATTCCCGTGCCGCTGCCCAACCAAGGATTATAGATAAAAGGGATATGCACCCGTTAGGACAGGGGGCCTTAAAAAAACCATTTTATCGCTGCTACATCCATTTTCGTATGTTCTTTGTTCATTTACTCAGTGTTTAGCTATTTATATGTGACGGTGGCCATTCATACAAGCCCGATTTTACTATTAAGTGGTTCTAATTAATCCAATCATTGTTATCATATTTTTTTAAAAATAGAATGCGCTTTCAGATTTAGTGTTTTTTGTTGCAGTTTCAACGCGAACGTCATTTATTCCGTTAAATGTGTCGCAGATTGACCGGTTCGATAAAAAAAACCATGCGTAACTCAAAATGTGATATAATATCGCAAAAAGCAAATCGGGGGGTGGGGGACACATTTTAGGATTCAGCCTTTTGAGCCTAGAACGCTGTGAAAAAGATTTTTTTCGTTGCGGTTTCAACACGAACTTATAGTCATTACACGCAGTCACAATTTGTACGCCCCGGCCCTTATCCATGGGTCCCCCGGGGCTGGGGATGCAATTGATAAGTGCATTACCATCAGACTCATGTGCCCAGATGATGAGAACAGAAAATGCTAACAATACTGTAAATGTGGACATTTGTGCGCTTTTTGCGCTCCAAGCAGCTACCGCGAAAAAATAAAAACACCCAAATATATTTATTTTGTGTATTATAAGTCTTTGTATTGAACTTTCAAATGACAAATTTAACAAGGCGGTTCTCGAACCACTAGTCTCGCTTGCTTTCATGACCGCCTTCTTGTGCGATCTATTGTAGGAATTAAATCTGAACTGCTCATGTAAGAGCATTTTCTAAATTGCTGCCTATTTTACAAGTTGACCTTGGGAGACCTTTGCCTTATATTGAACAATTTGTAATCTCAACCTACCCCACGTTACTGGTATTAAAGCTGTACGTATAATAGTACTACAATCCTATGACAGTCACTAAAATAAGCATTTGTCTCAAAGCTCCCGTTTGAAAATAAAATAAAATAAAATGAACTAAAAAAAAAAAATAATAATAATAATAATAATAATAATAATAATAATAATAAATAAATGAATTAAAAATAAAAAATAAATAAAAAAAATTCAAAAAAAAAAATCAAAAAAAAAAAAAAAAAAATCAACAAATCAAAACAAAAAAATAAATAAAAATAAAAATTAATTAATTTAAAAAAAATGAAATAACAAATAAATTAAAAAATAAATGTAAAAAAAACTAAATAAATAAATAACAATAATAATATTAAAAATAATAATAAAAAAAATAAATGAAAAAATAAAAAATAAAAATAAAAAAAATAAAAATTTTAAATTTTTAAATTTTTTTTAAATTAAATTAAATTTTAAAAAAAAATAAAAAAATGAAATAAATAAATTCAATCTTGATGAATTACGTTTTCTCAGAATAATTCGTTGAGACAACAACAAAAATTGTTCACTTTTACCGCCATTAATGTTACACTAAATGAATATTGTAATTTATGACAAATTTTATAGGAAAACAAGAAAAGTTGACGCTACTGGACGGGCTTGAACTCCCGCGGCCGCAAAAGCTTCCTCCCTGAAAAGATTTCAATTCCAACGCCTTAACCGCTCGGCCACGAAGCCAACTGTGATATCACACGTGTAAAATTGACTATATTCCAAAACAGAAGAGCTGAACCAATTTTCCGACTCAGCTACCAACTTTGCTACCTACGCTAAATATGTGCTAGATACGCGAGACCGTGTTTACATACAAAATCGGTAAAGATATAGTTACCCATCATGCATTGCGCGGTAAGCGTTGTATGTCAGCCGCCGGGAGTCGTTTCACGTAATAAACAGTGTATGGAGATGAGGTTTAAACGTACTCCCGGCGGCTGATATACAACGCTACCGTTTTAGGTATTTTATCGGTGAATTTGGGGTACAATTTTGCCAGTTTTTCGTGACTTTTCGTGATTTCTGGTCATTGAAAATGTAATCAGCAAAAGAACACACTACCCCCTTTCCCTTCACCAATTCCCATCAATATAGGCCTTATGGATCTCCAGATTCCTTGTCTCGCAAGTCGGACAGACAGACAGACAGACAGACAGACAGACAGACAGACAGACAGACAGACAAAAAAGTGGCCACTAAGTCTCTTTCTGAAAAAGTTCAGGCGAGACAAAAACAAGTGAAATGGCTGAAAATCAGGAAAGCTCGAACATTTAATCGCATTAAAATAACCACTTTTACAGTACATTACAGCTGTGTACAGGTCTGGAAATAGCACCTGCCCATAGCGGGTAACTTTTGCGTCGGTGGGTGAAGATACAAAGTACCTGTAACATTTTTAGAACTCACAGTATAAGTGAGTTACAGTGGCTGGTGAAATTTCTGTCAGACAGGTATTATCAGTTACATGCAGTGTTGTAGTCGAGTCCACCCTACCCGAGTCCGAGTCCTTACCTCTCGAGACCGAGTCCTTAATGTTCGAGTCACAAGTCCTTATATGTATAAGTTCTGATCACATGTCATTAATTTTGCTATCTATAATAGGCCAACATTAATCAGTGAAGTCAACATAATGATGCATTTTTAACCTTTGCATCCCTATACATGGACAAATGTTGATACCATTTTGAATTATAGGCATAAGATTTGATTCAGAAATTCAAAAAGTGTCCAGAAGTTTATAGATCGAGAAATTACAAACTTGTTAAAAGGTGTGATATTCTGTAAAGCAACCCTTCCTCTGCCGTTTCACCTATTTCTTTTCACTGAACATGTCATCCCTAATGCCATCAATTTGAAAATTGCCAATGAAAAATCCTCTTTGTAAGAAATGTTATCATCATTTTTAAACAGTATAAATACTGACACAAAAACACCTAAAGACCATTTACATTCTACAAACAACCTTCGATTGCACAAGATAATTATCACTTTAATTATTTATAAGTTCCCTCGTGTTTTAATGCTTGTAATGATTATCAGAAGGTATTTTCAACAGCGTATTGTTAACTGTTCAGACGTATTTATGATGATTTATGACATTATTTCTAAACTATTGAAGATTGGATGACTAAATAAGTATTTTTAAATAATTAATAATTAATAATTAATTAATTAATTAATTAATTAGTAATTAAAATTACTGCAAACAAAATAAGCCAATATTGACTGGACTCGGACAGGACTCGGGCACAATTGCCTGAGTCCGAGACCGAGTCCTTCACCTCCGAGTCCGAGTCCTTCAAAATAGGGACTCGAGACCGGTCTCGAGTCTGAGTCCGGACTCGAGTACTACATCACTGGTTATATGCCTGGCTGGCTAGTTGAACAAAATCTGTTCCAGCCCTGGCTGTGTATTTATTAATACAGTCATATACTTCCAGATAAAGTACCATGTTTTTGGAGATGTTAGGTTTGGGTTGGTCGCAGAAGGCAACACAACACATTTGTTTTGCTTAATAAAGGTCATATTATTAACATGTTGTAAAATACTACTCTGTAATTTGACAGTTGCCTGGCGTCATAAACTGGAAAGTTCCACTGGTTGATGAAATAGTCCTTTTGTGCATTAAAATATTCTCATATACTTTTCACACCTTGAACATTGATGCAATGGAAATATTGCGAGTAAGGGATGCACCATAGATTTTCAGGTGGGGGGTAGGAAGTTTTAAAAATAAAAATTTCCCCCTCCATGCAGGCCCCCAAATATCCCCCCCCCCCCCCCACCCCTGATGAGTAAAAAAAATATCTACCCCACCCAACTCAATATGAATGAATACATTTTTTTTTTTAAATCGCCCCTCCCCCCTTACGGCGGCCCAAAAAAAGAAAGAAAAAAAGAACCCAACTTCCTACACCACCCTTGAAAATCTAATTGTGCGTCCCTAACAATAAAATATATTGCTTTTAATATTCTGTTTTTTCCACCACAGGATGCTATAATATTTCTTTTTAACAGTCCAGGCAAATGACCAAATCTGGAAATCGGGTTCTATTTCCAAATCTGGAAATGCAGCGGTAAATTAATTTTGCAGGTAGTTATTTTTGTGAATTGCCAAAGTGCTTCAATTTTGTGGATACTTACATTTTGCGATTCGAAACCATACAAACATATTATTATAAATAATCTGCCATTTTTTAAGGTAATTATTTTCGCGAATTTTTGCGAAATTAAATAGTTCACGAAATTAGCAGTTTTCTGCCCGGGGGACTGGTTATTATAAAGAAGGACTTACTAATTCTTGGTAAATCATGTTTAAAAGATAATTCTCTAAATAATCACCGTGGCGTTTAATTATTGATCGTGCCGTTTTAAAAATAAAGGAATTAATTGATTAATTAATTAATTTAATTAAGCATTAATTAGTGGATAAATTGTCGTTGGGTAATTATTTTTGCTTTTTTATTAATTTGTAGCTATCTATAATTCATTTTTAAACTAAAAAAAGTACACATTATTGCTGAAATCTATGTAATAATCAAATTTGTAGTTTTTGAATCAGACCGTCATATGCAAAGCATTGATTTCCAGATCAGGCAATCGATTTCCGGATAAAGCACATTTCCAGATTTGGTCATTTGCCTGGACTGTTTAACCCACCCTGTATATTACACAAAGTTCTGAGGACCCACTACATCTACAATCAAGGAAAAAAAGGTTCCTTGAGATCAGTCTAAGGTCAATGATCAGTCAACCACACTTTGGTCACTAAGCTGGTACCCTGCATCCTTTGATGCCTTTGCCAAGTTATCCATAGATGAGTTGTGTGGAGCCCATTGATGCAAGGAACCAGCACAATTTGTACATGCAGCACACAGCAAACTTGGGGAATTCCCATGACATTGAACTACTCCACCATTTTGTTTTAACGTGTTAAACACTTGTTGTTTCATCATGAAAGTCCTGATTTTGTCACATTTATAGTGAAAATCTTGGAGACTATTTTGTTTTCTGAAATACATGGTAATACAGACATGTGTTGGGATCATTGACAGAAACTAGCTCACTGAATATCATTTATGGAATTATTCTCAGAGTCAAACCATCATGGGCGGCACAATATTTTCTGTGTAGTTTTCTATGCCTGGTATTTATAGCAGGACATGGTAAGTGTTAGCAATCACTATTTATTTTACAAAGTATAGTAAGAAACATACATAAAACTGCACTAAAATTTTCATTGGACATTATACATGAATCAGGTCATTATTAAGTTGATTTATAGAGTGTGAACTTTTTATATACTAGTAGGGCGAGGTATTTATAATAGTAATAATACTTGAATCAGGTCACAGTTTAGAATGTGAACTTGTTATATAGTTGTTAGAGTTGTAGTTACAGTTTAAGTTGGAGTTTATAGTAATCTGTAGTTAGTTTAAGTTATTAGAGATTATAGTAGTAAGAGTTGTAGTTAAAGTTATAATTAGAGCATTATTTACTGTTATAGCATGGTACCAAGGCTGGAAAAAGAGGGCAAAACGACAAGATCTTTGCCGGGAAATGTTGCCATCTCGCGGGAATGAAACAAAAACCACTGTTCCACAGGCCCAACTGACCATTTTATATATTTTTTTTTTCAGGCAAACAATTACCACAGGGGGGGTACTCGGATTTGGTTTGGTCAGGGGTGTGCCGCTGGAGATTCAAAACCCCTACCCATTTTTAGAGGTGATTTAGGGGTTTTGCTTCATTTTTGCAATTTTTCGCGAAAATATACACACAAAAATCGCGAAAATAGACCCATTTGTAAAAAATCGCCCCATTATTAGGAATTTCCAGCACAAAATCATAACCCATGTTTGTGCCAAAAAAGCTACCCAATAGAGCGGCACACCCGTATACCATCTTAGGCGAGTACCCCCCCCCCCCCCCCCCCCCTCCCCTGGACAATAGAGGGTATGCAATGAACCAACCGGAACGGTATAACAATGGATCGGGCAGCCATTATGGAGGTCGGGCTAGTCACGTATTCGGATTGACAATTAAATTTCCCGCTCCAAGTGATCTGAACTGACCAAATCATATTGTTCCGTGGCATCCATCTTGGAGGCACAGTTCAAATGAGGACATAGTGACGTAGCATTGCATACTCTCTATTACACCTCTTTGTCAAACGTTTAGAAACATTTTAAAAATTTCTGAAATTTGTTAATTAACAAATTTGAATCTTGTTCAAACAAAATCCCATTAGGGGCGATATCCAAACTCTACAGTGATTTTAAAGCATTTTTCTAGCGATTTTACAACGATATTCCAACGGTATTTCGTTCTATTGTTAAAAGCATCGGAAAAAGATCGGTGATTAACTAGAAACCTCTCTACTTATCTGGCGTTAAAACAATAGAACTATTGTAGTACTCTCGATGGCCCAATTAGTGAAGCAGACACATGAAAGCGCGAGGAAGATTGTATTATTAAGCTGACCAGTGTTCACCCGACCCCTGTTGTGACGTAGAGAGCGACCCATTTGCCAGATTGTACACCTCACTTATAAAACTGTATTGTACATTTCACGGACATAAATTATGCTAATGAGCTCATTAAATGACGTCACTCGCATCATCGGGTTTTCCCGATGATTGAAATACGTTGATTGAAATTCTAGGTCGAGTAAAATGATGTTCTTATTTGTTGTCTGTGAGCTTTTGTGAATTTTTTCCCGTATTGGAGTATTTTTTTATTGAAAATAGACAGTTCAAATTAAACGTTGGTTCCAAGTTCAACTGACAGCACATGTATTAAAGGCGACAGCAACGGCAATATGCAGGCAACATTTGAGAAAAAACGATGCCCGACTTTGCAAGAAAGTGTACGGGGAAGTGTACAGGTGAACATGACAAACCAAAACAGCCTAGTAAATAATCACCTCCGTGGCGCAATTGGTTAGCGCGTTCGGCTGTTAACCGAAAGGTTGGTGGTTCGAGTCCAGCCGGGGGCGTTGTTACTTTTTGCATTTAATGCAGATCGACAAATCACAGTAAAATATAATATTGACAAAATCACAGACCACTTCCACAAAAATCGCATCTGCGCATGCTCCTGTCGTGATCGAAATCCAACACACAAGCAATGGGCGAGTTTTATAAGTGCACCTATCGGGTTTCTAGTACAAGTCCCGGGGGGGGGGGGGGGGCACTGACATTTGAAAAGGGTATAGTTAGGTGCCGCGCTGAAGACCCCCTTTTTCTCCCTCTGCTGCTAGTTCTTATGACCCCCCCCCCCCTTTTGAGCCTGTATCAGTTCTTAAGACCCCATTTTCATTGAAAATTCAAAAATCGCTTAATTTTGCATTCCAAAGCACCAATTTTGTGTTCCAAAGCCCCAATTTTGCGAAAATTTTGCGTTCTTAAACCAAAATAAATCGGAAATTGAACTATAGGCTAGTTCTCAAGACCTATTTTTTTGGGAAAAAAATCAGTTCCTAAGACCCTATTTGTCGTCATAAAATCCACTCAGTTCAGTTCTTTAGCCCCCTTTTTGAGACCCTGGGCGGCACACCCCTACCCCAAAAAAGTTGAGTGTCCCCCCCCCCCCCCCCCCGGGGTGGGAGTGCCAGGTTTTATCATGGCAGGTGATAGAGGCTAATCGCGACACTCCTCAAACGATATGTTTGTAGCCGCCTATTCATTGCTAGGCTTATCGTAATCCACTCGTTAACGTCATAAGAATAATCCTCCTTGATGTGGCCTTTAAAGACTATTGTTCAGCCATGGATGATTTTAGAGTAAGCAGTACAAGCAGGGAGGTGTCAATGACACCTCCCTGGTACAAGCATGGATAATGTTATCATTGAATACTAAACAATAGGCCTATGGGAGCCATTAAACATACAACGTGTTATTGTTTTCTGGTATAGGCATAATGTGTGTAATCAAGTAGCATTATGAATCTTACTCCCCTAAATAGTGTCATTTTTCTGCGTTTTTAGACTATTTAAGAATGTTGCATACACTCTGAACGTGACCTAATAAATAATAAATAAATAATAAATATGAAGAAATTAAGTAATTAATGTAAATGAATAATATATAGATTAATAATTATATCAATAAAATAGTATATTAAGGCCTATTTATAATTAATTGATTGATAAATAATTAAATAAACATCAACAATTAAGAAAGTAAATACAAAATAAATAAATAACGTTAAAATTATGTCAATATAAATGAAAACCCCGAATGGACGTATAATGAGAGAACAATAATAAATATTATATTTCGGCATACTTAAAACCCTAACCGACCTCTACCCAGACTCGACCGCTCTAAGTATAGAGCACAAGGAATATAAACTGCCACAAAGATTCGAACGTACGGCCTGCTGATTGAGAGTCCTAATCTTAACCAACTGAGCTATTGCGATTTTCCTGAAATCCTCAGCGCTTTATACCCAAATATAGTTCTCATTCAACTATTCCCTAAATACACACGGGTTTTTCAACACGGTGTTGTTGTCTATAAAATGAGTCTATGATTTATTAGATTTAACGAATAACAAATCCCGTACTTTGTGAACCGATTCTTAAAGGGGCGTGTACATCTCAAGTGTTTGTCCTGGACAAAAATCACATGACTCGCTTCGCTGCCAAGTCCTCGCGTGCCCGGCAAAAAGCCCATGATGCAATACTAAGTCGTAAAAGTGTGCACATAAATCGACAAAATGCTGTACAAACGAAATATAATATATCTAGAATTGTTTCAAAAAGTAGTGTTATTCGTTACATTTAAATCAGAATTACTTTCTTTAACAGTAAATAATCAACTTTTGAACGAGAAACTATCTTAAAACTACAAAGATTAAGAAATATAAAGCATTTTAAACATCCAATTTAGAGAAGAGTGGTATGTTGAACCATATTACTGTTGTTTGTTATTGCGTTCACATAGCGCATAGTTGGCTCAGCGGTAGAGCATTGGACTAGTAAACCGGAGGTCGTGGGTTCGACTCCTATCACGTCTTGAAATTTTATTTTAATCGTTTATATACATTTTTTATTAGTTTTCGATATTGTTTATCATTTCGTATAATTATTCATTATTGTTCAATTATAGTTTATTTTGGAATGTGGAATTATTTACGATTTCATTTTAATTTTCCACTGACTGTTTAGTGTGCAAGGCATCATGAAATGTGAATGAACCGCGGTATACCACCGAACTGTCCTACTCCTATGCAACATGCCAATACAATAGAAACTCGTTGTGTGTTATTATCGATTGAGCTAAACTTGTAAAGTAAATGCCAGCCGTTATGTAATACAAATCAATGTGCCTGTATTATTATTATTGAAATAATGTTTCGGTGGTGTATGAAATAGGAAAATCGATTCAAGGACATGAGCCGACTGGCTTCTTATTTACATAACAATTGGCCTTTGCAGATCATGTTCATAGACTAGCTAGGGGCCATTCAATGTAGGCCTAGGAGTAGTAAACACAATTATATTTACAGGACATTCTTTATCGCAGTGAAATTGCAAAAGAAAAAAATATCATTCAACATTCAATAAATATAGCGAACGATAAGCAATCCTGTCAATTTATAAAAACAAACAGTGTAATAACAAAACAGAAAAGAAAACCATCCCCATCCGCAGGATTCGAACTACTGCCCTCATGATTGTGAAGTCGGCGCTTTGACGTTTGAGCTAATGAAGGCTATACATAAACGTTTTGAAGAAAAACATTACATAGGGTTCAAAATACAAATATCTCTTAAATCGGAGGCTAAAATCGAAAGGACAAAAGTCGGAAACAATATCCTCTCTAAACTAATGACTTGGATTATATATTGTATAATACATAGGTATTATATTGTATAATACTTCCAAACACGATGGTCAATATATTACGCCCCCTCCGTCATCACCCATCCATTGCACAAATATGTTACGTGACCTATCGCCAAAATGTTTTCAGCATTGATTTCAATGGAATGAAGGGGGAAATGGGCTACTTTCACAAGATCTTGGCAATACTGCGCCAAACAATAGATGAATAGAGTGATGGAGCGGTAGCTGAATTCATATTTCTAGACGACCAGATACATTGATCGGCGGTGAACGTAAACATTTTATGATCGGATTTAAAAAGCTTATAAATAGTATTTCTTAAAGAATATAACACAACCTTCCTCGCGCTTTGATGTGTCTGCTTCACTAATTGAGTCATCGAGAGTACTACAATAGTTCTATTGTTAACGCCAGATAAGTAGAGAGGTTTCTAGTTAATCACCGATCTTTTTCCGATGCTTTTAACAATAGAACGAAATACCGTTGGAATATCGTTGTAAAATCGCTAGAAAAATGCTTTAAAATCACTGTAGAGTTTGGATATCGCCCCTTACACCTTTAGGTATTACCTTCATGTAAGGGAGGCAGAGTTAGTCTAGGGTAAAGATTTCAATGGGGATTATACTGAATAATCTCAGAATGAAGTTTTCCCTTACATGGAGGTAGAACCCTCAAAGATAAAAAAAAGAGGTCAATTGGGCCAGTGGTGGTTTTTTTTAAAAATTAGTTAAACATTTAGAAGTTTTCAAGAAATTTGTGGAAAAAAACCCACCCAACCGGACCGACTGACCCTACCTGATAAGTCTGTTAACCAGTAGATCAGGGTGTTTTTTGTTATCACATTATTATAACAATTGCCATCAGACTCATGTGCCCAGATGAACTGCAGAGAACAGAAAATGCTAACAATACTGTAAACGTTAACATTTATGCGCTGTATTAATTTTTGCGCTTGTTGCGCTCCAAGCAGCTACCGCGAAAATAAAAACACCCAAATATATTTATTTTGTGTATTATAAGTCTTTGTAATGAACTTTCAAATCTCAAATTTAGAAAACAAGTGAAATGGCTGAAAATCTTGAAAGTGTAAACATTTCATCACGTGAAAATTACCACTTTTACACTACATTACAGCTCAGGGCCCTTGGAAGTATATTTTGTATGGGGTGCTGTAAATTTTCTTCACCACGTCGACGTGGGTCCAGGGGCGAACCCCTTGGCGGGGGTTCAGCGGGCTTGCTCTCTGAAGCTGTTGGGTTTTAGCATATTTGATGGCCTAGGAAAGCTCTCCTTGCTATAAATATTTACATTTATTTCTAATAAACTTTGGCTTGGTTCATAAACACATTCAAAAACGAAAGACACTAATAAAATGACAAATATTATATCAAAACTACAACGCGCACAAAAAATCCAACTTTGAACTAAAATGGTCCAGAAAACGTTCCTGAAGCCATCTTGATATGCTTGAATAATTAAATATTCAAAATAATTACACGCGAAGCGCGCAAAAATTACCAGTTGTTTTAATTAAAATGGTCCAGAAAACGTTCCTGAAGCCATCTTGTTATGTTATGCTTGAATAATTAACATTAAAACCAATACGTGGCGCGCGCAAAAACTTCTATTTTTTTAACTATAAATGGTTTAAAAAAACGTTCCTGAACCCATCTTGTTATGCTTGAATAATTAGGATTGAAACTAATGCTTGCGAAGCTCGCATAAAAATCAAGTTTTTTTACTAATGGTCCAGAAAACAATATAAAGAGCCATCTCGTTATGCACTTATCAATTGCATCCCCGACCCCAGGGGACCCGGGGATAGCGGGGATTAGGGCCGGGACGTACAAATTGCCCATGTGACGTCCCGGGTACAATCGTGTACGGTCCCCGCAGGGCCGGGCACCATTTTTTGTACGTCCTGCTACAGTCCCGGCCCCCCTTGGCCGGGATAAAGTGTACAGTCCCGGCCACCTATTTCCCAGGACAAAGTATTCACCCAGTTACAGTCCCAAGGTCGCTTGTTTCTTTCTGCAACCATAACGGAATGCATTTCTATGCGTTCCCTATGTGTTATTAGGCTTATTTCGTCAAGCGCATCTCTAGCTTATTTATAGCAAACGCCCGGGGTGTACATTTGCGTACCTTAGCGTACGTCCCCGCTATACATAACCGGAGGGGTGGGGCAGTCAGGTATAATGTTGTAATCATCCGTGTGAACGAAAACGCGGAATATAGTTGCTTTTTTCTACCACAACGCGGGTCCGCGCGGACCTGTGCTAAGGGTATCAAAATTGCATATTTCAGAGAATAAGGGTGTATTTTTCAACATGAATCTGCGATTTGGGTTGCTTGGGACGATAGTCATGTGTCATCAAGATAGCCCCCAAAATGGTTGGCCCGTAGGGATAAATTTACAAACAATACTGAATCATGCAATTACTTCATACGTTCATGTCAGTCTAAACTCTGTCTTGAGGACCTATATCCTTTGTATGAGTATGAATCTTCCGAGTTGTAATCCTTGTTAAGGGTCACTTTTTCCTTCTTGGAGAATCTGCGTTAAGGGTGGTTTTTGAGAGTGGATTCACACGGATGATTACAACTTTTATACATGAGTGCCCCCCCCCCCCCCCCCGGGCCCATAACTCACAGTATAAGTGAGTTACAGTGGCTGGTGGAATTTCTGTCAGACAGGTATTGTAAAGTTACCTGCCCAACTAGCTGGTTGAAAAAAAATAATAGTCCCAGCCCTGGCTGTGTATAAATGCAGTCATACTTCCAGATAAAGTACCTTTTTTTGGCAACACAACAATGTTTTGTTTGGCCTAAAAAAGGTTGTAAATTCTACTCTGTAATTTGATAGCTGCCTTCTTTGTGTATTTAAATATTCTCATACACTTTTGGGACACCTTGTACATTGATGCAATGGAAATATTGCAAGTAATAACATAATACATTTCTTCGAATATTCTGTTTTATCCACCCCCGAGATGCTGTAATATTTTTGTTAACCCACCCTGTATATTGCACAAAGTTCTGATGACCCGCAACTACTGTTTGTGTTATCTAGATCAGTCCATTGACCCTAGGGTCAATGATCAGTCAACCACGCTATACTACTACATTACATGTATATACCCACACTTTTGGTCACTGCTGGTACCCTGCCTTTGCAAATTACCCTTAGATGAGTTGTGTGGAGCCCATTGATGCAAGGAACCAGCACAATGTACAATTGTACATGTAGCAACTTGGGGAATTCCCATCGCATCGAACTACTCCGCCATTTTGTTTGAACGTGTTAAACACTAACTTGTTGTTTCATGATGAATGTCCTGATTTTGTCACATTTATAGTGAAAACCTTGGAGACTATAATAGTTTGTTTTCTGAAATACATAGTAATATAGTCATACACATGTAGGGATTGAGAGGAAAACTCACTATCATATGGCATGGGCGGCAGCACAATATTTTCTGTGTACAGTCAGTCGTCGGGTCACGCGTAGCGGCTCTATTTTCTAGTCCACGCAGAGTGCACAATTTAGCGTTGGCTGAGAGAGGCTATGAAACAGCCTCACTGAGAATTGCGATTTTTCCACTTTATAAACAGAATCTGGCCAAAATAGTATCAAATAAATGTTGCTAAAGGATGCATACGAATGAACAACATGATATTTTTTGTTTACAAATGTTATTTTAAGGAGTAATTCTCCTTCCAAAAAAGGGTGAAATGACCATCAAACAAACCGATTTTTCTCGCTAACGAATATGCGCTCCCATTTCTAAATTACACTACATGAAAGAGAAAAGCCTTAGCTAGGAAAAATCCTGTGTACGTAAAATCATATCTATAGCCAGAATTTTATGTCCACCGTAAGAATAACACTAACCTAAATATTACCGTCTAAAACGCGCGAGCCACCATTTTCCAGCTGACCTTGTGACCTGTTCAATCAGTCAGCTTACCACGCGCGCTCTGATTGGTCAATAACAAGGTCGCAAGTTCTATATTTAGAAGTGCACGACTGGTACAGACTACAGTACTGTATGACTGTACAGGAGTAATTGTGCCGACATATTTCTTATTCCAACCAAATGATATTGTGGTTTTACAGTAGGGCCCATGAGTTTTATATTGTGTAACATGGTTCTACGTGGAATAACATTTTCTGGATGAGATATAAATCGATTAATTAATACTAATAGTGTTGTTAGCCTACATGTAGCTCCAAGATTTGGATAGTAAATGTAAAATATAAAAGCAACACAATATCGTGCGACTTCTCATATGAATTATATAAATGAATCACATTTTCATCACTAGGAAAATGTTTGATTCCCACTTTACTTATCATGGGGGTTATTTATTTGCATTGCCAGTGCCAGCATCTTCATTATTTTCTTTCTTTCTTTCTTTCTTTTTTTTGGGGGGGGGGGGGGGGGGGGGGGGGGGGGGGGTGGGGGCGGCAAAAAAAAGGGGGGGGGGTAAGAAAATATTTATTTTTTACTTCAACGTTCAGACAGACACCACCAGCAAATGTGACGACTTATTAAGTAGAAAGATTGACATTTTCGCTACATTTTGATACCAATTTCGACCCTTTTCGTTGCGATTTTGATGTAGTTACGGTCTGTTGTGACGCGCTTACGCACCAGTCGCAGGAGCACCCAACGAGGTTTCCTGGCAAATACCTGCTCCTCTGATGTTTCGAATCTGGCTGGTTCTTTTTTCTTATAAAATGAATTCCTGTCTGGCAAACGATTTTTAAGGCATCCAGACAATCTAGCTGGCAAAATTGGCATCAATTTGAGACGTAATGATATCAAATTTGTGTTTTATGGATTTTATGGATTATATATTTAATGTTTATAACAGAAAATTCGATGAATTTAGCTGAAATATAAATTTATAAATAAATTATCCTAGCTGGTTGATATGTCTAAACACTCGTTCCCCTAGCTTTCAAAATTCTTCACGGAATTTGGCTTCTGGCTGCCAAAGGAGTATTTTGACCGGCCCTAGCTGGGAAATGTAGTTAATACCGCGCATTCTAGCTAGCTCTGAGGAGCAGCTAATGTTATGTATTACTACATCCTGAACTTCTCGTCGGGTGCCCCTGTCGCATGGGACACTGGGGAATCGTATACGCTGTGATCGACAAATGTTTGTGTTGATTATATAAAAACATAATTTTGTTAATTTTGTAACATGACAATATCATTAATATTAAGTTGTCTTTAATAAATTAAATTAAATTCTAATAAATTGAGTTCATGTTATAACCTAATTCAAATGGCATTCACATTCAGCTGGCATTTAGTAATTACTAAATTGATAAACTAATTAACCATCTTCCCATTTAATCTAAAATATCAGGGTATTGTTGACTATTGTGAATTCATCATCTATCAAAAACGTCATCATCCATGAATCGAATGAATGCAACGATTTAACAATAACATTCATTCATCTGACAATCCACCGTGAGTTACGATTGATGTCCATAATAAGTTTAATAAATTCATCACACTGCCGAGAATCCTAAATCTCGCAAAATTTAGCGTTACTAAAATCCTGATTTACTAGGTCTCAAATCAATTGCACCCATACAAATTTGGTATGCAATGAAAGCTTAGACACTGCTGTATACGATGTAAAAACAACAGATATACACCTATTGGGAGAATCGCGGGTCCACCTTAAGAACAGAGTGCATCAATTTGTTCCGAAAAATAATGATTTTATTTTAACCGGCCGTAACTACATCAAAAACGCAACGAAAATGGTCGAAATTGGTATCAAAATATAGCGAAAATGTCGATCTTTCTACTTACGTCGCCATATTTGCTGGTCTCTGAATAACATACGGGCACTTGAGCAAAGCGCTAGTCTCCTATCGCAGTCTCGTGAAATCTCGAACTTACATCGTGCGTAAGTATGCTGTGACCTCCGGACTAGAAATCGGGGTCAAACGCTGCTCTGAGCGTGACCCGGCGACTGACTGTGTAGTTTTCTATGCCTGGTATTTATAGGTGGACATGGTAAGTGTTATCAATCACTATTATTACAAAGTATAGTAAGAAACATACATTAAAATGCACTACGTTTTCATTGGATAATACATGAATCAGGTCATTATTAAGTTTATTTAGACTGTGAATTTTTATAGTTGTTAGAGTTGCAGTTATATTTAGAGTTGGAGTTACAGTTGCAGTTCATAGTAAATCCAGGGGCGGATCTAGAATTTGTTATGTGGGGCCCAATATTTGAATATTTGCAAAATCGAAACGAAAGAGGTGCGCAGCATTGCCCTCCGTGAGGGGTCAATTTTCGAACTCATGTGGTGTGATCTGGTGAATACTTTTAACCAATTAGTTAAATCGTTTCTTCGTTTCCAATCAATATTTTGTTTTTATCAATGCAAGAAAGAAGTTGAGCATATACTGATATTTTCTTATAGATGGTTTAAAAGCGTGGACAGGGGATGTGCTCCCTCGCAAGTGGAATTTTTTTCTTCAATTTTCGAACTCATTTGGTGCGATATGGTGTATACTTTTGACCTAATTGAAAAGCCAACCACCTCTACATTTCAATCAATATTTTGTTTTTTTATCAATGCAAGAAAGTTGAGCTTATCCGGATATATTCTTGATTTATGTATATAGATAGTTGAAAAGTGCGGGCAGGGGAGGCCCCCCTAGATTTTTTTAAAAGTTTTGAGCCCATTTGGTGTGTACTTTTGAACGATATTTTATTGAAAAGCAATCACTTTATTTCCAATATAGGCCTATGCCAGAAAGAAGTTGTGCATACTGAGCGATAATATTCTGGAAGGTCTATACCTCTGAATTTTTATATAATATATATACATAGTAGTTACCAAAAATCCTTTCAAGAGTGCTCAACTTGTTAAAGGAGCTATTTAAACAAATAATATGGAACTATTTCATTCTGTGATTTTCAACTGCCAACAAATTTGTTTCGAAGAGATGGTATACACTCTCAAAATAGTTAGTTTTAATAGATAAGGTATAATAGAACCAAGAAACGTAATATTTCATGGAAAAAGGGTTGAATTGATGGCGTTAGATGGACATGCTAGTGAAGCCATGTGTGCCGAATTCTGCAGATAATTTTGATGTGATCTACATCGAAATTACCAAACTGTGAAATATTACATGATATGCTGCGAATTAAGTTAAAAATTGTTTTAGAATGGTAGTTAGTATATGCAAAGTATTACTTTGGTGCAAAAAACCCAATTTCCATGAAAATTGAAGGCGCACTCCCATAAGTATCTCTTAATGCCCCTTTTAATGAGAGCATTATTTACATTTATAGAATTGTACTTGCCATAGGCTTCCTAAAATCCATCTAAAACATTGTCACAAAAGTATCTTATAATCCACATTGGCTTCAATGTTTCCTTTGTACCCTCTGACTGAGGAATTTTACTCTTAATCATGTGACTTTGCCCATTTGACATGGGATCTCTGTTACAATACAGTCTGTGACCCAGAGGTACATCCCTGGGTGTGACTAGAAGAAAAAAGAAGTTAAGAAAAGGGGGAGGTATATAAGCACTGGCAGTCCCAGTATTATATATTCGATCCCCCCCCCCTCCCCCTCCCCGATGGTTTCAGTCGACATTGACTTTGGGTATTTATGATCGTTCCCAAATTCACAGAAAAGCAGGGAGTTTTCATTATCGTGTCTGCGGACATTTATGTCTACGATTTCCTTGAATTTAGGGGTTTTTTTGAAAAAATAAAACACACAAAACATTTCCACTCCTCTGTGCATGAATTGTAATTTTAAATAAATGTGTCCTCATTGTTGCGCAAAAGGGGACTATTTAGAAACTGTCCTGAATAGTAAAATAAAGGGTGTTTTATTAGGCAAAATGTCTATTTTTTGCTCGAAAAAGAAGTCAAATGAGCAAAATTGTCCTTGAAACGCCATCAAATGGGTGGGGGTGGGGGGTATTTCAACCTCCTGGAACGATCATGTGTTGCCCATCTGAATACTAAGAGAAAAAACAGGGATTTGCCGCATTCTATGAGATTTATGCCATATCAAATGTGACATTTTTATAAGATTACGCAACCACGGCCCCAGGGGCCCTGGGACTTGCAGGGATTTAGACCATGACATACACTAGCCCTATCTATAGCCAAGTTTTCATATAGTTTGTCTATCGATATTTAATGCAATAATAAAGCCAAACCCGTAATGGGCATCAAGTGTCAAGGGCCTGGTGAAATGGGAGAGGGTGTTGGCTTACGAGAAGACCTTATAGATCCATCAATTATGATGACGGTTAAATACTTGATCCATCTTTTGCAGGTAAATCAAGATGGCTTCCAAACAGCAGAGGACACAAAAGCGGACAGCAGGAGGCCAAGATGTCGGATGCACAGGGCAACAGCATACTCAGGATCAAGGAGACACCAGAGGTGCCAAAAGAAGAACTCAGATGGATATGCAAGAGGAGCTGACAGATTCTGGTAATGATTAGAGTTATAATGCATAAAATACAAAACAAATGGACAGTGCATAAAAATGATTAATAATCAAAAATCAACAAATCTTGAGCAAAGATTTAGAATTGTTATGGTGTTCTTCGGTTAAACCAAGATGCATGATTTATCTTTGGCATAGTCGTAAGCTCTAACATTTAACAAATTTACTAACAATACAGAAATCTTAGATTTGATCAGATTTTATTTGAATTAAGAGGGCAACCTCACTCAATTCTCTGAATATACCATTAATATTGATGAACATATAATTATTCTATTCTGCCAACAGGGATCATGGATGACAGAACCAAAGTGCAAACAATCATAAAAAGAGTACATCCGAAACTTCGTAGTCAATTGAATCTTAATGAAGAGTTTTTGATTGAGCTCAAGGCAACTGACCCAGAAGTAATATCAGATGAGGAGCATGACGAAATTAGAACGAAAACTGGAGCCAAAAGGGTAGACCATTTACTTGACTCGATCAAGAAGAAGACAACTGGTGCTTACTTTTCGTTTATGGAGGTTCTTGAAAGAAAAGATGGTGATCTGTACAAGATCGTCAAAAACGTTCAGGACACAATTTGTACAGGTATGAAACCATTTTGGAACGAAAAAAGGGGGGAAATACAACACCCAAACAGGCTGTGCAGTATGTGCTGGCTATAAAAACCACAGGTCCCTGCTATCGGTAGAATGCTTCATCATATATAGTAGTAATGAATTAAATAGTCTGTTTATCTGCCAAGATCAGAGAAAACTAAAAAAATAAGCAAGAAGACTTATAAACAGACTATTTAACAAAGCACAGAGGTTGAGATACCACAGAAGATGTTATCGGCCAGTACCCATATATGGGCATGAGGAAGATAGGCACTTCCTTAGGGCTCTTGCCCTTTTATAGATAGAGGAAAGCTCGAGGAAAGAGGGTGGAAAGCGTGCTCCTTTTTTCTATATTGTAAATCTCAAGCTTTCCTCTATCATAAAATGTAAAAATCAATATAGGTATACAATTCAAGTTGAAATACCCATTCAGTGAGGTGTTAATCACTGATCCTTTTTCACTCCTTTTCGCGCTTTCCCCGCTCTTTCCTCGAGCTTTCCTCGAGCTTTCCTCTATCTGTAAAAGGGCAAGAGCCCTTAGGAAGACGGGGCACTTCCTTACTAGCAACCAATACATGAAGAGGATTTTGGGGCCCAAAGATTTTTGAAGAACATTTTGATTTTTAATGAAAACAGAATCAAACAAAATGAAAAAGACTATTTAAGGCCATATAGAAAATAATTCTTTTCGTTGTTGTTGTTGTTGACATATTATTCCATTTTGGAACTGGTGAATTTATAACAGTGGAATAATCAAGAAATTTAGATTTCGGTGCAGGATTGAAGACCATTAATTCAATTTCTCATTATGATGGCAATGGTGGTAAATATGGCAATATCTACATTGATGCCCCAAATGGAAAGCTTGACTCAATCAACAACCTTTTCACCTTGCACAGATACATAACTGATGTCATGGGTTACAGAAATATATAGCATAGTTTTGTTTTGATGCTACAACCCAAAAAGGTGTGAATTATCTTACCACACATGAAGTTTGTGTACTGTTTGATGAGAAAATGTTTAATGACATTTTGCTTCTAAGTTCTAACTTTAGAATCTTTGAGAAGTATCATTTTGGAAATAAGCTGTACTCATGGTGCACCTCCATATAGAATGAAAACACTTGAAAAAATGAGTCACTTACATTTAAACAGTAAGCACACCTTTATCTGAACAGACTTGGCAGCAAGTGCCATCAAACCAAAATGGTAAATTTATTGAATACACGAAAACAAAGTAATTCATTTGTTCTAATTACCTTTTCCTTGGCAAATATGGGCATATTATTCAGGTATACAGAGAACATTTAATCGAGTAAACTTACTGGACATGTGACTAAGTGGAGGTGACCATGTTTAGCGCTAACTTTATTAAATCATTTATACAGCTGTCAAACATCATAGACGATCGGGGTTACCAGTAGTATACTATTCATGCTATTGATGGACTTTGGATGTATGATTGAAAGAGTTGATGTATTCATTGCAATCATAATCACTCCCCCTTCCACAAACATCGCTGAAATGGATCTAAAATTGGGTCTTAAAATCAATGTAACTTTGATTTGCATCAGCGAAATGTTATTTCCATTAGTAAAAATCTGTCTAATATGATGAGTCCCGAGTCAAACAGATAGGCCATTTTGAATGTAAATTATTTTGCCCTGTCCCGTTTCTTTCCATTAATTTTGTTCCCCTCATAATATTCCTGTACTGTTGTAAGATCTGTGAAGATTTAAAGCCTTATCTTCCAATGCCTATGCTGCATGAGCCTAAGAACTTCTTGGTACAAAAACATATTCACAACTTTTTTTAAAAATTCATACAATAAACCCTTCCCTATTTCACAAGCCTTAACCTAACAACATACAGACAGTGCCTCGATAGAGTAGCCAAGTATGAAGAAACGATGAACGCCCTAATTACCAACCCCTTCATACACATTGACAGCCCATCTATGACTCTGGCTACTGAAAATAAGTTTTGAAAAATGTTGTCCCAAAATGTCAGAATTTTTGATCAGATTTCTGTCCCAAGAATGTCAGATGTGTTACCCACATTACTACTCACACCTATAACCATGATTCACACTGTACCTTGTACCTCTAGGTCGACCACCAAGGCGGTCCAACCATGTTAGGTCCACGACCGCACCAACGCCAATCCCGGTTTCAGCTAATCCCAGTGCACCTGAGATTTCAGTAATGCCCATAACAGCAACACTACAGCAAACACAAACCACTGCAGCATCCCCACAGGAGACAAAAACCACTGCAGTGCCACCACAGCAGATACCAACCACTGCAGAGCCATCGCAGACACCAACCTCTGCAGTGCCACCGCAGCAGATACCAATCACCGCAGTTCCATCGCAAACACCAACCACCGCAGTACCACCACAGACAACAACCACTGCAGTGCCATCGCAGCAGACACCAACCTATTCAGCGGATATGTTTAACAGGCAACAGGCAGCTGGTCCTGTCTCTGTGATCTCTGCTTTACGGCAGGCCCAAATATTCCCAACACCAGCCCTACAACCGCTGTACCCACCTTGGCAACAGTTTTCCTCAGAGCAGATGGTCCCACAGATGAGTCCTGCAAACATCAATATGCAGCCTTACTTCCAACCATTCCAGCAACCTCCTCCTCCAGTGGCCCCTGCTACCTGGACACCAAGTGCAACCGGTAGGTTATCTTTAACTCTATATGTCATTGCAACCTGTCATCTTGTTTACATTATTAGGCCAGAATTAGATCTGTTATTTTGATAAGCTACAATCTTAACAACTTCAATGCAGCCCATTAGGTATCTGACGATCCTGTATTCAATAATGTTATGCTCCATGTAAATGGAAGTTGGAACTCGTGGAGGTACACTACCAATATTGTACAGTGTCCACTGCCGTCGCATTACAGCCACCATCCTTTTTGTCTCATTTCACAACAAAGCCTAAACAGTTCCAGTTCATTTACAGTTTATTTAACAAATCACCAGGGTTGAGATACCAGATCAATCAACAGACCATGTATTCCACAGAAGATGTTGTTGGCCAGTACCCATGGGCATGACGGGGATACTATACATTCATCAGTTCAATAAAAATTCCATTGAAATGGAATGGGGGCGATCCAAAAGAAAGAAGCATGTTTTGTAACCATTTTCTGAAGCATCTGTTGCAAACCAAAATACCAGGGAAATGGTGTATGTATTTTCCATAATTCAAACCAAAAAAACAAATCAAAACACCACAGTCTAACCACTTATTAGACAAACCCACAGCAATTGGGAGGGTTCTCCTATTAGTCAAACAAGATAAGCTATTATGTCTCTCTGTGGGGAGTCTATAAACATCTCTCTAAATGAATCATCAACAGTCTATGCATCAACTAAACAAATATAGCTTTGACTCCATCACAGACTGCAGGACTGTTAAAATAAACTGCATAGGTATGTAATTTACAAACATGGCTGCCCCCACTTATGTCTAGAAAGACCTAAATGTGTAATGTTTTGCAATCTGATGCTATAAGGGTGGCTTCGCCCCCCCCCCCCCCCCCCCCCCCCAAAAAAAAAGGGGATTAGATCAACTGTACCAAAATTAAATCTAAAAAAAGAAATGATATCCGAAAATAAAATGGTAGGTCATTTGGTCTGAGGCCAGAAGTCAAAAGAAAAGGCCCTTTAGCTTGCAAATAAAAATCATGCTTCACCCCTAGGGTAATGAAAAAGAAGAACATCCTGTACTGGTGGACAGTTCTTTCAGTTATGCTAAATATGTCAGGGTTTTTTATAGGGGTGGAGACTGGAGTTCAAATTGTTCATGGACATTTTGGTAAATTATCAATATTAAAAAAATTAATAAAAATGTTTGAAAAATGTCTACAAATTCTAGGGGGAAATCAAATTAGAAATATATTGGTCCGTCGGGCCAGTAGAACAGGATTGTTTTCTGGCTGATTGCCTAAATGTGGTTTTTTTTTCTTCCCCATTTGATTGAATCAAAAATACTCCTCTCCAGTATTTATGATTGAATTCTGTTTCATTATTAAAAATGTTCTCAAAACTCTAGGGAAATAGTCTCCAAAATATTGGGGCTCCAAATCATCTTCCCAGATTGGTTGCTGGAATACTGGGTCTATAAAGTATATAAAAGTACCAAGGAAGTGCTCCATCTTATCAAAAAAAATCTGACCTACAGACTGAATATAGTTTTAACTAAAGAAATAGCAATCCTATTTCAGTTATTAAACTAGTACACTGATTTGAGCCAATCCACAACGTATAGGAAATGTTCGGAATAGGGGAACTTGAACTTTGTGACCAAAATCATACGGGCATATTAATTTAATATCTTTCATTCTTTAAATGAAACAATTCATTCTTTAAATGAAACAATTCATTCTTTAAATGAAACAATTCATTCTTTAAATGAAACAATTCATTCTTTAAATGAAACAATTCATTCTTTAAATAAAACAATTCATTCTTTAAATGAAACAATTCGTTCTTTAAATGAAACAAGAATGGTTATTTATTTGTTTACTATTTGGCCTGTTTTTAAGTTTAAAATAAATAATATTAGAAAATACAAATTCATGGCTATTGAATTTTTTTAAACTTTATTGGATTATTCATAATTCATTATAGGTATGTTGCAGTCCAATTTCAACTTAAAAGAATGTCAAGATGAGCTGAAGAAATTCTGCCTAGATGAAATGGGTAAGGTGCAACTACTACCATGGGGACAGGGACCAGATGACATTGCAGATATGGAGGCCATCTTTGTTGATCTGGAGCTAGTTAAGAAAGAAACAGCTATATCGTCAAAAGAAAGCACAACATTGGACAGTAATGAAAAGTTGGTAGCTCTGAAAACAAATCGAGGACAAAGATTAAATAGGGTTCTAGTTCAAGGTGAAGGAGGGAGTGGTAAGAGTACATTACTTGCTAACATTGCGTACAAATGGGCCTTACAAAATCCTCAGTCCCCATTATCACAGTATCAATTGGTATTTATACTCAGTATGCATGAAATACAAGATAAGAATGCTACTTTCATAGATCTTATCTTCCAACAGATTCTTAAAATAGATACAAAGGTATCACCAGAAGGCCTCAAAGATTACATCTTATCTCATGCAAAAGATGTATTACTCTTAGTTGATGGTCTAGATGAAGATAGTTCAAGCACACTTTCAAATAAGTCTGGTGAGGTTACACAGGTATTGCATAACAGGAAGTTATGTGATTCTTGTGTTATTCTCACAAGTCGTCCCCACAAGGTAGATGATCTAGGAGACTTTCAGAGACAGTATGTGTACGTAAACTTGACAGGTTTCTCTGTGGAAAACATTGTGCGCTACATTACCAAAATTATACAAAGTAATGACAAAACACAAAGATTAATCGAAAAGCTAAACCAGGAGCCCCATCTCGTGGCTATGGCAGCCACACCAGTCCTTTTGCTAATGATCTGCCTCCTTTGGAAGGATCAATGTAGTTTACCAGATACAAAGACACAACTGTACCAAGAAACAATGAATTATCTATGGCGAAGATACCAGAAAAAGAATCGATTGGAGATTAAGTTTGACTCACAGGGAAATAATATGGACCCTGAACTGGCGACACTTTTAAACAAATTAGGTAAAGTGGCCTTAAATGGCATAGCCCCATTGCAGGAGACAGAGGAGAGGGTTATGTTCACTGATAGGGATATTGGAGAGGATACATTTACCTTAGGGTGCAAGGTCGGAATAATTAGTAGAGAGCGTTTGAGATCAAAGCTAAATGTAGTGTCATCTGTCACATTCTTGCACAAAACCTTTCAGGAATTTGGTGCTGCTATGTATCTGGCAGATTTGTATGAGATTGACAGACCAGAATTTGACAGATATTTACAAAAACTACATTATTTGGATAAGAAACGTACCCTGCATACAAAACCAGGTGTTCTGGAATTCTGTTGTGGTACAAAGCCTGAGATAGCCCCAGTTGTGATGAAGCATAATGCAAGCCTTACATGTCAATGCCACAAGTATTATCTTCAATTACCCCACCACATTCATACGTCACTTGCACTACGCTGTGTCTTTGAAAGTCAACTCACCCACAAAGAATGCTTGAATTATCTTCAAATTTACTCCACCCTCAGCCATGTTTCCCTTAGTATTTCACATGAGGACATAGCATCTATATTGTACCAGTTGAAATTGATATCATCTCAATCAGTGTCAAACAATCATCTCTGTTTCCCTCTACTGAGTTGGCTGAGAATCAATATAGGGTTTACTACATGGCTCCATAGACTACTGAAATACATACCAAACTTAGGCACATTAACGATTGACCTTAAAACTGCTAATATTAACACCTCAGATCTAATCCCATTGTATGAAGCATTGACTGACCTACACCATATGCGCCACCTGGTTATGCTACACAGAGCACATATCTATAGCCCAGATATCACAAGTATGTTGCGCATGATGCTTTCTCACACCAAAGAAAACATGTTTGAAACATTTGTCATAATTGGTTTTCAATTTGACTGTAAAGTGATGGCAGCATTTCTGAATTCAAATCAGTCCCTGATTGAATTGTATTTGCAGGCCCCAGATAACCTAAATGAGCAGACAGCAATCACAGAAATACTAAGTGTCTTACCAAATCTCAAGAAACTGAAACAGTTATTACTGCACGGTTACAAGATCAGTAGTGATATTAAGAACTTGAAACCCATTATCTCACAATTGGAGCATTTGCATCTGAGATTCAATCAACTGGATGAAAAACATATGATTGAATTATTCTCATTTCTGAATAGTGGACATAAATTACAAACATTAAATCTCAATGGCAATCCAATAACTGTGGCATCAATGACCTTTCTTGTACAATGTCTTCCTGGTGGTCTTGAGGTGCTAGATCTAAAACAGACAGATTTGAATGATGAGACAGCTTGTATCTTGGCTTCTCGTCTCAAGGTTGGGTCTACAATTCGCACCATTGGCCTTTATGGAAACCCAGATATTGGAACAATAGGGAAAGATGCTTTACAAGGGTTACCTATACTGTGGGACATCAGACGGGCTAATACTAGTAGTAGTATTGAGCAGTCCAGGCAAATGACCACATCTGGAAATCTGGATTGATTTCCAAATCTGGAAATGTAGTGATCAACTTAGTTTGCAGGTAGTTATTTTTGTGAATCACCAAAATGCTTTAATTTTGTGGATACCATTTTTGTAGGATATTATTTTCGCGAATTTGAGCGCTAGCTATTTTTGCGAAATTAAATTGTTCACGAAATTGACAGTTTTCTGCACTGGGACAACCATATTTTAAGTTTGGATCAATTATTTGTTGGTAAATCATGCGTAAAAGGTAATTACCTAAATTATCACCGTGGTGTTTTAATTTTGATCGGGGCATTTTAAAAATAAAGGAATTAATTGATTAATTAACTAATTTAATTAAGCATTCATTAGTGGATTAATGGTCATCGGGTAATTATTTTTGCTTTTTTACTATTTTGGTAGGTATGTCTAATTAACTTTTGAATTTAAAAAGTATAAATAATTGCTGAAATCTATGTTTTAATCAAGTTTGTAGTTTTCGAATCTGATCACAAAGTGCACAGCATTGGTTTCCAGATCAGGCAATCGATTTCCAGATATAGCACATTTCCAGATTTGGTCATTTGACTGGCCTGTTGAGTGACGGGGACGGTTAGGTGTTATGGTAAAATTCCCCTTTGATAAAATTAAATGAGGATGGCAAGATAAAAAATCTTTATTATATTCTAAGCCATTTTTAAGACTGCCTCTTACCTTTTTATAATTGTAACCCGTCGTCACATCAAAACATTCCTCTTTTATCCAATGTCTGATTTTAACATCATATCAAGTGTTAAATTGAAAGATAGCCGTAAGAATCAGGATATATGATGACTAGAAGCTTATAGTATTTCCTTTTAATTTATTTTTATTTTTCAATACATTTTACTTCATATCTAGAAGAGGTATGTTTTAATGTGATGGGTCACATATACCAGTTTCAAGTAAACCATGCACCACCATTCTCAACACTGTTGGGCACATTTACTTATTAAAAGGTATTAAACCCACCGTTTAAAACATGAAACATGTTTTAAAGAAGCAGTAGGCCTAAAGTGAAGAAAACTTTCCAATTTCTGTCATCCATTAATCAATATGGCCATCGTAATGTTTGCTGCGATAGAAACTGTTATGGACATACATAATTCCATGGCGAAATTCGCGTAATCCTAAATCACAAATGAGATTATGAATATGGAGTTTCCTACTCCTTGGAGATTTACAAACTTTTCAAATGAAAAAAGTACCTTTTTGTGTGATTTCTGAATGGGCCCACGTCACATGAGGTTGAGCTCGCGTAAAGTACGCCTGCTCAACCTCACCCCAAAACGGTGCCGTGGGTATCCGTTGGGCGCACTACGTCATCTCGACCTCAAGGCTCTGATTGGTTGGTGCTCAAACGTGAGAACTGAAAAACTCATGAGCTTTTCCACGCACCATCACGCCCCACTGCGTCGGTGGTTATGGCGCAGCGGGAGCACTGCGTTGGTGGATACGGCGCAGCGTGACGATCGTTAAAAAGGCTTCAGTTTAAATTCGACCAATCAGGTGCTTTGGTGTTGTTGGTTGGCAGTATTTTGCGAGTTCAAGCATGCGTGCGCAGCCTGATCGAAGTGCGCCGACGTATGTCGAACTGTGGCCAGAAGATTATGTGCCGTAGGTCCATTGTGAAAGATACATTTTGTTGCACAGTTTTATACTCGCATGGGCTTCCTAAAGTTTTAGGAGTGACAGACAGTAAGGTGTTTGTTGGAACAGTATTCATGGGTCACCACAGGGCTTCCATACCCTTTTTTTACTCACCCTGAACCACATTTCCCTAGCCCTGCAGTCCATGTGCTTCCCCCGGGGGGGGGGGGGGGGGGGGGGGGGCACTGACATTGGAAAAGGGTATAGGTATGTGCCGCGCTGAAGACCCCCCTTTTCACCCTCTGCTGCTAGCTCTTATGACCCCCCTTTTGAGCCTGCATCAGTTCTTAAGACCCCCAATTTTATTGAAAATTCAAAATTGCGAAATTTTGCGTTCCAAACCCCCAATTCTTCGAAAAATTTGCGTTCTAACACCAAAATTTGCGTTCTTGTTTATCAAAATTGAAATTTAGGCCAGCTCTCAAGACCTACTTTTTTGAAAAAATCAGTTCCTAAGACCCTATTTTTCGTCATAAAATCGACTCAGTTCAGTTCTGTAGCCCCCCTTTTTGAGACCCTGGGCGGCACACCCCTACCAAAAAAAAAGAAAAGTTGAGTGCCCCCCCCCCCGGGGTGCTTCCCTATACCGGGTACATTCCTTTGGTGATAATTGGATTGCCGATACCGTTGCTTTATATTTTGATTCCCTTAAATCCGCAATGTGTTGGTTGTTAGGGTTAAAGGTCAACCAAAATGGTGATTCAGGTATGTTTTATTCAATAGAGGATATTGTTAAAAACATAATACCCTTTAATGTTGCCCAGGAAACAAAATAAAGAGTTGCTAGGCTTGTATATTTGTATCAAACTATCATACTGACAATGGCAGGTTACTACTCTGTAGGCCTATATGTCACAGGCGTTACTCAGACTCGCACACAAAACCTAGCATAAGCATTCACTGATAAATTTTGTTTGTTCAGACCGTGTCCCAGATGGATACCGAGTTGGGAGTTACACCTGTTACGTAGTGAAGCTTCATCCCCATATTATTAGTTCATCCCACACTAAAAAAGAAAAACTGGCAATTATGAATGGTTTTATGTATATCTTTTCCCTTGACAATATTTAAGAGTAATTATGTTTACATTATATATTATGTTTTTGAAAATACTCCATTGAGCAAAGAATCATTATTTTGATTGACCTTTATAACAACAAAAAATATAATGCTAAGGATTCAATCTCAAGGAAATGTATGAAATAATGTCATTTTGACTTTCTGATATCGTACATTTATGCACACAATTTTATTTTTGATATTATACAATTATGCTTGTTTTATTTTTTATTTTTTGTAAATAAATTTTGTCAATAAAATTATGTTTGTGTTATCTTATAATGTCTACGGTCTTTGTTAAAGGAGTACTAAGAGCCTGTAGAGAAAAATGAAATTTGGAAAAAAAGAATTGTTTCAAAATGTTTGAATGATGGGGCTAGATAGACATTTGGTTGAAGCAATTTATATGTTGAGTGAGTGCTGATAATGTGGATGTGATCTACATCGAATTGACCAAATTGTGAAATTTTACATGATAGACAGTTTGAGATAGTAGTTAGGCCAAACAAAGAAGATTGTCTGTCTCAGAAACAATTGGCAAAAAAGCTAAGTGCTGTGCGATTTTTTTAAATTTTTTTGTTTAGAAAAAAGGCTATGAGGTATGCGATTTTTTTTGTTGTTGCTAATCCAAGCTTACAGAGACCTTTTTTAACAAATATTTTGTAAAAAATCCAAAAAAATCCATAATTGTTTCAATGATTATTTTTTAGGCCTCAGCGCGTAGACCTACGCGCGTAGCTCATTTCACATACCAATGCGGGCGGGCTTCTGAGACAGACAATCTTCTTTGTTTGGCCCTAGTTTATACCCAAGTATTATATAGGAGAATAGGAGAATTGAGAGAGCACTCCTATCTCTCAGTGCCTCTTTAATTTCATTTCTGCGAGTTAGTCCGAGTCTTTATATTATATCTCAATAGTCTAATACTCAGAAAACTATAAGAAACCAAATCTATTCACGCTAATTGATGGAGTACCCTGGACTTGATTCCCTTTTTTGAAGGACTCGGATGTGAAGGACTCAGGAATTCCAACAGGAGCAGTTGGATAGAAGTTGAAGATATACCTTACCTAATTTGTCTAATGACCGTTTTTAAACATGTTGCACCATTATCACATACTGCCAAACTCACAAGGCTGACTTTTATAATTAAACAGAATTACAATTGTGCATTTATCAACACTTATGATTGGTCATTATGACTTGGGCATTAATACAGCATGTGCATAATGTAATGAAGACATGACTTGAACAATCTGGGTTAGGCAATAATTGGGTGAATGAAACGCCGTTCACACTATAGATTCATAAACATTGGCCAATTGGTTATTGATTTAGACCTATTCCATTTTATAACGTTAGAGGAAACACAATGAACCAATCACAACGATATCGGCATCGTTAGATGCTATTGGTATAGCTGCGATGGACTTCAAAGCGTTGAAGCAACACATCACCAAATATCATGCGTCCATGCATAAATTTAAACTACCCATGCAAATATTGCGCTAAGTTTCATTACTTGCAATATTTCCCTCTAGTTATCACTTTGCAAGTTATTAAATGAAAATGACAGTGTGCAAAGTTAGAAAACTGATGGAGGAAGAGTACCCACTCCAAATTTGACCTGTTTTTCTACCCTGTTTTATTCACAAAAACATGCCCAGGGAGTTAGGGTTAAGGCACTTTCAGTAAATTCAAAACAACATTTCAAATTAATTCATGACATACATATCTGTCTGCATATCTACAAGATACCCATATCTTAAGTTAAACTGTCCAAGTCATGTCATGGCATATAACATAGCAACATTGTATATGCATGGGATCTTATCAGATACGTGTCTCTCAAACGGTGATGCCTCTTTTCGATGATGATACGCATCTCCCTGCATGGTATATAGCATTGAAAGTTAAAATGCTTAACATTTTCTATTCCATGAGTGATTCGGTTCAAATGCATGTTATATTAAAATATCAAGTTTCGCAGGTTGCTATTGGTTATGACTGTAATAACGAATTGTGACCCCTCACATCAAAATGAACATTTTGGTGGCCCGAGTCAAATCTGAGTTATTGGTATGACTTGAAAGAGCAATGTTTTTAAAGCTTTGAAATTATACAATGTTGAAGGTAATCAGACTTGATAATCACAAGATATGATTTGAAGAAGCTAAATGTGTTCTATTATTTTTCTTTATATTTCACACCAAATATATTGGACTCTATCTAAAAACTGTGTTTGCCGACAACTTGTCCTTTATTGATGTGACTGGTCACAATTATGTAGTCTAAGAAATACATAAAAACAATAAATGACATTTATTGTAATAATCAGTCCTATACCAGAAACAATGAAGAAACATAAGGCCAAGAATGAAAAAACTGTCTCACATACCCCGCGCGCATAAGCATGTGGAGTCACCTTTGCTGCATTTAGAAAAAAGCACAATAAATAAAAGAATATCCGCATTTTTTCTATATATTTTTTTAAAAATCGCATATCGCATAGCTATTTTCCCATGTGTATGCGAGACAGACCTTTTTTGTGTGCATAACCATGATGAAGATGAAGATGATGAAAATTATCAAGATTACATTGATTTTTACCAAAATGATGTACCCTATTTGACTCAATTGACTGTATTGCCAAAAACTCTATAGGGGCACTGTCATAAGAGATGAATCCACTATCGCTATAAGCACCATTGGCAGGTGTTTGGTTTCTCCCTTAGCTGAATTACTGGAAGGCACCAACCAATTAGATCTGCCGTGTCCTACATGTCATCGTCGTCGGGTTAAAATAGGCCAAATCAATGAGCGCTGATTGTGCCAATGTGTACATTATGATGACCGGTCTTATTAAAGGGAAATTAAACTACGGCGGGGAATTCTCGTAGAGATGCGCGTGAATAGGACGGTGACTCGCTAAGGGGGTGGACGGCATAAAAGGAACAGTACTGTGAAGGAAGGAAGTCAATCGATTGTGTGACTTGGGTCAATAGAAATGTGTTTTCTATAAACCAAGTCAAATATGTAGGTATATATAGTTTGATCAGCTTCAAATTGGCGAGCCGTCTCACAGCAGAGTATTAACACAGACCAGTATGGGCGCACATGAATGCAACAAGCATACTCTATGTGCATTATATGTGCGACGTGTGCGTGTGGCAAAAATCGCTTTTGTATGTCAACGATCATGTGTATTATGTGTGAATTAATTTTTGGACACATTTAATGGTGGCATGCTGATAACACACAAAATACAGTGCTCAAAAAAACTTACCAGAAAATAAAAAAACAGATATTTCGCGCCAATTTGGAAATAACTAAACTATATCAGTGTGTTTTCCATAAACATGAATCTCCGCAGGCGCCGCGAATCAAACCTGGGCCTTGTGTGTGCAAATCGGATGCTCTACCAACTGAGCTACACGGGGGAGGTTAAAAAACCTTTTTTTTTAAAGTTGAACCACGCGCTGAGCGTGGCACGAGATTGATGGGGCCGTCGCGCGGTACAAGATTGTAGCATTGTCGTGTTTTGTAGTGTCCAGGAGGGTTAGGGTTAACAGCACATGAAATAAGGTGCTTCTTATTATAAGCTGTAATTCAAGCACCACCCCTCCCCCTCCACCGACCCCCTTTTCCTTCAGGGCCCTTTATCATACAAACTCTAACCTAATGATGAATTCCCCCGCCACCCGTCTTTGTTACGTTTTACGTTTCATTTGAAGTTTTAATTATTCACACTTTAGACCTTGACTTTATCAAAATGTTCAATAGTCAAAATATCTGTTACACCAGTGTTACACCCTCCTAATGATTAAAACAGGTTATATTAGCAGTAGTGGTAGAACATCAGGCAAATAATGAACATTTAAGAGGATTCCCTCATTAGTTCCTGATCATCAATCCTGGCAAATGTAGAAAATATAAAATGTCCCTTTTTTGATGAAAAGAATTTTGTGTTGATGATTTGGCACTGCGTACATGTAATGCACTTATCAATTGTATCCCCGGCCTTGGGGGAGCCGGGACATGGCGGGGACCATGCGGGGACGTACGCAAACGTACAAAAAAGGTTGCCCGGCTATGCGGGGGCGTATACCGGGGACGTATAAAAGGTGAAATTTCTATAGGGTTCCTTTTAGAACCAAAAAAGGTTCTAAAAGGGTTCTTTAGCCAAGAAAATGGTTCCTCAAGCTTCAAGAACCTTTTGGGAAAAAATTATGGAGAACCCTCAATGGTTCTTGGTAAAACGGTAAAAAATGTTTTTAGCCAAGAAGAAATGATTTTTAACAGTTGAAAAGGATTAAATTTGTTTACATTTCTCTTGAATTTGCATATTACATAAAAACAAAAAAGTAAATATACCTTTAGGTCTTATTTAAAATTTGAAAGTTCTTCAAAGAACCATTCTAAGGTTCTTTTTAGAACCTTTTAGGCCAAAAGGTGCTCCCCGCGGGACAAAAAAGGGTTCTTAAACGAACCATTTTTTCTAAGAGTGTAGTAGCCAGGGTGTACACTTTGTCCCAACTATGAGGAGCCGGGACTGTACACTTTGTTCCAGCTAAGGGGGGCCGGGACCGTAAGACGATGTACACTTTCTCCTGGCCACGCAAGGCCGGGACTGTAGCGGGGACGTACACAAAATGGTGCCCCGCCCTGCAGGGATTGTACACGACTGTACCCGGGACGTCACATCAGCAATTTGTACACCCTGGCCTTGATCCACGCTATCCCCGGGTCCCCCGGTGGTGGGGATGCAATTGATAATTGCATAAATTAATGTACAATAATGAATTGTAATCAAAGAATGAATAATGAAATGGTTGCCTCATTAGGCCGGAGTAAATTCACCATGGGCTCATAATAGGCTTCATAAAGTGGTATGTAGTAAATGGATATACATATTTGTGATGCAATGTGGGTCAAAAATTTAAGGATGGGGTCATTTGCAGAATATACTTATATAGAATTTTAAAAATTATAATAAACACCACTTTTAAAAGATTATCTAATAATTTTAGTGCTTCTCCATTTCAGATAGCTATTTTTTTACAAATAGTCTATAGGAGATGAATTACAATTTTGAAATTATACAAAATATTGATCATGTAAATCCCCATGGGCCAACATGCCCCATCATGAAAGGGCAAATGTGCCCATAGCACAATAAGTGCATTGACCCGGTAACCAGACCTGTCCCACATACAATGACAGGTTTATAACTGCATCAAATCCATAACCAATCCGATACCTACCTAATGATGATTTACATTAAGATCTTCTGTACAAACATCTTTATAAAAAAATCAATATCAAAAGTAGAAGAACATTCACGTTTGTGTTGTAAAACTGGTTTTTAGATAATCATTTGAGAAACATTAAATGGAGATCTGCCATGTTGTCATTGGAAACAGCGGAACATATTGCGTGTTTGTCAAATTCAACCGGTGGCCGCAATGATGAGAATCATGTGGTGGGCGAACCTGCCCTGAGGGGGTACTTACCCCTCTCTCCCCTACTTGAGAGGTCTATTTGCCTTTTTTGGATGGTTGGGGTTGTCTCGGGTTGTTAAAATTGAAGTAGAAGCATGTAAAATTCATTTTTTGTTCTATGATTTGGATAAAACAAGGGTGTTAAAAATAACACCATTTGGAGTTAATACGAGTGCAATGCAATCAGTGTTATTTCAACACCTAGCTACCAGTGTTAAAACAATAATAGTAGTGTTGAAAATAACACCAACTTGTGTTGAAATAACACCAAGAATCTTAACACCGGTGCCAATTTAACACCAGTGTATCCAACCGGTGTTAAAGTAACACCTTAGTTTTAGCAGTGAAGTAAAATCTGCAAGATGTACGGTCAATTGTGTACATTAAGTTGCAAGTTAAAATCTAGAAGTTGTAGGTAAATATGCAGGCTCCTACCCGTCTTAGTGTAATGGCATAATTGATTCACAATAACAATCAACCAGCACTTTGACTTTGGCCCAACTTTGACAATCTTAAAATTCAACAACAGGAGAAACTTGCAACTCACATTTTCTAACTCAGAACATGCAGATTTTAATTCACAACTCCATATAACAACTTGTACGCTAACATCAAAATTATCCAATTTTAGGCCAAGAAAATCCGTTTTAAATCTAACAGTACTTACCTGAGTGTGTGGGTGTAGTTTGCACAGTGGTTATTTATGATGCGAGCAATATGGAAAGAAAAGAAAGAAAATATAACAATTAGTGTGGGGTTTGTTAGGTCAATTTTAGAAAATGTCACATTATACTAAACCAGTTTGCCAGTTGCAATATTGCTTATTTTCACATATTTTTTTTAATTGATTTTATTCAACAACTCTCTATACCAGAGATACTAATCATTTTATGATACAAAACTCCTATAGGTCGGCCCGTAGTGACGTCAAATGTCATTTGCTGATGTAAACAACAGTCACTTACAGGGCTTCACACGATCACTAGGAACGATCTTGTGTATGGTTGTAAAGATCGTAGAAACTGATGCGTTCAAAAGTTTTACTTTGTTGTCAACGGCAAATAACAACAACAAAAAACGGATGACCGGGGCGACCTATACTGCGCGCGCATACGTAAATAAAAGGTCTCAATTTCTAATTATGGCAATGAGCTCGTCGTGCTACGCGTTCAAGTGTTGCAATGCCAGATCATGCCCTTTCATTGCCGCCTGCCAGAACTTGCTGCTTAGACAGAAGTTTCATCCATACTACTGTTCCACTGTGGAACAGTCTTCCAGACAATGTTGTTGGCAACATCCAAGAGGAAGGACTACAATCTTTTAAGTGTCGTGTTAACAGACACTTTCTCTCCAACTCCTCACAGTATGTTGGCTAAGCTCTCTCGATGTATCAATGACCTCCAGATATTATTTTTCTTCTCTTATTTCTAATGTTATTCTCTATGTTTGGGTGTTTATCTTATTCCTGTCCCACGCCACTTTCATTGGCTTTTTTACTTGCCCAATTGTGTTTACTTGTATTTTTGATTATTTTCTGAGTTGCAGTGAACCAATTGATTGGCCCATCAGAGCTCTCTGTTGAGAGTTACCTGTTTGATTTGTAATCACTCAATTCATTAACTTTGTTAATGTCTGTTGGGCTATTGTTCACATTTGCTCTTTATATACAAAAAAAGAAAGAAAGAAGCTCAGCAGTATCATCATTAACCCTAACCCCTCTGAGTGCTAAAAAATGCTAATCCAAAGTCCCTCTCCAAACGCATGCGCCGTCGGTTTTCGATGACGTAGTCAACCGAGCCTATATAATGAGTGCAGTATACTGCACGAATGTGTAGCTGAGGGCACTGGCTTAGTGGTGGGGCTTGAGAACGGAGGGTCCCCGGATCGAATCCCGGCAGGTTCCAGGAGATTTAGTTGGTGTTTTTTCCTCAAAAATTGTGATCCCGGTCAAAAATCCTAAACCGGGGTTAGGGATTACAACTACGCCACGAACACACAGAATAAAAGGTCTGTTGCCGTAAATGAAAATATGCAAGGCATTTATGTAGACTTGCTTCAAGTCCATCAGACACAAACAACGACGGTTTGAAGTAAAGTTAGAAAATGAATTCAAAATGTAAAAAAAACACCAATGAAACATGAATTATCATGTTTCAGACTTATAAAACTGTCCGGCACGTAAGTTTTATCATAAATAACTGCACAATTTTTCGGGAATTTATCTACAGTTCCGTGTAAACTAAGTTTATACCTAAGCAGACGACAAACAGCTTCCACAGCGCCATCAAAACATGATGATATGGCCTCCGATCTGCAATTTGAGTTTCACCCCCCCCCCCCCCCCCCCCGGTCTGTACACATTATACGCAAAACCCCAAAATCCAATATATTTATATGATACTCTATGTGAGAATATTGGTATGTTATCAAATTCATGATTTTCCCTACCTTTGCAAGACACCAAGTGTTTTTAACCAAGATAAGAAAATGTCACATAAATTGAACCATTTCGCCGAGTGCAACATATACAGGTATTTCTTGTGCCAGGGCAACGAGGAAGTAAAGACTCATTTCTGGAATCCCTGTGATCAGGGGGAACAATTTGAGATATTACCGATTAAAATTGGAGAAAGGTCCTTTTCAGACAAACAAAGGTCAACAACTTTGTTTACATTTTTGAGAGATTGGGAGAATACAGATTCAGCAGATTCTTTGATAAGTAAAGCTATAATCTTGTTTATAGTTATGAAAAATGGCCTCTATACCAGGAACAGTTTGTATCAATATATAGTAAATCACATTTCTACAACTGTAATACATCTAAATCAAAATGAAATTTAGTTACAGTGACTGATTTTCAGACAAAAGCTACATATGCATTGATCATCAGCCAGTGCACATAAATAAAATGAACATTTTAGATGCCATCCCGCAAAGTGCAAACCCAACCCATAGGCCCTGTACTAAATTAAAACACCCAATCCTCATCAATGAAACAAAAACCACTGTTCCACAGGCCCAACTGACCTTTTTATATTATCTTTTTTTTCAGGCGAACAATCGGTACCCATTTTTAGGGGTTTTGCTTCATTTTAGACAACATTTTCGCAAATTAACAGGAAAATATACCTAATTTTTGCACATTTTCGCGAAAATATACAAAAAAATTGCGAAAATAGACCCATTTGTAAAAAGTCACCCCATTATTAGGGATTTCCAGCACAAAATCATACCCCATGTTTAGGGATTTTGTGCCCAAAAAGCTATCCATTAGAGCGGCACACCCCGTATACCGTATTAGGTGAGTACCCCCCCCCCCCCCCCCAGAACAATTACACCTCTTTTAAAATTTGTCAAACGTTTAGAAACATTTCTGAAATTTTTTAATTAACAAATTTCAATCATGTTCAAACAAAATTTGATTACACCTTTAGTATTACCTTCACGTAAAGGAGGCAGAGTTAGTCTAGGGTAAAGACTTCAATGAGGGATTATACTGAATAAAGCTTATAATCCCAGAATGAAGTTTTCCCTTACATGGAGGTAGAACCCTCAAAGATAAAAAGAGGTCAATTGGGCCAGTGGTGTTTTTCTTTTTTAATTTGTTAAACATTTAGAAATTTTCAAGAAATTTGTGGGAAAAAACCACCTGGCCGACTGACCCTACCTGTTAAGTCTGTTAACCAGTAGATCAGGGTTGTTTTTTTAATATCACATTATTATAACAATTACAATCAGACCCATGTGCCCAGATGAACTGCTGAGAACAGAAAATACTAACAATACTGTAAACGTGGATATTTTGGCGCTACATTTATTTAATTTTTGCGCTTTTGACGCTCCAAGCAGCTACCACGATAAAACACCCAAATATTTCATTTTGTGTATTGTAAGTCTTTGTAATGAACATTCAAATCGCAAATTTAAAAACAAGTGAAATGGCTGAAAATCAGGAAAACGTGAACATTTTATCATGTGAAATTACCACTTTTACACTACACTACTTTACAACTGTGTACAGGCCTGGAAGTAGCCTTGAATCAAGGCTTTGTGGCGGTAAAACAGTGTGACCGCCCTCTATAGGAAAAGTATGATACAAATTCTTTCCGCAATTATTCTCTGTGTTATGTTATGTGTTGTTTTACGGAAGGTTTTGGCCGGAAAAATTGCGCTTGTTGATTGGTTGATAATAATGTCATACTATATAAGGAGACGTCATTGAAACCAAGTGCTATCTTTAAATGTTGTCGTCAATAGAATTAGGTGGAGCTAATCGTGTGTTACGATGACGACGGTGTTTGATCGACACATACTGCATACAAGGTAGAATAGCTATTTGTGCAAAGACACCTTGCCTTCGCTCGGCGACAGGCACATACGTCTTGCTTCACTCGGCGTTTGACAGGTAATTTTGCGAGGTGTCTATGACAAAGACTAGCCTGGAAGTAGCACCTGCCCATAGCGGGTAACTTTTGCGTTGGGCGGGTGAAGATACACAAGTACCTGTAACATTTTCAAACTTACAGTGTAATTGAGTTAAAGTAGCAGGTGGAATTTCTGTTAGACAGATATTGCATGGAGGTATCTGGTTGGTTGAACAAAATCTGAAGTCCCTGCACTGGCTGATTGTGTATTAATACGCAGCAATGGAAATACCCACATGACTTTCCACCCGAGGTAGACAGTCCGGGGTAGACCAACCCTTGGTGGACCAATCCTGGGTGGATAGGCTTAGTGTTAGGGTTACAGTTAGGTTTAGGGTTACAAACAGTCCCTGAATGGACAGTCCCGGGGCTGTCCCAGGGCTGTTTTAGGGACCTCCCTGACCACCAACCCCCTGAGTGTTTTAACATATAATTTATAATCAATATAGTTTCCAAGGTGTTTTTTAAACAGTATGATTGTGGTTTATTCTGTGAGGGCCCTTCTATTGTAGTCTACCCAGGGTTGATCCACCCAGGGATGGTCCACCCCGGGACTGTCTGACCCGGGTGGAAAGTCAAAATCTGTGATTAGTTGTTTCGGTTTATCAAAAACTTCCTTTACCCAATGGTATTTGGGGAGCTGCATTGAAAAATGGTGGATGTTACAATCTAAGTGCGGATAGGTTTGCGCTAGAAATTGGCAGCACCCTAGTTGATGCGACCTGATTCTGATGATTCACCAGCAGCGAAATTAGAGCGCTTTGATCACTTTGAAAAGGCGCTATATAAATACTAATTATTATTTATATTATTATTATGTGGGTATTTCCATCGCTGCGTATAACAGAATACAGTTATACTTCCAGAAGTAGGGGAGAGCTGGGCTAGTCCGCCCTCTAATTTTCAGACTTGCCTAGCGGACCGTCATTTTACAAGTTAGAAAGCTATCCTACTTCTAAATGAAAGCTACGTTTGTGAGCTACATACCCCCACAGTTTCAGCACTCTTTTAGTATAAGTGCAGGAGTAAGGAAAATAACCAACAGGGCGGACTTACCCCACACTACTCACGCAGGGGCAGGTTCGCCTTCATGATGGGCAAGCTCGTCCGGCTTCATAGGCAAGTTAAATATTGCAGAAACTATCAGTTATTCCATGTAAGACGGTGGACACGAATGGCGGACACTACTACGCACACGTAGCAATATCGTGTTGTCGTATATGGTCTAAATAATTATCACCAAACCGGACTCCTGATGTGCTATATCATTTTTACCAGATTTACCAGATCTACAGATTATTTTCATCAACCTGGTATGTTATTTTAATGACCTCCTTTGCTGCATTTGACTGATTTAGCTTTGAATTTCATCGTTATTTCGCCCGGCACATTCAACCATAGCATTGCTGAGTGTGCACGCCATTGTAACGGGTGTGTGTACGTGTGTGCTCTTCGGCAGTGTATCGATTGTTTACTCGTGTATACGTGAGCTTACCATACACCTAATCACTTCGATCACTGAATTTTCGGTAGATTACCAACCCCGCCTCTTATCCGGGCTCTTATCTTATCATGGATGATCTTAGCCTTAGAACTCTTTTACAAAAAATGAGAGAAGAAAATACCAAGAATTTTTCGACAATATCTCAGCAAATTCAAAACATTACAGCCGAGATGAAAGAAGTCATATCTGAAGTCGCAGACCTGAAATTAAGTGTGGACTTTATCGACAATGAGGTCCGTGACATCAAAGAGGAGACCATCCCCAAACTTCGTAGAAAACTGACTGAAGAAATTGATAATCTGAAGAAGCAAAGATTAGAGGCAGAATTGTATAGCAAGAAATCAAACCTTCTGTTCTACGGTATTCAGCAGAGGAGAGAGGAAGATTGCGAAGCTGTTATTCGTAAGTTCTTGTTGGACGAGCTTAAACATGATGACGCACATACCATGATCTTCGCGAACTGTCATCGCCTACCCTCCAAGCGTAGAAATCAAGCCGAACCTCGGACTTTCCCAATAATTGTTAAGTTTCTTCAAATCAGGGATCGCGATTCTGTTCTTAAATTGGCTCCTCGTCTGAAGAACTCTACATCCAAGTATGGAATATCCCCCCACCTCCCCCAGGAGATGCAGCTACATCGACAGCAGCTTTTGCCAATAAAGCGTGCAGCCACCGCAGCTGGTAAGCATGCAGTCCTGAAGACCATAGGAACCCAGGTCAAACTATTCATTGACAATAAATTATATGTTCCATAAGAGGTCTCTGTCACTTCAGGCTACTGTAACATCGCGGCAGCATAGATGTTTGGAAATATTGTGCTGCCATTGACTGATTTGGTTTTAATTTGGCATCAAGTAATGCCCTGACTCAATTCAACAAATACATTTTGTTCATACGATGTGCCATTGAACTATCCTAATTGTATCATGTTATAATATATAGCATATTTCAAGACTGGTATATTTTCACTGTTTCTCTCAAATCTCACTTTCGTGTGATTTTGTTGTTCTTTGCCCTATGATCACTTTTGTTATTTTTTCCTCAATTATTATGTACCAGTCTCGAAAAATGTGTTGTATGTCATGATAACATTACATTTCCTATTATTATGTTTCACACCGTTGAGTAAATTCGACCGCTGTATAATATCATGGATTTTCTAGTGCGGGGATTATTTGGGGGATTATCTTCTCTATTGAAATGTCGATTTAGAACTGATACTATGTGTGTTTCTGAGCACCTGTATGACATGGCATATTTGAATAGAGCGGCGATTAGTAATAGTAGGGGCATTGGTGGTCTCATGCGAAAACAGCATAGCCGTTGTAGTGGCTGTTGTGCCTTTATACTAACGTTAAAAACGAGATGGCACGGTGATAGTCTAACAATTTCAACATAATCAACATTCACCGTGTCCGATCGATTTTACTATATGTGTGATAATTTTATTGATGACTTGTTCTTGAGTTATTTCATACACAGTGCTAATACTACACGTTCTTTATCTTGGTCCAAAACACACATAGCCTCAAACGACTTGGCGCACATAAGTATCCCTGTACTAGAAATTCATTGTTTGTTTATATACATATCTAATTGACCATCTCTGTTTGTTTTGTTTTTGTTTTTTCACGTTTATGGTGTCCTTCTAAAAATTATCTTTCTTTTTAACCCTGGCCGTGTCCCAACCCCGCCACACGTTGTGTTTTTTTCTTCTCCTTATTCTACTGTTTAGAGAATTATTATTTTCTTCATTTCCCCCCTCTTTTTTCACTAGTGTTTACTGTTTAATGTTGGCGTTGTGATGGTTAAATGTAACACATGTCATAAGTGTATTTATAATCTGAGTAAAAATGCTATACAATGTAATTATTGCAGATCTTCATATCATAAAAGTTGTGTTAATGCCAATTCTGAAGATAACAATTGGTTCTGTTTTAAATGTTCTTGCGATATTTTCCCTTTCAATCAAATTATTGATGACGGTGAATTTTTATTTACAATACGTTATTTCAATAACTGTCATGATTACAATAAGTTCTTGGATTTAAAATTCAACCCTTTCTTGTTTGAAATTGGTTTAAATGACCATTCACATGATTATTTACAAAGTCTCGGTGTTACAAATACCTGCAATTATGTGTTTGATCCGTCACATGATCTCAAATTATCTTTCAAATCTGGGTTTTCTATATTGCATTTAAATGTCCGTAGTTTCAATAAAAATCAGGATCTCATCAATGTATTCATTTCAAATTTAAACATCACCTTTTCAGTTATTGCCCTCTCGGAGACCTGGTTTAAGGAAGATAACTCCAATGTTATCGATATTCCAAACTATAATATGCTTAGTGTGCCTCGTAAAAATAGGAAAAGCGGCGGTTCTGCTCTATATATACACAACTCACTTTCTTTTAAAGATCGATCTGATTTAAATTTGATACAATATCAAGGTAATGACATTGATCATTCCGAATCAGTGTTTGTAGAAATTATTTCTCCCTATTCTAAAAATGTTATTATAGGTAATATTTATCGTGCTCACCGTACTGATGTTGACGTCTTCAACTCTGATTTGTCCAAATGTTTAGATCGTATTTTAGTTGAAAATAAATTGTGTTACATTTCTGGTGACTTTAACCTTGACATTCTTCAATATGATACAGACAGTAAGGTCAATGATTTTGTTAATAACTTTTATTCTCATGACATGTATCCCCTTATAGACCGTCCGACACGTATTACTGAAACTTCTGCGACTATTCTTGATAATGTTTTTACAAATGTACTCAATAAACAAATTAAATCATGCATTTTTGATAATGACATCACTGATCACTATCCAGTCTTCCAGATAACAGATGCTATCCAGATTCATGATCATGCTCCTAAGTTTATCAACAGTCGTTCTTTTAATCAATGCAATATCAATGGTTTTAAAAATCAACTTGATCTAACTAACTGGGATCTTATCATGAATGATGACTCGCCTAAAAGTTCTTATTCTAAATTTGCTACCAAGTTTGTTAATTTATATAATCGATCATTTCCATTACAACGCAAGCAAGTTTCGAGAGCTAAAGGTGTTCCTCACAAACCTTGGATCACCAAAGCCATCCTTAAGTCTATTAGTAGGAAAGATAAGCTCTATCGAAAATATAAATCATCTCCGACCGCTGCAAACAAACTTGCACTGTCTTATTATAAGAATAAGCTCACTTCTCTTATTCGTGCGTCGAAAAAAAATCATTTTTGTAATTTACTGGATGTACATAAACATGATCTCAAAAAGACTTGGGGAGTTCTGAATGACATTTTAGGAAATAAAAAAAAGAAGACTTTGACTGATTCTTTTATCATCAATGACTCAGTCGTTACTGATCCTCAACAAATTGCTGACGGTCTAAATGATTTCTTTGTTAATATCGGTCCTAATTTAGCTAACAATATTCCTTCAACTCCAACAACTTTCAATGACTTCCTCACTTCAGCTCCTTCACCAATGAATTCACTCTTCCTATCTCCAACCGATAATGCGGAAGTCATCGATATTTGTTCTTCTTTTAGATCTGGCACTAGTAGTGGGTTTGATGACATCAAACCCGATATTGTTAAGGCTGTAATTAACTCAATTAAAACCCCATTATGTCATGTTTTTAATTTGTCGATCGCTTCTGGTGTTGTTCCAGATGAACTTAAGATTGCCCGTGTTGTTCCCATTTATAAATCTGGCGATTCTACTTTCTGTACTAATTATCGTCCCATATCAGTCTTACCTGTTTTCTCCAAAATCTTTGAAAGAATTATTCACAAAAGATTATATGGTTTTCTTGAACGTTATAAATTACTAAATGATTGTCAATTTGGTTTTAGGAAAAAGCATTCCTCCTACATGGCACTCGTGTGTGCATATGATAAGATTGTTACTGAACTTGATAAGCGTCTTCATACTATGGGTATTTTCTTGGACCTCTCAAAGGCCTTCGACACCATTGACCATCACATTCTCCTAACCAAACTTCATCATTATGGTGTCAGAGGAAGTGCCTTCGAGTGGTTCAAGAGTTACCTGAGTAATAGAACCCAATATGTTGTATTCAATGATCATAAATCATCTGTTCGTTCTATTAAATGCGGTGTGCCACAGGGCTCGGTGTTAGGCCCTTTACTCTTCATAATCTTTCTGAATGATATTGCATTCTCCTCAAATAATTTTACTTTTGTAACTTTTGCTGATGACACCAATGTAATTGTATCACATGCCAATCTCCCTGATTTGATCACTATTGTAAACCATGAATTAGACAATCTCTCTGTATGGTTCAAAGCTAACAAGCTGTCATTAAACATTAATAAAACTAATTATATTATGTTTAAAAATAGACACAGTAATCGAATGTACAACAATGATGACCTTAATATATGTATTGATGGAGTAAAGCTTTCTAGAGTTTCCCATACCAAATTTCTGGGTGTTCTTTTAGATGAATCTTTAACATGGTCAAACCACACCTCAAATGTTACTAACATCCTTTCAAAATATTGTGGTATTCTGTATCGTCTCAGGGACATTCTCCCCTCCAAAACACTTTTTACCTTATATAATACTCTGGTTTTACCACACCTATATTATTGTAACATAATTTGGGCAGATTCTAATAATACCAATCTTCACAAAATTCACCTCAAACAGAAACGAATTATGAGAATCTGCTCAAATTCGCACTGGCTTGAACATACCCCTCCGTTATTCAAAAAGTTTAAGACCTTGACAATTTACGATATTCATAGTTTGATTCTTGGTTTATTTATGTACAACTATTCTTCAGATAACCTTCCCAATATTTTTGCAGATTATTTCACACTAAACAGATCAATTCACAATTACCCTACCCGTATTTCGTCACTATATCGTCCGCATAATTTCAAATATGACTTAGCAAGAAATACAGTCAAAAGAAAAGGCCCTTTGCATTGGAATAATATTACTGATGACTTCAGGAATGCAAAATCTATCAACATATTCAAGACAAATTATAAATGCTTTCTTTTATCAAATTATAAGTAATTCTTTGTTCTATTGTATAGTACGTAACCTATTTTTCATGTTTAAATTTAAATTGTAATTTATCTAATTGCCATCATCTCTGCCAACGTTTGTGTTTGTCTCCACTTGTCCTGTCCGGTTCTGTCTTGCACAAATCCTGTCCTGTCCTTTGTTTGTCCCCGTCATGTTGATAGTAAACTTAAGGTATAACTATATTTATGTATTCCTGTAACACAACTATTGGGTGACCATAATTATCGAGCTCTGCTCTTTTTGGTTTTCCCGCCATTGCTTTTGACTTGTTTAATATTATGTGATGTTGGTAAAATAAACTGAAACTGAAACTGAAACTGTAAAGATTGATAAGCCAACTAGACACAACTATGACAAATTAGGCCATGTGGCCCCAACATATGAAATGGACACATCATGTGTCCATTTATTATGTTGGGGCGAGCCCGCCCCCTTCTTAGCGTGTAATTGGGCATGCGCGGACTTGCTCCGGCAAAATTGGGCGAACTCGCCCCAGGGCTCATTTTTTTGTAAATCTCATGGTATACCTACTAAACACGGACTGGGAACTTTTTAACCTCATAATATGTTAGGCAAACCCCTTACCTTTTGAATGACATACAAGTTAGTACCATCGCTGTGATGTCTCTAGATTAATGCAACATTTTTAATGACAAATAATTTTACTTTAATTATTTAAAAACAGTTATTCAAGATAAATCCTTATGGGAGATGTATCCGGGTCTGAAGTTTTAATAGTTACTTTGCTATGACCGGTGCAATCAAATTACACCAGTCTGATACTTTTCCAATAGTCACGTGATGAGAAACATGTGGTGGGCGGACTCGCCCTGAGGGCGGACTAGCTCCATTCTCCCCTACCATATTTTTGAAGATTTTAGGGTTGGTTGCTGAGAGCAACCTAACAATTTTTTATTTGCCTGATAATGGTCAAATTATTAACCCAGTGTAAATTCTACTCAGTAATTTGACAGTTGCCTGGCGTCATAAACTGGAAAGTATAGACAGTCCCTTTGTGCATTTAAATATTCTCATATACATTTGGGACACCTTGTACATTGATGCAATGGAAATATTGCGAGTTACAACTTTGGATATTCTGTTTTATCCACTGTATTTTTTTTAACCCACCCTGTATATTACACAAAGTTCTGATGACCCACAACTACTGCTTGTATTATCTAGATAGGGTCAATGATCAGTCAACCACACTTTGGTCACTATGCTGGTACCCTGCATCCTTGATGCCTTTGCCAAATTATCCATAGATGAGTTGTGTGGAGCCCATTGATGCAAGGAACCAGCACAATTTGTACATGCAGCACACAGCAAACTTGGGGAATTCCCATGACATTGAACTACTCCGCCATTTTGTTTGAACGTGTAAAACACTTATTGTTTCATCATGAAGGTCCTGATTTTGTCACATTTACAGTGAAAATCTTGGAGACTATTTTGTTTTTGAAAATACAAGGTAATGCAGTCATATGTACAGTCATGTGTAAGGGATTGACAGAAACTAGCTCACTGAGTATCATTTATGGAATTATCGTCAGAGTCAAACCATCATGGGCTGCACAATATTTTCTGTGTAGTTTTCTATGCCTGGTATTTATAGGTGGACATGGTAAGTGTTATCAATCACTATTTATTTTACAAAGTATAGTAAGAAACATACATAAAACTGCACTAAAGTTTTCATTGGACATAATACATGAATCAGGTCATATTATTAAGTTGATTTATAGAGTGTGAACTTTTTATATACTAGTAGGGTGAGGTATTTAATAGTAATAATACTGGAATCTGGTCACAGTTGTGAACTTGTTATAAAGTTGTTAGAGTTGTAGTTACAGTTTAAGTTGGAGTTTTTATAGTAATCTGTAATTAGTTTAAGTTATTAGAGATTATAGTAGTAAGAGTTGAAGTTATAATTAGAGCATTATTTACGCTCCTTGCCGGGAAATGTTGCCATCTCGCGGGAAATCTCCCCCCCCCCCCCCCCCCCCAAGAGATTTTTTTTAGATTTTTCTATTAGGCCCTTCACAATAAATTGTGTGTTTCCGGTTACAAATTTGAAAAAGAGGATGAGGCGACTTTTTATTATTTATTATTTATTAATTTGGGGATTTTATTATTTGGGCACGGTTCAAATTAATATCGGCACCGCTTCAGTCTTTTGACTGACAACAAAAGGTATATACACCATAAAACAAAAGCTATACAATACAACAAAAATTGATGAAGCTTACGCAAAATATCAACTAGACACTAGCAATGAGAATAATAGCAGAGATTATAAGGATGCTAAGAAGAGCCTAGGGGAGGCTTATGATCAAGTGAAAGAGAAAGACCTTACCAATAAGCTAAGAGAGGTAGAAAATGCTCACATAAACAGCAAGCATGGTAAGAGTTGGAAACTGATAAACCAAATATCAGGAAGACTGACAACAAGAAAGGGGCAAATCAAAGGGTCCACGCAAAAGGAGAGATTAAACAACTGGTACACTCACTTCAAAAATCTACTTGGGAGCCCACCACATATAAGTAATGAGGATGAGGAAATTGCTCCAATACTATCAGATCTCAACATTAAAGTAGGAACCTTTGACTTGGAGGAATATGAGAAGGCTAAGAAGGCACTAGTAGAGGGGAAAAGCTGTGGGGAAGATGGTATTACACCTGAAATGCTCAAAAGATGTGATTTGGATAACATCATTCTCGACTTCTGCAATGATGCCTTGTTGAACGGGAAAAAGCCAGAACAGTGGTCCATTCTCAACATAGTACCAATACCGAAATCAGGTGATCTCAGCTTGGGGGGTAACTACCGTGGAATAAGCCTGAGTTCAATTGTTGCCAAGCTATACAACAAGATGATACTCAACAGAATTAGACCGGAGCTCGACGTCCACCTAAGAGCTAATCAAAATGGCTTCAGAGTAGGACGTACCACTGTAGGTCATATACTTGCCCTTCGAAGAATTATTGAGGGAATAAGATCAAATCACCTGCCAGCCATCATAACCTTTATCGACTTCAAGAAAGCGTTTGACACAATACATAGGGGACGAATGCTGCAAATATTGAAAGCCTATGGTGTACCTGATCAGCTTACAAATGCGATAGCAGACATATACAGGGTGTCCCAAAAGTCTATGCACGTTTTTGAAGAGTCATTTCTCATAAAATATAAATCCTATTGTATAAATTTAACCATATTTTGTTAGACAAGATTTGGGACATTAATTTGATACCAAACACAACCCTATCGGTGAACCCACAACATTATAAAACTTGTTGAAAGTTTTTGGTCGTGTTCCAGACCCACCCATACCAAATACCACACATTGTTGCTAAAATCAGGTGTGCATAAATTAACAGTATGAAAGCAACGTTGCGCATTAGTCACATTCACTGCTTACCTTGCAACATTGATGTTATTACCAAACTCGGTCACTCACAACATAAATAGGCGTAGTTGAAAAAATTGCACAGCAAAAGTCTTCATTCAAGATGGTTTACAGCATAGATAAGCGAATACAAATTGTATGGTTCTACGCTGAAACAAATTCAGTTCAACTTACTCAACAAAAGTTCAGAAAACATTTCGAAGTGAAACGCGCACCAGGAAGAATATCCAGTCTGAAGTTGGTAGATACATTTTTGAAAACAGTAACTGTGCATGATTTGTCTCGATGTGGTAGAAAGACTGGCAGATCAGCAAGTCACAATGATCATGTTGCAGTCAAAAGTCCAAAGAGATCTATTCGCCGACTTTCCGCAGAAAACAAGATTAAAAGATCAACTGTTCACAGAAGTTTGCGTAAGGACTTAAAGAAGTGTTCATACAAGATTCAGAACAAACAAAACATTAAAGCAGAGGACAGATGATGGGATCACTGTTATGCAAAATTGTAAATATTACAATTGACAGATCACATTCCGTGTAACCAACTCTACCTGTCTTTTTGTTAATCTCAATAGGTATGGATTTATGAACTTTATTCCTCCGAAGTATAAAATTACATTTTTGCGGTAATACATATGTTACTTCTAGGGTGGCATTACAAACAGATTTTACTCCAATGTTTAGTATCAACATTATTTCCCACGTCTCCTCTTTCTAAATATGTATTCATATTTTCAATACGACTTATATTTTGTGAAATACAAAGCTTCAAAGTCGTGCATAGACTTTTGGGACACCCTGTACAAAGACACCAAGGCAAAGGTCATATCACCAGATGGAGAAACAGAAGTGTTTGAGATACTGGCTGGAGTATTACAAGGAGACACCCTGGCTCCATATCTTTTTGTCATTGTTCTTGACTATGCCCTAAGAGAGGCCATAGATGGCAGAGAAGAAGAGCTAGGATTCCACCTAACAAAAAGAAGCAGCAGAAGAATAGGACCAACCGTAGTAACAGACTTAGACTTTGCTGATGACATTGCACTGTTGTCTGAGGAAGTGTCTCAAGCGCAATCACTACTCAATAGAGTGGAGACTTCAGTGGGAAGAGTTGGGCTCAAAATGAACGCTGCAAAGACGAAGTACATGTCCTTCAACCAGACGCAAGTACCTGTAATTACCACAAGTGAAGGCATGCGCCTTGATAAAGTGGAAGACTTCAAATACCTTGGAGCCTGGATGAACAACACTGAAAAGGACATCAAAACACGCAAAGCAGCTGCATGGAGAGCTTGTGGCAAACTTAGTCAGCTATGGAAGGCTAAATCATTATCCAGAAAGCTCAAAGAAAGACTATTCATAGCTACAGTAGAATCCGTCCTCCTTTATAGATGTGAGGCATGGACAGTCACCCCAAAGCTTGGTAAACAACTGGATGGATGCTACACTAGAATGCTAAGATCTGTGTTCAACATCAACTGGAGTCAGCATGTGACAAATAAGGACCTGTATGGGGACATGCCAAAAGTCTCGGACAAGATCAGAGAACGCAGAGCAAGATTTGCTGGACACTGCTTCAGAGGGTCCAAGGAGCTTGTACACAAACTTATACATTGGATCCCAAAGCACGGAGCAAGAAAGCGTGGTAGACCAGCCCTGACCTACATTGACATACTCAAACGTGATACAGGACTGCAGGTGGAAGAAATCAAGACAGCTATGTTGGATAGGAAGATCTGGAGAGGCATTGTGGTTCGGAAAAATCATCCGCCCTAAGTCAAGTCAAGTCAATACAATGTTGATTGATCAGCAAGTATGACTATGAGTATGACCATGCCAGCAGGGGAGGGGTGGGAAATAAGATGGACCAAAATAGCTACCAATTGTTTTTATTAAACAAAATGTTGAACAAGGCGGTTCTCGAACGGCGCGTCTCGCCTGTTCATCAAAAGTGACTTGAAAGAAATGATGATGAAACATATGATACAATGTAGCACTGTCACAGAGGTATGCATTGTAGTTAATGCAAGGGATGTAATACCTTGAAAAATTTAATCAACAAAAAGAACACACCAACCCCCTTCCCTACACCAAATCACATCAAGATAGGCCTTACAGATCTTATTTGACCCCAGATGACCTCTGATGACCTTGAAAATGTAATCAGCAAAAAGAACACACCAACCCCCTTCCCTCCACCAAATCACATCAAGATAGGCCTTACGGATCTTATTTGACCCCAGATGACCTCTGATGACCTCGAAAAATTAATCAACAAAAAGAACACACCATCCCTCTTCCGTCCGTCAAATCCCATCAAGATAGGCCTTACTGATCTATTTGACCCCATATTTGACCCCCGATGACCCCGAAAAATTAATCAACCAAAAGAACACACCACCCCCTTCCCTCCACCAAATCCCATCAAGATAGGCCTTACTGATCTATTTGACCCCATATTTGACCCCCAATGACCCTGAAAAATTAATCAACAAAAAGAACACACCATCCCTCTTCCGTCCACCAAATCCCATCAAGATAGGCCTTACTGATCTGTTTGACCCCATATTTGACCCCCGATGACCCCGAAAAATTAATCAACAAAAAGAACACACCATCCCTCTTCCGTCCACCAAATCCCATCAAGATAGGCCTTACTGATCTATTTGACCCCATATTTGACCCCCGATGACCCCGAAAAATTAATCAACAAAAAGAACACACCACCCCCCTTCCCTCCACCAAATCCCATCAAGATAGGCCTTACTGATCTATTTGACCCCATTTTTGACCCCGAAAAATTAATCAACAAAAAGAACACACCATCCCTCTTCCGTCCACCAAATCCCATCAAGATAGGCCTTACTTATCTATTTGACCCCATATTTGACCCCTGATGACCCCGAAAAATTAAGAACAAAAAGAACACACCATCCCCCTTCCCTCCACCAAATCCAATCAAGATAGGCCTTATGGATCTTATTTGACCCCCGATGACCTTGAATGACCCTCTGATGACCTTGAAAATTTATTCAGCAAAAAGAACACACCACTCCCCCTCCCTCCACCAAATCTCATCACTATAGGCCTCACTGATCTATTTGACCCCATATTTGACCCCGATGACCTCTGGTGACCTTGAAAATTTAATCAGCAAAAAGAACACACCACCCCCCTTCCCTCCACCAAATCCCATCAAGATAGGCCTTACTGATCTATTTGACCCCATATTTGACCCCCGATGACCTTGAATGACCTCCGATGACCTTGAAAATTTAATCAGCAAAAAGAACACACCACCCCCTTCCCTCCACCAAATCCCATCAAGATCGGCCTTACGGATCTTATTTGACCCCATATTTGACCCCGATGACCTTGAATGACCTCCAATGACCTTGAAAATCTAATCAGCAAAAGAACACTCCACCCCCTTCCCTGACATCAAGTCCCATCAAGATAGGCCTTATGGATCTCTAGATATCGCGTCACAACGCGTCTCAAAAGTTTTAAGCATATTTGACCCCGATGACCTTGTATGACCCCCGATGACCTTGAAAAATCAATCAGCAACAGAACGCACCACCCCCTTCCCTCCACCAAGTCCCATCACGATAGGCCTTACGGATCTCCAGATATCGCGTCACAAAGGTATTTCTTAGCACACGGCTGACAGCGGACGGCGGACGGCATACGGCGGACGGCGGACGCCGGACGCCGGACAGAAATAGTGATAACATAGTCTCTTTCTGATTACATCAGGCGAGACAAAAAGGGTTACATATGATGCAAATTTGAAGGTTCCGTCTATAAATAAACTACTTGGGATGATAGTCAACAGACGGCCTTGGGAAACCCCACTTAAGCTATACTGATAGCATTTACACATTTATAATTATGCTATCTGTGTATTTCATGGTATTTGTAGGTTTACGGGTCTCTCCCATTTTGAGTAATATTATTGTAAAAATATAAAAAGAATTATCCATGTTTGGATATTAGATCATGGCTCCTAGACCGTGTACGTACACGGGTCAGGTTTCATTATGGGTCTTCATGAAAATCTGTTTTATCCTGTCTTTCATAGATGTATTTCCAAGTATTATGAAAAGGTTGGCCCTGTATCTCATTTTGACTAATACTATTGTAAAAATATCAAAAGATAAACCGTATGCCTTGTACGACGAGGCTCCCTGTGTTGCGAAGCCAGCCTTTGTGATTCTTAGCTAAACCGACATGTTTAGGTTTACCTCCGTATATACTGAATGTGGTACATTTAAGGGAAACTAGATCATGGCCCCTAGACCGTGTATGTTTGCAAAGCACACGTAAGATCTAACCTGGTGTACCTAAGTACGATTAGTATCCACAAATACTACCATGTGTAATTTAACGTTACTGCAGATGATTAGTTAACCCGTAGGCTATCTCACTCCGTTTCCGAAGTCTGCTTGTACATCCTGCGCAGTGTACAAATGGCTTACTATAAGAAGTAACAGATGGGCTTATATAGTCACCCAATACCATAAATATAGTATATATGGTGTTTCCATACTGTAGACCATGTTCGAACACTGTATTAGCCCTCTGTTGGTAATACAATGCCAATTTTCAACACCATATCTGAACCCAACATTAGCCCTCTGTAGATAATAAAATGCCAAGTTTTAACACTCATCTTATAATCACAGTTTTAACACTCATCTTATAATCACAATGTACAATTCTAAATAACAAAGTCATGAATAATTATAGAATTGCATCTTGATTTAATTGTTTGTATCACTGCTCTGACCCAAGACAAAATACCTAAAGAGATCAGAAGTGCCCATTCATACCTGCTGGTGTGCAGCGATCCAGGTCTGCCGGCATTGTTATTAAATGGCCAATCGATAATCATTGTTCAGTCATGTAAGTTTAAGTAGCATTGCCTCATCATTTGAGTACAGGGCATGTCAAAACAAAGTGTTTAGCCATGAAAAATATAAAAATTGTGCATGAAATACTAATAATCATGTTCAGCAATCTTTAATGCGCCATAAGAATATAGTTCTATCCATTTTGGAGCTTCCGTTATCAAATTATGGCAAATCTACTCAGGCATGTCAAATTCAGCTTTGACCACTTTTAATGTTTAGAAAACTCATATTAGAATCGTCATTCAGTGTGTAATTGAACATAATCAATCAAATCAATAATAATATACCTACTAAATGTTGATAGTAAGAGATAAATTTGAAAAAAGAAGAAACAAATTCAACCATAATATCCATCCATGACGTAGCATCAAATATTTGAATTTTAACAAAACGTTGACATATCCTGCAATCATATTCGGAATTACAAAGTCAGTTTTTTTCAGACGAAAGTCATTTTCTTGTTCAAAAGTGGGCAAAGTTGGATTCACACTCTTTACTGAATTGATCATATCTCGGTAGTAAGAGGGTGAAATCACTGGGGTGAAGCGTATTTGATAGAAGACTAAAGACGCACAAACGGTCTTTTTTTTAAAACAAAAAGACATAGGATGTTTTTGTAATTAAGTTTCTAGCTCATGGGGCACTTTTTGACACACCTGTATAGCGCACTAGTTTGAATAATGCGTTATCCACATGTGTATTATATGTTTCTTAATAATCTGAACATTTTGGGTAACGACATACAGACCATAATATATACCGGTAATATTACCCTGTTTTGAAATATTACATATGATTAAATTGCATTAATTAATATCAAATATTCCGCTTGCAATTAACAAAACACACACTCAAATTTGCCATATGAGTGCCCCAGACTGCCCCATGCATCAGAGACAATCCCATTTTATAAGCCAAACATACTTTGCCACCACTATCAAGTGGTCCATATATTGAGTTCAATACAATAGGGTTTTCCTATTGGAGTGAGACGAGCAGGGACAATCTCATCATGATTCTATTATCATGTTAATGTATTCAACAATGTGCTTGATACACCTGTTCAAAACTCCCGCCGGCCAACAGACACTATTCTATGGCTATACAGAAGTGGGCAGGATTATAGCATTAAGCTAACTTTTTTTGCGATAAACATATTTTTTGAACATGTTTTACAATTTCATAGGAGCAACAAAAACATACTGCAAAGAGATAGTGAGGAGACAGAAGCACAGAAGGAAGAACATAAAGAGGATTAGAAATCTAACATAAAAGAGATGAGTGTTGATGACAAAAACAAGGGTAACATGTCATTAAGAAAAACATAAACAGACTAATACACGTGAATAGAACAAAGTTTGTTGACATGTAAAGAGGCAAATGCATGACTGCATCATAATAGAAGTAAGTGGGAATATACCTAGAATCAAGGGATGAGCTGAAAAAACAAAACAAACGCTGTCAAAATGGAGGGGTATGGACGGACGGGGGTATGAAATAAAAAAATATAGAAAGGGAAAGATCAACCACCCCTGCCCGGGTCCCTGCTGCCACAAGGCATCCCCCATGAAATGTCAAACTCTATGTATACAAACAATTGTTTGTTATCCCCCCATTCACAGGTCTGTCCCTCCCTCATGCCCCCCCCCCCCCCCCACCCCCACCCCAACATATTAAAAACTATGTGGGTATTCAATGCAGAAAGTCTCACATGAAATCAACCTACGCTTCGTGAGCCTAATTAACCACACTGAACTGTGTATCTGGACTACTGGACTCTTCCATTGCACTCAACAGGGGTACACACAATAATTACCGCTTGAAAGATTTTTTTCATGATAAACATTTATTTGTAAGCAATAAAACAATTCAGTAATATGTGACCCAACATGAGTAAATGAGGCAGTAGCTAATTTGATTTAAGAGGACAAATGTGGGACAAGGTCAAAATGAATCAAATTCAGAACAAGTCATATTTCTGATCTTTGATACATCTTGTATCTAACCAAAGACTCAAATTCATGAAAATAAAGATTTAAACTACATTTTGAGGTTTTTAATTTTGTGGGGGTTAGGTTTCTATGATCAAAGTTATTTACGGTGTTGCAAGGGACGAGCTCAAAATTACGTGCTTAGCGGGTTAATTGGGTTTGCGTTGAGCAGATGCACTAAAGTCTTTAATATGATGAAGACCCTAGTGGACAAAGGGCAATCCATCTGATGGCATATGATGAAGACCCTAGTGGACAAAGGGCAAACTATCTGATGGCTCTTTTCAGAGCCACCAATCTTTCACTAGAAGGAAAGGGCACCTACTCTCAAATCATTGGGCAAGGGCAGACCAAATGATGATAATAATAGAGAAGTGGCAATCTCTATGCTTTGTTTAATATTATAATAATTGAGTCCTGAAGAAGTCAGAGCTATAATCCTAACGCAAGCTTGACGCAGTTTTAAACTTGTCCAACGGCGAACCCAGTAAAATCTTAACCTATAAAAATGTTTATGTTCTAATGTAAAAAAATGAATTTACTAGTCAACTATGAGTTTGATCTCATTGCTTTGTTGTTAAATTCTTATTCTTCAGAAAGTATTTTTCCAGAGGAATATAAGTTGGCTTTGGCATACTAAAAGTGTCATCATTTATCTCTTTTATAGCCTCATATCTATTAACGTTCATGTCCATCAACTTCTATGCATCAATTTACATACGGCTAAATTTAACAATCTTTAATGAGATGATGAGCTCATAATGACCAACCAATGTTGACAAGATAGTCCGCATTTATATTTGAACAAACCGTCATGATTGCTATCATTAGAGGTGCCATAATGATAATTAGCTGCTTAATTCAGACCACTGTCATTATATATAGAGCTCAACTTTGTCATCTATTTTGAATCTTGATTAATATTTGCACATTCTTATGGCTAGAGTTGTGTGCTTGTTTAGGTCAAATAAAACAAGAGGTTTGTCCCGCATAACTTTTTTTCTCCATTTTTTTCTTGAACTTGAACGGGCAGTTTTGGACAAGCAATATGTGCTCTGTCGCAGCAAAAGGGTGCAGTTGTCGGGAAAATGCATTTTTGAGATATTGATGGATTTAGTCATGGAAAAACAAAGAAAATAAATGACAATTTTACAGTAATTTGTCTTCATAAAATCAGAATGGCAAGTATGTCACACAGCAAGGCATGCATGTTATAAAGAAATGCATGCGGGTGGTAAAATAGGATGCAGTGATCGTCATGATTTGTTGTTTTATATTAAATATTGTGATTTATTTTGATATGGTAAACCGATAGTATAGTTATTTCTATTATTTGTATTCTAAATATGACAAACAATGCAGGCCATCAAGCTTCAACTAATTATCTTGCTCACTCAGAGCAATTATTCTCTCAGTGTTCTTCTGGCATAGTTCATTGACTTTTTATATTTCCATGTTTAGTGCAAACTGTTATTATGGAAAGCAGGCTTTCTTGACCCTTTTTGGTCCTTTTATCCATCCACCAGTTTTACATTGGTATTTATTTCCAGTTATAGATGTTTTCATATGTATGTATCTCATTGTAATGTGTTTTGTGCAATGCCTGCGGATGATGGGGCAAGGCCCATTGCCTACTCCATCCTCTAGTCTGGCTTTATCTGTAGGCTTTTTTTTTTCAATGTTGTTTATCAATAAAATTGGAATGATTATACAAAACATAAATAATTTCCATGTCCTAAATGGAATTTTACTTCAATTATGATGCTTTTTTGGCGCTTTTAGACTTACATCCAGGTACAAGTGCATTTTGTTATTAGGCCACTTAGACCACTTTGCTAAATCATTGTGACGGCAAAACGTTCAAGTCAACACAACTTCCAAGCGGGTCCCAGTCTGGACTAATCCTGACCGAGACAACTTCTACTTATTTGGGAACATGGCCTAAGACAGTTTCCGAATTAATCTAAATTCTATCAGGTACAATAGCTCCAAATTCTCTTTGCTTAGGCCAAACAACAACAAAAAGTTTGTCTCAAAGCTTGCGAAGGCTTCAAAATCGGGCGGCGCGAGCGGTTTTTATCTTCCAATTTTTTTATTTATGTGTCAATGTTTACTCTTACTATTTGCAACCGTTGACACTTTCTGATATTGTTTTTTTCTATCTGAAATGAATATTATAATGTAGTTATGGAATGGAAGGACAATGTCATCATAGACATCCTGGAAAGTTTTATGTTCCGTAGCCTCGTGGTAAAACCAATTTAGTATATCTGATTTATCGTCAAAATTAAATATGAATTGAACACGCAAAATCGTGGAAGTGGACGCCGCCATGTTTAAATCGCAAACGAATGCCTCTTTGCCATTTCTGGTCGCGGACTACTCTCGGGGCCTTGATTAATTGTTTTTTGATATCCTGTGTTTCTAATCACTTTCCAGTTGGTTTCCTTGTGTTACATTTTGCCCGTGTTTAATATTTTGCTGTGTGTACATGTATGTATTAAGGTTGTTAATTCGGAATATTGTAATTGCAATGCACATTTCACTCTTTTTCGTGCTTTAATATTGATGCAATACTGATTGTGCAATATGTGTTCTGTGCATCACGCTTTTCAACTATTCCCATTTTTACTTATGTATATTTCACAGTTATCCCCGTTGTCTGTGTTTGCTCTTCTTATTTAGACTTAACTGTGCAATATTCATACAGTATTTTATCTTGTTGTTATCGGAATTTTAATATTGTATATTTATATATTGCTACCGTGACGTGTGCTTTACGCTTTTAATGTATCTTTGTAAAGCGCCTTGAGTTATTTTTGATGTAATTGCGCTATATAAGAAATAAATATTATTATTATTATTATTATTAATTGTACAGATCAAATACAAGGCGGTTCTCGAACGGCGCGTCTCGCCTGTTCATCAAAAGTGACTTGAAAGAAATGATGATGAAACATATGATACAATGTAGCACTGTCATAGAGGTATGCATTGTAGTTAATGCAAGGGATGTAATACCTTGAAAAATTTAATCAACAAAAAAAACACATCAACCCCCTTCCCTACACCAAATCACATCAAGATAGGCCTTACAGATCTTATTTGACCCCAGATGACCTCTGATGACCTTGAAAATTTAATCAGCAAAAAGAACATACCAACCCCTTTCCCTCCACCAAATCACATCAAGATAGGCCTTACGGATCTTATTTGACCCCAGATGACCTCTGATGACCTCGAAAAATTAATCAACAAAAAGAACACACCATCCCTCTTCCGTCCACCAAATCCCATCAAGATAGGCCTTACGGATCTTATTTGACCCCATATTTGACCCCCGATGACCCCGAAAAATTAATCAACAAAAAGAACACACCATCCCTCTTCCGTCCACCAAATCCCATCAAGATAGGCCTTACTGATCTATTTGACCCCATATTTGACCCCCGATGACCCCGAAAAATTAATCAACAAAAAGAACACACCACCCCCTTCCCTCCACCAAATCCCATCAAGATAGGCTTTACTGATCTATTTGACCCCATATTTGACCCCCGATGACCCCGAAAAATTAATCAACAAAAAGAACACACCACCCCCCTTCCCTCCACCAAATCCCATCAAGATAGGCCTTACTGATCTATTTGACCCCATATTTGACCCCCAATGACCCCGAAAAATTAATCAACAAAAAGAACACACCACCCCCCTTCCCTCCACCAAATCCCATCAAGATAGGCCTTACTGATCTATTTGACCCCATATTTGACCCCAATGACCCCGAAAAATTAATCAACAAAAAGAACACACCATCCCTCTTCCGTCCACCAAATCCCATCAAGATAGGCCTTACTGATCTATTTGACCCCATATTTGACCCCCGATGACCCCGAAAAATTAATCAACAAAAAGAACACCCCCCTTCCCTCCACCAAATCCCATCAAGATAGGCCTTACTGATCTATTTGACCCCATATTTGACCCCTGATGACCCCGAAAAATTAAGAACAAAAAGAACACACCATCCCCCTTCCCTCCACCAAATCCAATCAAGATAGGCCTTATGGATCTTATTTGACCCCCGATGACCTTGAATGACCTCTGATGACCTTGAAAATTTATTCAACAAAAAGAACACACCACTCCCCTTCCCTCCACCAAATCTCATCAATATAGGCCTTACTGATCTATTTGACCCCATATTTGACCCCGATGACCTCTGGTGACCTTGAAAATTTAATCAGCAAAAAGAACACACCACCCCCCTTCCCTCCACCAAATCCCATCAAGATAGGCCTTACTGATCTATTTGACCCCATATTTGACCCCCGATGACCTTGAATGACCTCCGATGACCTTGAAAATTTAATCAGAAAAAAAACAACACCACCCCCTTCCCTCCACCAAATCCCATCAAGATCGGCTTTACGGATCTTATTTGACCCCATATTTGACCCCGATGACCTTGAATGACCTCCAATGACCTTGAAAATCTAATCAGCAAAAGAACACCCCACCCCCTTCCCTGACATCAAGTCCCACCAAGATAGGCCTTACGGATCTCTAGATATCGCGTCACAACGCGTCTCAAAAGTTGTAAGCATATTTGACCCCGATGACCTTGTATGACCCCCGATGACCTTGAAAAATCAATCAGCAACAGAACGCACCACCCCCCTTCCCTCCACCAAGTCCCATCACGATAGGCCTTACGGATCTCCAGATATCGCGTCACAAAGGTATTTCTTAGCACACGGCTGACGGCATACGGCGGACGGCATACGGCGGACGCCGGACAGAAATAGTGATAACATAGTCTCTTTCTGATTACATCAGGCGAGACAAAAAGGGACCACCGGAGATACCAAACAAAATTAATATACAATTAAAAAAGGGGTCTTTTGATATACAAGACGGCATGATCTGTTCTACAGTAGACCTACTCCCACCCCTGGGGTTGCATGTCACTTTGGTTCAACTAAGGTAACATATTTGAAAAATTAAACTGTTTTTTATGCATAGAAAATAAAAAGCTAGAAACTATAACGGCAAAACACAAAATCCATTTTAATACTCGGTTGTATGTGAGTTTTGGTCATTGGACAGCCCTCACCCAAATACAGCAAAGTAACATTTTACCTCCCATCACTCATCCTCCCTCACCCCCGGACCACCCAAATGATACCCACCCGACCCCACCCCACCACAGCAAAAATAAAAAATCATGTTGGCCATTTTCCTCCATCACCCCTTACCCAACCCATCACCCTCCCCCACCCCATCCCCAAACTCAAAATGTATATGAACAACAAGTTTTTCTCCATTACCCCCCCCCCCCCCCCCCCCCCCCATATCCACCACTACATGACTACCACCCCTCGACCCACCCAATCTATATAGCAAACTGCAAACTATCATACGGTCATTGATAACAACCGCAAAATCTATTTTAAATTTGACATTTTGAGACATGTGGTCAATTCATGGTTTGTTGTGATTCACCAAGCACCTAGGCCTACAACTACACTACTAGCAGGAATATTAAATCTATCTCAAAAGAAAACCGATCAAGGCTACTGACCACGATATAGAAAGCGCATGATTTTTTCAAACACCAGTACTCTAAGCCATTTGCAGTTTTGCACATCACGATATGCGTGTAAATTTATTTTTATAGGTAGCCGAATTTTGAACCGACCAAGGACCAAGCGAAAGTCATTTTCCAATGTTATTTCTATTGGAATTATTCAAATAAATACTATACAAATCGATTACAATCGATTACACACTCAATCTGGATTCGTAAAACATAAAACCAAAACTAAATAAAATATCCAATATTTATACATTTACTTGGTACTCGCTAGACTAGACTGTGCTGAAGAAAGTTCAGGCCAACATAGTTTCTAGTATTGTCTTGTCATGACGGGTGTGTCAAACGATCAATAACCTGAAGCATGGGATGTAGACTATATTCCATCTCATACACTACAGTTCATTTACGATTACGCATTGCCTGTAATATGCAACTACTACAGCGACCCGTCGATTTCGTGTTACTGGCAAGTCACGAACGCAATGATGAAAATGAAATTTGGGTCTAAAAATGTGCGAAATAGATGGGAAAACAGCATTTTTCAAAGGGAAAATGTAATATAACAAAATATTATCAAATAATAAAATATATGACGAGGGGGGACTTTTGGACGCGCGCTCGTAACAGGAAACACACATTTTATTGTGAAGGGCCTTAGAGTACGTAATAGGCAATTTAAATACAGCCGGTATTGCATGATGCACATTACAACAACTTTGTGCACAGCTCGGACATTTATTAATTAGGTGTGACGTAGTGCCACTACCTTGCGTCATTAGCATATCAATACAGACCGACCATTCAAAGTCAGCGTACAGTGAAAGGGCCACACAGAAATCATGCGCTGACCTGTACACTCGTGCATGACCTCAATTCACTTGCATAGGGCTTCGGCATTCAAGCCAGGCGCACATGGGTTTCGACCAAACTGCTTTCGATCATGTAGGAAATATCATGAATATTAGAAATGACTAAGGGTCAAGGAAACATTTGGTCGGTGACCTTTAGATGATATTGTGCCTTATGATCGTTGTAACAAATAAAATTAGGTTGATTTTATGAATGGGGGACTCCCGCGGAGATACACCATGGTCTAGCACGGGGAATTCTCGCTTGTCGGAAGTTGATCGCAGCGGGTGTTATGAATGGGAAATCGGCCGATTTTTGAGTCCGTGGTATGAAAAGAACTGCCAAAGATGTGTATATTAACGGTAGTGCAAAATTAGTATTATGATAAAAGTGTGTATGATTGGAAAGAAGAGATGTTATGCTTTGTAAATATATAGGTTGATTACAGCAAAGGTATAATGTGAATGAGTTGTGAGTTCACAAACGCTGGCATACGTACAAAGCCCCTATACCACGTTAGTGTGATGATGTGCGTGTATGCTCATATACATGCAGGATGTCCTCAACTTATTGTAATGACCAAATGGCATCAATTGAACCTTAATTTTCGAAAAAGCTTAAGCTTCTGAGGGCGGGGGGCAGCCCCCCTCAGACATCCCCTCCGCCGCTAAAGCAGCAGGAAACTTTGCATTTTTTCCAGCCCTGCATTGTACTTCTCAAGGCTTCCTAAAACTTCACAAAAAAGTTTGATAGGGATTTAATTTCGCGAATTGTGTATTCCTAAAATCAAATACCTGCGAAAACAACAATTAAGTAACAGTGAAATTTCCAGTTTTGCAAAATTAAATGCCCTAAAAAATAGCAGTAATTTTGGATTCGCGAAAATAAGTATCCATGGAATTATAGTAATTTACACTATAATTCCTTTGTACCCTCTGACTGAGGAATTTTAACCCAAAACATGGGCCTTTGCCCCTTTGACAAGTGATCTCTACATGACCCCTGACCCCAGAGGGGCATCCATGTGAGACTAGAAAAATGGGAGTAGGCCTATCACTATCCCCCTCTTGTGCGACATTTTCAAGTGTTTTTTTTAAAAATATTGCGAGGTACATTTATGGCATCCCATTTGTTACCAAATTCGAGATTTTCCCCCCGGTGGAGTCAGTTGACATTGACTTTGGCTACTCATGATCGCTCCCAAATTTGCAGAAAAGGGGGAGTTTTCATTATCATGTCTGCGATTTCCTAGATTTAGGGGTTTATTTTGAAGATATGTCCGCGAAAAACAAACGGTAGACCTAATATGTTTGAAGCCCTCATGTCCGCTCCTCTGTGCATCAATTTTAATTTTGAACCAAATGCGTCCTCGTTGTGACGTCCCCGGTACAGTTATGTATGGTCCCCGCAGGACAGGGCACCATTTTGTGTACATCTCTCTCCCCCCCCCCCCCCCCCCCCCCCATTAGCCAGAACAAAGTGACAAAACTACCCGGCCATTCCCTGGCTCGTTGTTTCAGTGATGTCTGTTCCCGCTACACGTCTCTGCTAGCGGGAGCACACTTTTTACATCCCTGGTAAACACCCCCACATAGCCAGGCAATTTTTGTTTTTGTGTATGTCCCCGGTTGGTCCCCAACTCTCCCTACCATGTCCCTGGCCGGGGTTTTAACTGATAAGTGCATAACTACATGGAGTATCAACCACACAGTGCCTGAAGACCCTATGTCCGCTTGCGTTGAAGCATGCAGGCTATTTAATGATAGTTGGATATGCTTGTATTGGTATCAATTAATGCATGTTCGGAAATGCACGCGTAATCTATTCAAATGTCACATTTTAAGCTGCATGACTTCTTATAAAATGCAGGAAATCTTGTCTTTTACAGTTTTGGGTTAGGCATTGGGTATCATAAAAATGAAGCTAATATTTCCAAATTGTAAACCTTCTTGGGGCTTATTTAAATTACAGCATCGTTAGAGATGAAGATGTAATCCCACTTCCTTTTTTTTGGTGATATTTTATATGGAACACCTCCAAGAGGGGTGGGGTGGGAGTAGCAAAAAATCATATAGATTTACTGTATTGGCATTTTGTTCTTTGGTAATAATGTACACCTCCCAGTGATGCGGTCTTAACCAAGTCTCATACAATGACAATGGTAGAGAGGACTTTTAACAATGCAAAAAAATTAACTTTCACACTCATTTTAGAGTGGATATTTCCACTCTAAAACGGGTTGTCCTGCGTTTCACTCCCTTCACTCCTTTTCGAGTGAATTTCCACTCTTTCAACTCGTTTTACATTTAGAGAGTTCAATCAAGTGACCTTTCAACACCTGACTTTCACAGCTCAGGAGAGAATTAAGGTAATATGCTTATTAATCAATTCCCAAAGTGTCAGCACTTTCCCTATTTTCTACAGAAATTCGAGCAAGTAAAATTTTAGGGAATTTTCAAAAAATAAGAAAAACTTGAGCTTGATCCGTTCTTTCCAGGTAAAACAAGATAGCAACAAGGACACAAAAGCGCACAGCTGCAGGAGGCCAAGATATTGGATGGACTGGGAATCAGCCTGCTCAGGATCCAGTAGACACCAGGGGCGCCAAAAGAAGAACTCAGATGGATGTGCAAGAGGAGCTGACAGATCCTGGAGGAAATCAATCTCAAGGTCAGAATAACGTAGAGTTTATTTCCCAAAAAGGTCAAATATGTTAAGCTTCAATGATTTCCAATTCCTTTGAAGCTATACATTTACAAGATGAGTTTGTCTAAAGTGAAAAGAAACATAATCTGCACACAAGTAACGTCTACACATTTTTGGTAATGATTAGAGTTATAATGCATAAAATACAAAACCAATGGACAGTGCATACAAATGATTAATAATCAATCATCAACCAATCTTGAGCAAAGATTTAGAATTTTTATGGTGTTCTTCGGTTAAACCAAGATGCATGATTTATTGATTTTTCTTTGGCATAGTCGAAAGCTCTAACATTGAACAACATTACTTTAGATACCAAAATCTCAGATTTGATCAGATTTTATTTAAATTAAGAGGGCAACCTCACTCAATTCTCTGAATGTACCATTAAATAATGATGAACCTATAATTAATTATTCTATTTTTGCTAACAGTGATCATGGATAACAGAACCAAAGTGCAAACAATCATTAGAAGAGTACATCCGACACTTCGTAATCAATTGAATCTTAATGAAGAGTTTTTGATTGAGCTCAAGGCAACTGACCCAGAAGTCATATCAGATGAGGAGCATGACGAAATTAGAACAAAAACCGGAGCCAAAAGGATAGACCACTTACTTGACTCAATCAAGTTGAAGACAACTGGTGCTTACTTTTCGTTTATGAAAGTTCTTGAAAGAAAAGATGGTGATCTGTACAAGATGGTCAAAGAAGTTCAGGACACAATTTTTACAGGTATGAAAACAACTTTGGAATAAAACAAAGGGGGCAAACAGGTTGTACAGGGGTCCAAGGGGGGGGGGCACATGCTCCACTGGCTCAAAAATGTGGGTATATAAGACACAGACAAAAAATACCAGATAATCTAATACACTGTAAGGGGTCGTCCAAAATTATCGCCATTTTCACTTACGTACAGAGCGTACGTAACATTTTACCCCCCTCTCCCCTCAAGTTACATACGCAATAAATGGCGAAATTTTATTTTATTTTGTACTTTAAAAACAAAATCCCGCCTCTCAAGATCGCCATTTAAGTTACGTACGGTTGGGGTATATTTCGACCCCCTCCCCCCTCTTACGTACGCTTTGTACGTAACTGAAAATGGCGAAAATTATGGACGACCCCTAAATATGGTGTTGCAAAATGGAGACAAGCATCATGTTTAGGTTTTCATAATGAAAATTTTGGCACGATTTTAAGCAAAATATCCAGTTCCAGCTCTGTGTGCGGTAGTCAGGGAGGGTTGACCTTCTAAATTTTATAACAATAGAAAATCACCATGCATGAACGCACACTATGCACACAGACCGAGATTTGCATTGTAACTCTATTTTACCCATGCCTTCAAGACGTCAACAAACGGGAAATTAGTGCGAATTTAACTACAACTTGTGCTTCGTTGCTATAAGACCAATCAGGCCGAACCTTATATCATTCGAAAGATTTTATTGTCAGCTATTTATATCCGTTCACCCCAAAGTTCGTCGACCTTCAGCTCCTGAGTTACGCCAACCGTAGGACGGGGTGGTCAATTTAGAGCTAAAATTGTGATTTTTCACTTCATAACAGGAAAAAAGGGAGGGTTTTCGGGTTTAAAAAAATCAGTGCTTCGTTATGCTAGCATCAATCGTAACAGTATTTAGTCAAGAGTAAAGCTTTAAGTGTCTAGTTTCATAATCCGTTCGCCCCAAATTCAGGAAACATTACGTTGTGTATTTTAGGGACGATTTTACGAAAAAAGAGGTAACATTTTCAAGCGGTTTCAATGAGAAATGGTGCATGCAAAGTTTTGTTGGAGCAGTTGCGGGCTAGTTTTCATTATGTTTAAACACTTGTTGAAGATTAATGATTATTTTCAACATTAAACACTTTAGATCAGTGTTATAGCTAGAGCATTTTAAGTGCCAAACTCCTATTTCCCTGCCCAGGGGTCCAGGGACCAAATATTAATGTATTATGTGAACAAAACGGGGAAAAGACCATAAAAATACTCAGTTTGCTTCCATGTTCCTTCAATTGTATTATTTAGTTTATCTATTACAATTTTGTGGCGAATAAGTGCTGGGTGGGAGGGCTTTCATTGACTGTGAGGGCCGGGCGCAAATTGCAAGTGCAAGTGCCTGGTGGGCTCGCCCCTGTGCCGCCCGCCGTAGCTACATCCCTGACTTAGATTATTAGAAGTGTTTTAATGCTAAACACTTAAACCAACTAAACACAAATCTTTTCTCTGTTTTGCAACACGTTTTACTTAGTGTATACCCATGAGATGAGTATAAGGGATATGGGGTACTACATTGTAGGGACCTGAATGATTAATTATGTTCCAGGATCACCCGATACTGGAATATTTGAAATGTGCCAGTAACGACCAATACTGGAACACTTACTTTGTACCAGTAACCCGACCAGTAACAGACGAGACTGGGTATTCCAGTATCTGACGGTACTAGTACAGTCCGGAATCTGGGACTTAAGTACACTTATTCTTGGGGGAAAATCATGGTTATTTTTAATTTTTGTTTGTTTATTATTCATAATTCATTTTAGGTGTGTCCCAAGAAAACCCTCAGTCGAATTTCAACTTAGAAGAATGTCAAGATGAGCTGAAGAAATTCTACCTAGATGAAATGAGTAAGGTGCAACTACTACCATGGGGACAGGGACCAGATGACATTGCTGATATGGAGGCCATCTTTGTTGATCTGGAGTTAGTCAAGAGAGAAACAGCTATATCGTCAAAAGAAAGCACAACATTAGACAGTAATGAAAAGTTGGTAGCTCTGAAAACAAATCGAGGACAAAGGTTAAATAGGGTTCTAGTTCAAGGTGAAGGAGGGAGTGGTAAGAGCACATTACTTGCTAACATTGCATACAAATGGGCCTTGCAAAATCCACAGTCCCTATTATCACAGTATCAATTGGTATTTATACTTGGTATGCATGAAATACAAGATCAGAATGATAATTTCATAGATCTTATCTTCCAACAAATTCTACCAAAAAAAAGTAAGGTATCACCAGAAGGCCTTGAAGATTACATCATATCTCATGCAAAAGATGTATTACTCTTAGTTGATGGTCTAGATGAAGATAGTTCAAGCATACTTTCAAATCAGTCTGGTGAGGTAACGCAGGTATTGCATAACAGGATGTTACGTGATTCTTGTGTTATTCTCACGAGTCGTCCCCACAAGGTAGAAGATCTAGGAGATTTTAAGAGAAATTATGTGCATGTAAACTTGACAGGTTTCTCTAGAAATAACATTGTGCACTACATTGCCAAAATTATACAAAATAATGACAAAATCCAAAGATTACTCAAAAAGCTAATACAAGAGCCACATCTCATGGCCATGGCAGCCACACCAGTCCTTTTGCTAATGATCTGCCTTCTTTGGGAGGATCAATGTTCTTTACCAGATACAAAGACACAACTGTACCAAGAAACAATGAATTTTCTATGGCGAAGACACCAGAAAAAGATTGGATCAAAGATTATGTTTGAGTCACAGGGAAATAATATGGATCCTGACCTGGAGACCCTTTTGTACAAATTGGGTAAAGTGGCCTTAAATGGTATAGCCCCATTGCAGGAGACCGAGGAGACGGTTATGTTCACTGATAGGGATTTTGGAGAGGATACCTTTATCTTAGGGTGCAAGGTCGGAATAATAAGTAGAGAGCGTTTGAGATCAAAGCTGAATGTAGTGTCATCTGTCACATTCTTCCACAAAACCTTTCAGGAATTTAGTGCTGCTGTGTATCTGACAAATTTGTATGAAATTGACAGACCGGAATTTGACAGATATTTACAAAAACTACACTATTTGGATAAGAAACATATCCTACATACAAAACCAGGTGTTTTGGAATTCTGTTGTGGTACAAAGCCTGAGATAGCCCCAGTTGTGATGAAGCATAATGCAAGCCTTACATGTCAATGCAACACGTATTATCCTAAATTATCCCACATTCATATGTCACTTGGACTTCTCTGTGTCTTTGAAAGTCAACTCACCCACAAAGAATGCTTGAATTATCTTCAAATTTACTCCACCCTCAGCCATGTTTCCCTTCGTATTTCACATGAGGACATAGCATCTATATTGTACCAGTTGAAATTGATATCATCACCATCAGTGTCAAGCAATCATCTCTTTTTACCTCTACTGAGTTACCTGAGAATCACAATAGGGTTTACTCCATGGCTCCATAGACTACTGAAATACACACCAAACTTAGTCACATTAGAGATTGACCTTATAACTGGTAATATTGACACCTCAGGTCTGATCCTTTTATATGAAGCATTGACTGGTCTACGCCATCTGCGCCACCTGGTTATGATGCACACAGCAGATATCTATAGCCCAGATATCACAAGTATGTTGCGCATGATGCTTTCTTACACCAAAGAAAACATGATTGAAACATTTGACGTGCTTGGTTTTCAATTTGACTGTAACGTGATGGCAGCATTTCTGAATTCAAATCAGTCCCTGAATCAGTTGTATTTGCATCCCCCAGATAACCTACATGAGCAGACAACAATCACAGAAATACTAAGTGTCTTGCCAAATCTCAAGAAACTGAAACTGTTAGCACTGAACGGTTACAAGATCAGTAGTGATATTAAGAACTTGAAACCCATCATCTCACAATTGGAAGCTTTGTATCTGATATCCAATCAACTGGATGAAAAACATATGATTGAATTATTCTCATTTCTGAATAGGGGACATAAATTAAGATCATTATATCTCGATGGCAATCCAATAACTGTGGCATCAATGACCTCTCTTGTACAATGTCTTCCTGATGGTCTTCAGGTGCTAGGTCTAGAACAGACAGATTTGAATGATGAGACAGCTTGTATCTTGGCTTCTCGTCTCAAGGTTGGGTCTACAATTCGCACCATTGGCCTTTATGGAAACCCAGATATTGGAGCAAAAGGGCGAGATGCTTTACAAAGGTTACCTATACAAATATTGTGGGACATCAGCTGGACTGAACATTATAACAATATTACAGTTATTGGGGGATGGTAGGTGTTATGGTAACATTCCTCTTGATAAAATGAAACGAGGATGGCAAGATAAATGGTAGAAAATCAAAAAATATCTTTACTATATTCGAAGCCATTTTTAAGACTGTCTGTAACCTTTTTATTACTGTATCGTTCAAGGCATTAAAAAACCATTTTATGTAACCCATCACATCAAAACATACCTCTTTTATCCAATGTCTGATTTTAACATCATCAAAACATGCAAATATCAAGCTTTAAATTGAAACCTCATAATTGAAGCCTTAAGAATCAGGAAATATGATGACTAGAAGATTCCTTTTAATGTCTTTATATTTTTCAAGACATTTTACTTCATATCTACGAGAGGTATGTTTTAATGTGATGGGTCACATATATCAGTTTCAAGTAAACCATGCACCACCATTCTTAACACTTTTGGGTACATTTACTTATTAAAAGGTATTAAACCCACCGTTTAAAACATGAAACATGTTTTAAAGAAGCAGTAGGCCTAAAGTGAAGAAACTTTCCAATTTCTGTCATCCATTAATCAATATGTCCATCTAAATGTTTGCTGCGATAGAAACTGTTATGGACATACATAATTCCATGGCGAAATTCGCGTAATCCTAAATCACAAATGAGATCGTGAATATGGAGTTTCCTACTCCTTGGAGATTTGCAAACTTTTCAAATGAAAAAAGTACCTTTTTGTGTGATTTCTGAATGGGCCCACGTCACATGAGGTTGAGCTCGCGTAAAGTACGCCTGCTCAACCTCACCCCAAAATGGTGCCGTGGGTATCCGTTGTGCGCACTACGTCATCTCGACCTCAAGGCTCTGATTGGTTGGTGCTCAAACGTGAGAACTGAAAAACTCATGAGCTTTCCACGCACCATCACGCCCCACTGCGTCGGTGGTTATGGCGCAGCGGGAGCACTGCGTTGGTGGATACGGCGCAGCGTGACGATCGTTAAAAAGGCTTCAGTTTAAATTCGACCAATCAGGTGCTTTGGTGTTGTTGGTTGGCAGTATTTTGCGAGTTCAAGCATGCATGCGCAGCCTGGTCGAAGTGCGCCGACGTATGTCGAACTGTGGCCAGAAGATTATGTGCCGTAGGTCCATTGTGAAAGATACATTTTGTTGCACAGTTTTATACTCGCATGGGCTTCCTAAAGTTTTAGGAGTGACAGACAGTAAGGTGTTTGTTGGAACAGTATTCATGGGTCACCACAGGGCTTCCATACCCTTTTTTTACTCACCCTGAACCACATTTCCCTAGCCCTGCAGTCCATGTGCTTCCCCCGGGGGGGGGGGGGGGGCACTGACATTGGAAAAGGGTATAGGTATGTGCCGCGCTGAAGACCCCACTTTTCACCCTCTGCTGCTAGCTCTTATGACCCCCCTTTTGAGCCTGCATCAGTTCTTAAGACCCCCAATTTTATTGAAAATTCAAAATTGCGAAATTTTGCGTTCCAAACCCCCAATTCTTCGAAAAATTTGCGTTCTAACACCAAAATTTGCGTTCTTGTTTATCAAAATTGAAATTTAGGCCAGCTCTCAAGACCTACTTTTTTGAAAAAATCAGTTCCTAAGACCCTATTTTTCGTCATAAAATCGACTCAGTTCAGTTCTGTAGCCCCCCTTTTTGAGACCCTGGGCGGCACACCCCTACCACAAAAAAAAAGAAGTTGAGTGCCCCCCCCCCCCCCCCCCGGGGTGCTTCCCTATACCGGGTACATTCCTTTGGTGATAATTGGATTGCCGATACCGTTGCTTTATATTTTGATTCCCTTAAATCCGCAATGTGTTGGTTGTTAGGGTTAAAGGTCAACCAAAATGGTGATTCAGGTATGTTTTATTCAATAGAGGATATTGTTAAAAACATAATACCCTTTAATGTTGCCCAGGAAACAAAATAAAGAGTTGCTAGGCTTGTATATTTGTATCAAACTATCATACTGACATGGCAGGTTACTACTCTGTAGGCCTATATGTCACAGGCGTTACTCAGACTCGCACACAAAACCTAGCATAAGCATTCACTGATAAATTTTGTTTGTTCAGACCGTGTCCCAGATGGATACCGAGTTGGGAGTTACACCTGTTACGTAGTGAAGCTTCATCCCCATATTATTAGTTCATCCCACACTAAAAAAGAAAAACTGGCAATTATGAATGGTTTTATGTATATCTTTTCCCTTGACAATATTTAAGAGTAATTATGTTTACATTATATATTATGTTTTTGAAAATACTCCATTGAGCAAAGAATCATTATTTTGAATGACCTTTAAAACAACTCTCAGATATAATGCTAAGGATTCAATCTCAAGGAAATGTATGAAATAATGTCATTTTGACTTTCTGATATTGTACATTTATGCACACAATTTTATTTTTGATATTATACATTTATGCTTGTTTTATTTTTTGTAAATAAATTTTGTAAATAAAATTATGTTTGTGTTATCTCTTATTATTTCTAAGGTCTTTGTTAAAGGAGTACTGAGAGCCTGTAGAGAAAAATTTGGAAAAAAATAATTGTTTCAAAATGTTTGAATGATGGGGCTAGATAGACATTTGAGATTGAAGCAATTTATATGTTGAGTGGTGCTGATAATGTGGATGCGATCTACATCGAATTGACCAAATTGTGAAATTTTACATGATAGACAGTTTGAGATGGTAGTTAGTTTATGCCCAAGTATTATATAGGAGAATAGGAGAATTGAGGGAGCACTCCTATCTCTCAGTGCCCCTTTAATTTCATTTCTGCTAGTTAGTTCGAGTCTTTATATTATATCTCAATAGTCTAATACTCAGAAAACTATAAGAAACCAAATCTATTCAAGCTAATTGATGGAGTGCTCCGGACTTGATTCCCTTTTTTGAAGGACTCGGATGTGAAGGACTCAGGAATTCCAACAGGAGTAGTTGGATAGAAGTTGGAGATATACCTTAACTAGTTTGTATAATGACCGTTTTTAAACATGTTTAACCATTATCACAAACTGCCAAACTCACAAGGCTGACTTTTATAATTAAGCAGAATTACAATTGTGCATTTATCTACACTTATGCACTTATCAATTGCAAGCCCGGCCCCTGGGGACCCGGGGCATGGCGGGGACCATGCAGGGACCGTACACGAGTGTACGAATAATGATGCCCGACTATGCGGGGGAGTGTACGCGGACGTACAAACTGTGCCCCCGCTAGCCGGGGCATGTAGCGGGGACGTACGCTAAGGTACACAAATGTACACCCGGGCGCTTGCTAGGCCTATGAATAAGCTAGAGATGCGATGCGCTTGACGAAATAAGCCTAATAAGACATAGGGAACACATAGAAATGCATTCCGTTATGGTTGCAGAAAGAAATAAGAAACCTTGGGACTATAGCCGGGTGAATACTTTGTCCTGGGAAATGGGTGGCCGGGACTGTACACTTTGTCCCGGCCAAGGGGGCCGGGACTGTAGCCCGGCCCTGCGGGAACCGTACACGATTGTACCCGGGACATCACATAGGCAATTTGTACATCCGGCCCTAATCCCCGGGTCCCCCAGGGCCAGGGATGCAATTGATAAGTGCATTATGATTGGTAAATCACTTGGGCATTATTACAGCATGTGCATAATGTAATGAAGACATGACTTGAAAAATCTGGGTTAGGCAATCATTGGGTGAATGAAGCGCCGTTCACACTATAGTAGGTAGATTCATAAACGTTGGCCGATTCAGCCAGCAGGGAGGTCACGCTGCGTGTCAGATTTTGTTATACGCAAGAAAACAATGGAGTATCAGTGACTGCAATATTTGCTAGAAATAGCTTCGGAAAATGGTCTATTTGGGCATCTCAAAAACTGAGAAACGTGTTAAAATCATGTAGAATTTTAGAGGAGGGTCATTAACATCTGTAGAACGGTAAAATGTATAGTATTAAACACGTTTTGTGACCAAATTTATGTTGGAAAATGTTGGAAAATTCACGTTTTGAAAATCTGTAATCTTCGAAATTGCAGGAATCCTAACTCATTCTAAACCTCACCAAATCATGAAATGAACCCTCGTCTACAAAAAAAAGTCCATGTACGTATTGCTCTATCTGCTTGGAGATAGCGAAGACCACGCAAACGTCATAGCTTCATACAACGGAATGAAATCCGTCATAGAGATTACATGGCGAAAATCGTAGAGATTTGCACTGCAGTCCTCTGTGTAGGGAGTGTTGACAAAAGCAAGGTCGTTTGACTATTGTGTTTGTGCATGTTTGTGACGACTGACCCCGTTTAAACAATCTTCATAGCTTTCATATAGGGCTTGGGTGACCTAACTATTGACTGGATTGGTTATTGATTTAGACCTATTCCATTTTATAACGTTAGAGGAAACACAATGAACCAATCACAACGATATCGGCATCGTTAGATGCTATTAGTATAGCTGCGATGGACTTCAAAGCGTTGAAGCAACACATCCCCAAATATCATGCGTCCATGCATAAATTAAAACTACCCATGCAAATATTGCGCTAAGTTTCATTACTTGCAATATTTCCCTCTAATTATCACTTTGCAAGTTATTAAATGAAAATGACAGAGTGCAAAGTTAGAAAACTGATGGGGGAAGAGTACCCTCCCCAAATTTGACCTGTTTTTTCTACCCTGTTTTATTCACAAAAACACGCACAGGGAGTTAGGGTTAAGGCACTTTCAGTGAATTCAAAACAACATTTCAAATTAATTCATGACATAAATATCTGTCTGCATGTCTACAAGATACCCGTATCTTTAAACTGTCCAAGTCATGTTATGCCATATAACATAGCAACATTGTATATGCATGGGATCTTATTTGATACGTGTCTCTCAAACGGTGATGCCTCTTTTCGATGATGATACACATCTCCCCGCATGGTGTATAGCAATGATAGTTAAAATGCTTAAAAGTTTCTATTCTATGAGCGATTTGGTTCAAATGCATGCATAAATTATATTCAAATATCACGATTCACAGGGTGCAATTGGTTATGACTGTAATAACGAATTGTGACCCGTCGTATCAAAATGGACATGTTGGTGGCCCGAGTCAAATCTGAGTTATTGGTATGACTTCAAAGAGCACATTTTAAGCTTTGAAATGATACAATGTTGAAGGTAATCAGACTTGGTAATCACAAGATATGATTTGAAGAAGCAACATTTGTTCTATTATTTTTCTTTATATTTCACACCAAATATATTGGACTCTATCTAAAAACTGTGTTTGCCGACAACTTGTCCTTTTTTGACGTGACTGGTCACAATTATGTAGTCTAAGAAATACATAAAAATAATAAATGACATTTATTGTAATAATCAGTCCTATACCAGAAACAATGAAGAAACATAAGGCCAAGAATGAAAAAACTGTCTCACATACCCCGCGTGCATAAGCATGTGGAGTCACCTTTGCTGCATTTAGAAAAAAGCACAATAAATAAAAGAATATCCGCATTTTTTCTATATATTTTTTTAAAAATCGCATATCGCATAGCTATTTTCCCATGTGTATGCGAGACAGACCTTTTTTGTGTCCATAATCATGATGAAGATGAAGATGATGAAAACTATCAAGATTACATTGATTTTTACCAAAATGATGTACCCTATTTGACTCAATTGACTGTATTGCCAAAAACTCTATAGGGGCACTGTCAAAAGAGATGAATCCACTATCGCTATAAGCACCATTGGCAGGTGTTTGGTTTCTCCCTTAACTGAATTACTGGAAGGCACCAACCAATTAGATCTGCCGTGTCCTCCATGTCATCGTCGTCGGGTTAAAATAGGCCAAATCAATGAGCGCTGATTGTGCCAATGTGTACATTATGATGACCGGTCTTATTAAAGGGAAATTAAACTACGGCGGGGAATTCTCGTAGAGATGCGCGTGAATAGGACGGTGACTCGCTAAGGGGGTGGACGGCATAAAAGGGACAGTACTGTGAAGGAAGGAAGTCAATCGATTGTGTGACTTGGGTCAATAGAAATGTGTTTTCTATAAATCAAGTCAAATATGTAGGTATATATAGTTTGATCAGTTCACAATTGGCTTGTCTTCTCACAGCAGAGTATTAACACAGACCAGTATGGGCGCACATGAATGCAACAAGCATACTCTATGTGCATTATATGTGCGACGTGTGCGTGTGGCAAAAATCGCTTTTGTATGTCAACGATCATGTGTATTATGTTTGAATTAATTTTTGGACACATTTAATGGTGGCATGCTGATAACACACAAAATACAGTGCTCAAAAAAACTTACCAGATAATAAAAAGATATAACACAGATATTTCGCGCCAATTTGGAAATAACTACACTATATCAGTGTGTTTTCCATAAACATGAATCTCCGCAGGCGCCGCGAATCAAACCTGGGCCTCGTGTGTGCAAGTCGGATGCTCTACCAACTGAGCTACACAGGAGGTTAAGTTGATTACGAGATTGATGGGGCCGTCGCGCGGTACAAGATTGTAGCATTGTCGTGTTTTGTAGTGTCTAGGAGGGTTAGGGTTAACAGCACATGAAATAAGGTGCTTCTTATTAAAAGCTGTAATTCAAGCACCACCCCTCCCCTCCACCGGCCCCCTTTTCCTTCAGGGCCCTTTATCATACAAACTCTAAACCTAATGATAAGTTCCCCCGCCACCCGTCTTTGTTACGTTTTACGTTTCATTTGAAGTTTTAATTATTCACACTTTAGACCTTGACTTTATCAAAATGTTCAATAGTCAAAATATCTGTTACACCAGTATTACACCCTCCTAATGATTAAAACAGGTTATCTTAGCAGTAGTGGTAGAACATCAGGCAAATAATGATTTAAGAGGATTCCCTCATTAGTTCCTGATCATCAATCCTGTCAAATGTAGAAAATGTAAAATGTCCCTTTTTTGATGAAAAGAATTTTGTGTTGATGATTTGGCACTGCGTACATGTAATGCACTTATCAATTGCATCCCCGGCCTTGGGGTACCCGGGACATGGCGGGGACCATGCGGGGACATACGCAAACGTACAAAAAAGGTTGCCCGGCTATGCGGGGGCGTATACCGGGGACGTATAAAAGGTGCCCCCGCTACAGGGCGTGGGACGTCCATTACTAAAAAATAAGCCAGAGAATGGCCGGGCAGTGTAGGGGGAGGGGGGGGGGGGGGGGGGGGGGGGGCGTACGCTAGAGGGTACACAATAGGGTGTACATAAAATGTATACACAGGGATAGTAGCCAGGGTGTACACTTTGTCCCAACAATGAGGGGCCGGGACTGTACACTTTGTTCCAGCTTAGGGGGGCCGGGACCGTAAGACGATGTACACTTTCTCCTGGCCACGCAAGGCCGGGACTGTAGCAGGGACGTACACAAAATGGTGCCCCGCCCTGCAGGGATTGTACATGACTGTACCCGGGACATCACATCGGCAATTTGTACATCCTGGCCTTGATCCACGCCATCCCCGGGTCCCCCGGTGGCGGGGATGCAATTGATAATTGCATAAATTAATGTACAATAATGAATTGTAATCAAATAATGAATAATGAAATGGTTGCCTCATTAGGCCAGAGTAAATTCACCATGGGCTCATAATAGGCTTCATAAAGTAGTATGTATTAAATAGATATACATATTTGTGATGCAATGTGGGTCCAAAATTTAAGGATGGGGTCATTTGCAGAATATACTTATATAGAATTTTAAAATGATAATAAACACCACTTTTAAAAGATTATATAATAATTTTAGTGCTTCTCCATTTCAGATAGCTATTGTTTTACAAATAGTCTACAGGAGATGAATTACAATTTTGAAATTATACAAAATCTTGATCATGTAAATCCGCATGGGCCAACATGCCCATCATGCCCCATCATGAAAGGGCAAATGTGCCCATAGCACAATAAGTGCATTGGCCCGGTAACCACGCCTGTCCCACATAGAATGACGGGTTTATAACCGCATCAAACCATAACCAATCCTATACCTTCCTAATGATGATTTACATTAAAATCTTCTTATGTGTTGTAAAACTGGTTTCTAGATAATCATTCGAGACCACTGCAGAAAAACAACTATTGTTCCAAATGAATTGTATCTATACTTTTTATTTTGAGACCACATTAAAGACAAGTCTTTGCTCTACCTATTTGAGAACTTTCGGAGTAATTTGGATATTTCTTATGTTTTTCTTTATTTTTGGAAAATTTCCTAAATTTTTGGACATTTGAATATTTTCAGCCCAGTAGGAAACTGCTATGGGTCTGTCACTTTGGGGGATGGTTAATAAGCATATTACCTAAATTCTCTCGCCAGTATTGTGAATAAAGTGTTTACTTTTTGAGAAAATTAATTTTTAGGGATTTTTTAAAGGCAAAAGTTCAAATTGACACAAAAACTACTAGAAACACTTTAATGGAAAAAGCTGGCAAGAGAATCTTCTAAATTGAATTACCTTTCATATGACACCTTGTTTGTTGAAATAGGAGCTATACTTCTCTTTAAAAATATTCATAAAGTTTGACTATTTAGTGTTTCTAGAAAAAATACAATTCTTTTGTTAAGTACTGACATTCCCACTCCATTCAATCCATATTATGATTGTAAATGTGGAAATAATTACACTAAATATTGTGCATTGGTATCTTGGCAAAAAACATTATAATATAACAAACCAGTTCATCCTAAGGATACAAAGGTTAAAAAAATCATTTATAAATAGAGTGTGTTTTGAGAAAAGAAGCAATTTTGGGAATTTGGCAACGTGCCAGAAACCTAACACACAGTACGTTTATGGGGTTTTTGAAGACAAAAAATTGCGCCGTTTCAAGCCGTTTCAAAACGGCTTGATGGAAAAAAATTCAAAATTTGCATGTGAGTTTATCTTGTCAATATACACATCCTGTATAATTTTGAAGCAAATCTGAGCATGACGCCGTAGCCGATATAGCTACCTTAAATGGAGGACCAGCCATGTTGTCATTGGAAACTCGCAACAAACAGCGGAATATATTGTGTATTCATCAAATTCAACCAGCGGCCGCAATGATGATAATCATGAGGTGGGCGAACCTGCCCTGAGGGTGTACAACCCCGCTCTCCCCTACTTGAGGTCTATTTGCCTTTTTTGGGGGTTGGGGTTGCCTCGGGTTGCTAAAATTGAAGTAGAAGCATGTAAAATTGGAGAAGCTTCTTAACCAACAATGGAACTGAAACACTTCATTTTTTGTTCTATGATTCAAATATAGTAATTTGTGTACATTAAGTTGCAAGTTAAAATCTGGAAGTTGTGCTCCTACCAGTCTTTAGCGTTAGGCAAAAAAAATTGTTATGTTGTCCTCGACCGCCCGCTCGTCAGATTTAGGTCCACTCAGATTTTTTTTTTTTCAGATTTTTTTTTTTTTTTTCAGATATTTTTTTTTTCCAGATTTTTTTTTCAGATTTTTTTAAAAACAGTTTAAATGGCATTGAATATTAAATAAAGTGTTTATAACATATATGTGCGACTCTTAGAGTGATTTCAACTTCTTGTTGGCTGAACTTTGAGCTTCCGCTGGAAAAAGAAAATTTAAAAAAAGATTAAATTAACAACAATTTTTTTTTTTTAAATCCGCCCGCCTGCCCCTCCTCTCTGAAAGTTGTGGAAGACAACATAACAATTTTGTTTGCCTTATGGCATAATTAATTCACAATAATAATCAACCAGCCCTTTGACTTTGACCCAACTTTGACAATCTTAAAATTTAACAACTTGCAAATGGGAGAAACTTGCAACTCACATTTTCTAACTCAGAACTTGCAGATTTTAATTCACAACTCCATATAACACTCTAAGCTGAACTCAAAAGTATCCACTTTTGAGGCCAAGAAAATCTGTTTTAAATCTAATAGTACTTACCTGAGTGTGTGTGTGTAGTTTGAACAGTGGTTAGTTATGATGCAAGTAATATGGAAAGAAAAGAAAGAAAATATAACAATTAGTGGGTGTCTTTGGGTCAAGTTTAGAAAATGACACATACTAAACCAGTTTGCCAGTTGCAATATTGCTTATTTTCACATATTTTTTTGAATTGATTTTGTTGAACAACTGTCTATACCAGGGATACTAATCATTTTGGGATACGAAACTCCTATAGGTCGGGCCGGAGTGACATAAAATGCCGTTTGCTGATGTAAACAACAGTCGCTTACACTGCAAATTATGAGCGTTTACTTTTGGACAAACTAAAAGTAAACTCAAAAGTAAACGCAATTCTAAACACAAAAGTAAACCTAAAAGTAAACGCAAAACTAAACATTTCTTGTATTTTGCACCCAATTGACCTCAAATCACGCTCCAAGTGAGTGAATATAATCACAGATGTTTCCACCATCTGTGACATAATGGGACAGTTATTGATTAGAGGCTGGGTGGAAAACAGTTTAGTTGTTGGGCTCACATAAGTGTTTAGTATTGCGTTCACTTTTGAGTTTACTTTTAGTTTGTCCAAAAGTAAACGCTCATAATTTGCAGTGTTACAGGGCTTCACACGATCACTAGGAACGATCTTGTGTATGCTTGGGCTGATGTAAACAACAGTCGCTTACAGGGCTTCACACGATCACTAGGAACGATCTTGTGTATGCTTGAGTAGATCGTAGAAACTGATGTGTTATAAAAAATGTTTTGCTTTGTTGTAAACGGCAAACGGTAAACAGATGATCGGGGCGACCTATGCTGCGCATTTGCAATAACAGGTCTCAGGGCCGTCAGACACTTTTGCCCAAGGGGGTGCGTTTTCACGATTTTTTACCGGAAATAGTAGCATGACGTCAGAGTGTTAGTGCTGCAGCACGCTGACGATGCGAGCGCCTTGGCGCGATGCCTCTGGCGCGAAGCCAATAACGGGTGGGGTCCAGGGGCCCGCCTTAGGGCCCCTGGTGGGTGTCCAGGGGGCGAAGCCCCCCGGAAGTTCTGAGCATTACAGCGATTTTAGGACACAATTTTCATATATATTGCCATCGTTGACCCCATTTTCCATTAATAAAACAACATGTTTTATGAGTAGTTTTACTATCATTGAAATTTGAAACTAACAACAACAGAATTTTTACTCTAAAAAAAAAGGAAAAAAGAAGAGATTTTCAAGGGGGGGATGCGTCCGCACCCAACGCACCCCTCCCCCCCCCCCCCCCCCCCCATCTGACGGCCCTGGGTCTCAATTTCTAATTATTGTAATGAGCTCAGCAGTATTATCATTAATACAAAGGCGCCACTTTATGAGGACACACAGAATAAAAGGTATGTTGCCTGTCAACAAAAATATGCAAGGAATTTATGTAGACTTGCTTCAAGTCCATCAGACACAAACAACGACGGTATGGTGTTAAGTCAAAAAAATGAATTCAAAATGTCAACAAAAAAAACAATGAAACATGAGTAATCATATTTAACGCTTATAAAACCGTCCAGCACGTACGTTTTATCATAAATAACCGCACAATTGTTTTTGAATTTTACCTACAATTCTGTTTAAACTAAGTGTATACCTAAGTAGATGACAAACAGCCCCCACAGCACCATCAAAACATGAGAAAATGATGATATGGCCTCCGATCTGCAATTCGAGTGCACATGAACGCAACCCCCATCCCCTCTCTATACGCAAAACCCCAAAATATTAATATGATACTCTATGTGATAATATCGGTATGATATCAAATTTATAATTTCCCAAACAAAGTATTTGTAACCAAGTTTAGAAAATGTCACATAAATTCAACCATTTTGCCGAGTGCAACATATACAGGTATTTCTTGTGCCAGAGCAACGAGGAAGTGAAGACTCATTTCTGGAATCCCTGTGATCAGGGGAACAATTTGAGATATTACCGAGTAAAATTGGAGAAAGGTCGTTTTCAGACAAACAAAGGTCAACAACTTTGTTACATTTTTGTGAGTCAGAGAATACAGATTCAGCCAATTCTTTGACAAGTAAACCTATAATGTTGTTTATAGATATGGAAAAATTTCTTCTATACCAGTAACAGCTTGTATCAATATATAGTAAATCACATGTCTATAATTGCAATACATCTAAATCACAGTGAAATTATAAGAGTGTAATTAAGAGAAATGAACCTGTATAAGTACCTTGTTAACGAAGTATGTGTAAACCAACAGGTTCCAACATTGGGTGTATGGATAAGGGGTCCAGAGGGGAGGTTAAAATGTGTCAGGCAAAGATGAGGGCAGTCTAACAAAATTCAGTGTGCCAAAATTAAAAGTATTTATTTATGAACGATTCAATAGAACAGCGATTTGTTTTGGCGCCAAATTCAAATTAGTTACAGTGACTGATATTTTCAGACAAAAGCTACATATGCATGTGATCATCAGCCAGTAAGGTAAAGGAAAGGCAGTCGATCCTGTAATTCCAGGAGCAGAGTGCCCATCTCTCTTTCAAAGCGATAGGGCTAGACTCACTCCTTTTTTATAATATTGCTGTGTGGGGCTCGCTACACCTCCTCCACCGCGAGTCTATTACCTTCCCAGCACTGAAGAATGCTGGTACCCATTTAAATACACCTGGGTAGAGAGGAGTAATTGCGGGAAAGTGCCGTACTCAAGAGCACAACATGTTGACCACAGCGAGACTCGAACCCACAACCTTTAGATCAAGAGTCCGGTGCTCTACCCACTGCGCCACACATGCCCACTTCAGCCAGTGCACATAAATAAAATGAACATCTTAGATGCCATCCTGCAAAGCGCAAACCCAACCCATAGGTACTAAATAAAAACACCCAATCCTCATCAATGAAACAAAAACCACTGTTCCACAGGCCAACTGATCTTTTTATATTATTTTTTTTTCTTCAGGCGAACAATTACCCGGGGGTTGGGGGTGTACTCGGATTTGGTTTGGTCATGGGTGTGCTGCTGGAGATTCAAAACCCCTACCCATCAGTACCCATTTTTAGGGGTTTTGCTTCATTTTAGACCCCATTTTTTTGCAAATTATCGGGGAAAATATACCTAATTTTTTTCAAATTTTCGCGGAAATATACAAAAAATTCGCGAAAATAGACCCATTTGTAAAAAGTCACCCCATTATTAGGGATTTCCAGCACAAAATCATACCCCATGTTTAGGGATTTTGTGCCCAAAAAGCTATCCATTGGAGCGGCACCCCCCTTGTATACCGTATTAGGCGAGTACCACCCCCCCCCCCCCCCCCCCCCCCCCCCCCCCCGGAACAATTACACCTCTTTTAACATTTGTCAAACGTTTAGAAACATTTCTGAAATTTTTTAATTAACAAATTTCAATCATGTTCAAACAAAATTCGATTACACCTTTAGGTATTACCTTCATGTAAGGGAAGCAGAGTAAGTCTAGGGTAAAGACTTCAATGAGGGATTATTCTGAATAAAGCTTATAATCCCAGAATGAAGTTTTCCCTTACATGGAGGTACAACCCTCAAAGATTAAAAAGAGGTCAATTGGGCCAGTGGTGTTTTTTATCAACATCCTGGGATGTTGACATTTGAATTCAGATTCAGGCCTTGTGGTAGAGTCTATGAATTGCTTTCATGTATCTTGAATCAGTATTTGTACACAGATGTCTTTAAAATATATATTAGATCTGGATATGAAAGTATGAACACATATGTTGTTACAATTGTGGAGAAATGGTTTAAATAATATAAAACAAATGATAGAGTTTTGCAAAATCTGCGACATTCGTCGTGTTTACTATATTCTGTTTGGTATATAAATATAACGGTCAGATCAATAGACCCCCATATAAATTGCTAAAATGTCGCCCCCTATAATTTTTATTAACTTGTGTGGTCATACTTATTGACTATAGAGATAAAGTATGGGCAGGGACTTTGTATGGGTGAGTCATCATGATCCCTGTTTCCATCTTAACCCTGGGCCACAAAGGTAAATAAACACTTTGTGATTATGCCTACAGCTAAGATGCACACGGGATGTCCTGCAGTACGTGTGATAACGCGAACCATATTTGCATAGAGGGCGTTTTTAAATAAATAGCGATGATATTGTTTTAATCAAGTTTTGCTGTGTTTAAACAACCATAATGACAATTTTTAATGTTCATCTTGAATTCTGAAGTAAATTTTTAAACATTTAACATTTTCAACACCACTTAATGTCCCTATAAATGTAACTACCGGGGTCCAAGGGTGATTAATATGGGATAACAACGTGGTGGAAAGTCGCGATTACTATGGGATGGTTGGATATATCTTGGAAGCTGCTATATTTTCCAAAGCTGGCGATGTTTATAAAATGTAACATAACTTAAATTTTTATTCCTTGTTCAAAAAATGTTACTTATTATTTGAAGTTTTGATGTTCCTGTTTTAATTTTTAAAAATATGTGCTTACTCTTAGTCTTATTTATCTGTAGGGCCTATCCTCTCTCCATTTTTTCTCCAACTTTTACCAGTTTTTATCCCCCAAACTTGTTTATTTAATATTCATAACCTTAAAACATTCTTAGTTTTTTTAGTCGGGTTAATTTTCAACCCGACCTCATCAAATGTTGAGATACACAGGTGGGGCCTCGTGGGATAGAATAATGAGTCAGACCATGGAGGGTTTCAGAGAGAAAAGTGGGCCCAGCATTAAAACAAAGAGTTTTTGTTAAAATACATCATACAGTGTCTAAATCTTCTTTTTCATATTTCCTTTGTGTCGTCTGTTAATTTCATTTTAGGATGTTGACCAGTTTTTTGTAAATACCTTGTTTTATTAAAAATTTGTTAAACATTTAGGAATTTTCAAGAAATTTGTGGGAAAAAAGCCACCCGGCCGACTGACCCTACCTGATAAGTCTGTTAACCAGTTGATCAGGGTATTTTTTTAATATCACATTATTATAACAATTACAATCAGACCCATGTCCCAGATGAACTGCTGAGAACAGAAAATACTAACAATACTGTAAACGTGGATGTTTTCGCACTACATTTATTTAATTTTTGCGCTTTTGACGCTCCAAGCAGCTACCACGATAAAACACCAAAATATTTCATTTTGTGTATTGTAAGTCTTTGTAATGAACATTCAAATCGCAAATTTAAAAACAAGTGAAATGGCTGAAAATCAGGAAAGCGTGAACATTTTATCATGTGAAATTACCACTTTTACACTACACTACTTTACAACTGTGTACAGGCCTGGAAGTAGACTTGAATCAAGGCTTTGTGGCGGTAAAACAGTGTGACCGCCCTCTATAGGAAAAGTATGATACAAATTCTTTCCGAAATTATTCTCTGTGTTATGCTATGTGTTGTTTTACGGAAGGTTTTGGCCGGAAAAATTGCGCTTGCTGATTGGTTGATAATAATGTCATACTATATAAGGAGACGTCATTGAAACCAGGTTTTATCTTTAAAAGTTGTCGTCAATAGAATTAGGTGGAGCTAATCGTGTGTTACAATGACGACGGTGTTTGATCGACACATACTGCTTACAAGGTAGAATAGCTATTTGCGCAAAGACACCTTGCCTTCGCTCGGCGACAGGCAAACATACGCCTTGCTTCACTCGGCGTTTGACAGGTAATTTTGCGAGGTGTCTATGACAAAGACTAGCCTGGAAGTAGCACCTGCCCAAAGCGGGTAACTTTTGCGTTGGGCGGGTGAAGATACACAAGTACCTGTAACATTTTCAAACTTACAGTGTAATTGAGTTAAAGTGGCAGGTGGAATTTCTGTTAGACATATATTGGGCCGTATAAACAAAAACTAGCAATTGCTTTTACTAGCCTTTAACTTAAATCTTTATAAATAAAAGTAAGCAATTACTTAGTAGTAAATGGTCGGACTAGTAAGTAAAAGCAATTGCTTGAATTGTTAAGTAAATGGTCGCGGGATTACCTTTTACTTGTTAACATATAAATAAAGACGACCTTTTACTAGTGTCCTGTAGCATTTACTTGTAGTTTTACAAGATACTACATGAGGAGCTTGCGCTTTTACTTGAACAACAGTGTTGCATACATGGTGTACGTGTTGTCATCATGGCGCTATTCATGAATACAAGAACACATGCTAATGTGTATCAGATGAGAATGAATCGTGAAGAGGTCAATCCTGCCACTTATCATCGACTCTTTCGATTTGATAAGGAAAATTTGGAGTGGCTATTCGTGTTGAGAAATTAGTAGGCCTATACTAATACATAGCGAAACAAATTATTTAAAGTGTGTGTATTCTTTCTTTAGATTAAATTGAAGTGGAAACAGCCACATGTATTTAAATTACTCGCTATTGATCTAATAAAAAGTCCATGTTTATTTGAATACACCGCTATACTTGTTATACTCATGATTATATACCCCGCTATTGTGCTATCCTCCGACCATTTACTTATCCGATCAAGTAAAAGGTGTTTAGTCAAGTAAAAGGTTATTTATAGAGATTTAAGCAATTGCTCGAGCCTGATCTTTTACTTATCAACCTTTTGCTAATGCTGGACCTTTTACTTGATAAGCAATTGCTAGTTTTTATTTATACGGCCCATTGCATGGAGGTATCTGGCTAGTTTAATACGCAGCAATGGAAATACCCACATAACTTTCCACCCGAGGTAGACAGTCCCGGGGTAGACCAACCCTTGGTGGACCAATCCTGGGTGGATAGGGTTAGTGTTAGGGTTACAGTTAGGTTTAGGGTTAGAAACAGTCCCTGAATGGACAGTCCCGGGGCTGTCCCAGGGCTGTTTTAGGGACCTCCCTGACCACCAACCCCCTGAGTGTTTTAAGATATAATTTATAATCAATATAGTTCCCAAGGTGTTTTTAAACAGTATTATTGTGGTTTATTCTGTGAGGGCGCTCTATTGTAGTCTACCCAGGGATGGTCCACCCTGGGACTGTCTATCCCGGGTGGAAAGTCATGAGGGTATTTTCATTGCTGCGTATAGCAGAATACAGTCTTACTTCCAGAAGTAGGGGAGGGCTAGTCCGCCCTTTAATTTTCAGGCTTGCCTAGCGGACTCATTTTACAAGTTAGAAAGCTATCCTACTTCTAAATGAAAGCTACGTTTCTGAGCTACATACCCCCACAGTTTCAGCACTCTTTTAGTATAAGTGCAGGAGTAAGGAAAATAACCAACAGGGCGGACTTACCCCACACTACTCACGCCGGGGCAGGTTCGCCTTCATGATGGGCAAGCTCGTCCGGCTTCATAGGCAAGTTAAATATTGCAGAAACTATCAGTTATTCCATGTAAAGATTGATTAAAAGTCAACTAGACACCACTATGACAAATTAGGCCATGTGGCCCCAACATATGAAATGGACACATCATGTGTCCATTTATTATGTTGGGGCGAGTCCGCCCCCTTCTTAGCGTGTAATTGGGCATGGGCGGACTTCCTCCAGCGAAATTGGGCGAACTCGCCCCAGGGCTCATCTTTTTGTAAATCTCATGGTATACCTACTAAACACGGACTGGGAACTTTTTAACCTCATATGTTAGGCAAACCCCTTACCTTTTGAATGACTATACAAGTTCGTACCATCGCTGTGATGTCTCTAGATTAATGCAACATTTTTCTCCGAAGGTGTTCTATAAAGGAATTGCGACCCAATATTAGCGCCTACTTGCCAGTATTGCCGTGTTAATGCCGTGTTAAATACTTCTTTCAATGTAATGAGAACAGCTAATGGGCCCAATTGTGCGCTATATTACACATGCATAATTAGGCTCCGCCCCTTGCTGCTGATTTTTGCATTGACTACTGACCTTTGACCTTAATACATTTATTCATTATATTCATTAGGAGACTATTCCATTAGCTGCATGGGTAGGCCTAGAACGGAAACTTATTTCCTGCGTGTGCACAATTAGGCATCATGAGTTAGTGATATTTTGAAAGAAACATAACATTTTTAGTGATGACCATGCTCAGTTTGTTTAAAGAGATAATTTAAAAAGTATGAGAGGTTGCGGTCATTCTATTTACGTGTTTTTCAATGGGAATTATTCCCGGTTTCACAAAAACAGCGTAATGCAGGAATGGTGGTTAACAGAGTAGGTGTGTGAGTGAGAGAGAGAATAGCTAGCAGCATGTGCGATAAATGAATGACTCGTTATATTAAACAAGTACTGTGTGTTGACTCCGTCGCCCTATGGTGGACTTGACGGTGGTGATTGTAAAGAACCATTGGGTGTGTAATAACGGAAGGACTCCCAGCTGGTGGTTCTGTGTAAAGATATTTTTGCTCTGGTTTGGTCTGGTTTACACATGGAATACTGGCATTTCAATTATTTTTATATTTTACAATTTTGTACTCATGAATGTTTTGCAACTTGTTTTCTTTTCACTGTCCTAGTTTATATTATTCTGCAGCTAGTGTAATGTATTTATATTACTAAAATGTATATGTCCAGAATGTCATGTTTAATCAGGTTTTAAAATGAAATCAAAAATATTACAAATCACATTAGTTTACTATACATCTTTCTCCAGATATATATCTCACCATGTCGACTTAGAACGTTCTGAAAGTGAAATACCTCCAAATTCGTTCCCAGAACCAGAATATTTAAATATCTTATAATTATGCTTTCTGGTGTAGTTACTATATCTAATTTATTTCATTATTCTAGTATTCTGTAGTTTTGTGATATATTCGTAATTACTAAAAGTTTATTTTTAGATTAGTTCATTTTTATTGTTTCAAGAAGTTGTGTTGTACTTACATTCCAAATTAATGACCTATTTGTACTAGTTTTCCAACATGTCTATGCTGTGTATGTTTTGCAATTCACAATATTCTTGAGTCTCAACAAAGGAATATTTCAGTTCCATTAAAATTGTGCAAACATGTAACAAATGTATTTTTAACATTTACAACCACATTACCTTTTTATGCCGTCTCCACTACAAAGTGTACTCGTAAATATTTCATTACAAATTCTTAAACAGCTAAGAAAGTTTAAGCAATCTCATTGGTTCTCAGAGAAATCGGCGACATCTAGATGAGACAACTTAACACGGGGAGGTGGGGCCTACGTTTTAACAGTGCGTCCGACCTTCACAATGCGTGGTTTGCTCCATAACGCGCACTTCTGCAGTGCGTCTTTAGCGCTTTTCCTGCGTTTACGCATGGTTTACTCATCGCATGTGATTGGATGGAATGTTTGTGGGTTATTCGATCCTAGCAGGGGTAAAAACTGTCAAATGTGGACAATAAAATGTACTTATTTCTTTGATAAATGTCTAAAGTATGATTGTTTAAATATGAGAATAAAGGTATTGTTTTTAGACTGTACCCGTGTTATATTGTCTGACATAAATGCGTTCGATAGTATTATTTTTTGCGTAGAACAACTCCGCCTGCGGCGTCATTGTTCTACTTAAAATAATACTATCATCTTTCTAATAATTCCATGGTCCCAGCAACAATATACCCACATTGGTTATACCTCAGGCCTTGTCTTTTTAAAGACATGTCTTGTTAATGACAAATAATTTTACTCTAATTATTCAAAAACAGTTATTCAAGATAAATCCTTATGGGAGATGTAGAGATGTATCCGGGTCTGAAGTTTTAATACCTACTTTGCTATGACCGGTGCAACCAAACTACACCAGTCTGATACTTTTTCAATAGTCACGTGATGAGAAACATGTGGTGGGCGGACTAGCCCCGTTCTCCCCCTACCATATTTTTGAAGATTTTAGGATTGGTTGCTGAGAGCAACCTAACAATATTTTATTTGCCTGATAATGGTCAAATTATTAACCCAGTGTAAATTCTACTCTGTAATTTGACAGTTGCCTGGCGTCATAAACTGGAAAGTATAGACAGTCCCTTTGTGACATTAAAATATTCTCATATACATTTGGGACACCTTGTACATTGATGCATTGGAAAAATTGCGAGTAACAATAAAATACATTTCTTTGGATATTCTGTTTTATCCACTGTATTTTTTAACCCACCCTGTATATTACACAAAGTTCTGATGACCCACAACTACTGCTTGTATTATCTAGATAGGGTCAATGATCAGTCAACCACACTTTGGTCACTATGCTGGTACCCTGCATCCTTGATGCCTTTGCCAAATTATCCATAGATGAATTTTGTGTGGAGCCCATTGATGCAAGGAACCAGGAACCAGCACAATTAACCAACATGTAGCAAACTCGGGGAATTCCCATCACGTTGAACTACTCCGCCATTTTGTCAACGTGTTAAACACTAACTTGTTGTTTTTTCATCATGAATGTCCTGATTTAGTGACATTTATAGTGAAAACCTTGGAGACTATTTTGTTTTCTGAAATACATAGTCATATGTACAGTTATACACATGTGTAGGGACATTTAAAGGAAAACTAGCTCACGATCAATCATATGGAATTAATATCATTAAATTCAAACCATTGGTGGCTGCATGGTATTTTCTGTATAGTTTTCTATATGCCTAGTATATATAGATGGACATGGTAAGTGTTATCAATCACTATTATTACAAAGTACAGTAACATACATTAAAATGCACTATGTTTTCATTGGATAATACATGAATCAGGTCATTATTAAGTTTATTTAGAGTGTCAACTTCTTATAGTTGTTAGAGTAACCCCCTTTCTTTTGTCCCCCTCTTCCTTTCTCTTTCCCTTTTTGTTTAGGGAGGGGGAACCCCTGGATCCGCCACAGCGAAATCTGTAGTTGGTTAAAGTTATTATTGATAATAGTTGTAATTTTAGTTTCAATAGATAAGGTATAATAGAACCCAGAAACGTAATATTTCATGGGAAAAAGGGTTGAAGTGATGGCGTTATAGATAGACATTCTAGTGAAGCCTTATGTGCCAAATTCTGCAGATTACCAAATTGTGAAATATTACATGATATACTACGAATTAAGGTAAATGGTTTTAGACGGTAGTTAGTATATGCGTAAGTATTACTTTGGTGCAAAACCCCAAATTTCCAGGAAAATTGAAGGCGCACTCCCATTCGTATCTCTCAATGCCCCTTTAAGTTATAATGAGAGCATTATTTACATTTATAGAATTGTACTTGCCATAGGCTTCCTAAAATCCATCTAAAACATTGTCACAAAAGTATCTTATAATCAACATTGGCTTCAATGTTTCCCTCTGACTGAGGAATTTCACTCTAAATCATGTGACTTTACCCATTTGACATGGGATCTCTGTTACAGTACAGTCTGTGACCCAGAGGTACATGTACATCCATGGGTGTGACTAGAAGAAAGAAAGGAGTTTTAAGAATTTAGTGTTGCCTTTATTTGGGTTCAACATTCTACATTAGTGGGGTTTGGCTAAAGAATACTTCAGTTACCTTACCCTCAAAAAAAGGGGAGCTATATAAGCACTGGCAGTTCCAGTATTACATATTCGATTCCCCCCCCCCCCCCCCCTCAATTCCCCCCCCCCCCCCCCCCCCCCCCCTTCGATGGTTTCAGTCGACATTGACTTTGGGTACTTATGATCGTTCCCAAAATCACGGAAAAGCAGTGAGTTTTTATTATCATGTCTGCGGACATTTATGTCTACGATTTCCTAGAAGTTAGGGTGTTTTTTGAAAAAATAAAACACACAAAACATTTCCACTCCTCTGTGCATGAATTGTAATTTTAAATAAATGTGTCCTCATTGTTGCGCAAAAAGGGACTATTTAGAAACTGTCCTGAATAGTAAAATAAAGGGTGTTTTATTAGGCAAAATGTCTATTTTTTGCTCGAAAAAGAAGTCAAATGAGCAAAATTGTCCTTGAAACGCCATCAAATGGGTGGGGTGGGGGTATTTCAACCTCCTGGAACGATCATGTGTTGCCCATCTGAATACTAAGAGAAAAACAGGGATTTGCCGCATTCTATGAGATTCATGCCATATCAAATGTGACATTTTATAAGATTACGCAACCACGGCCCCAGGGGCCCTGGGACTTGCAGGGATTTAGACCATGACATACACTAGCCCTATCTATAGCCAAGTTTTCATCTAGTTTGTCTTTCGATATTTAATGCCATAATAAAGACAAACCCGTAACAGGCATCAAGTGTCAATGGGAGAGGGTGTTGGCTTATGAGGAGACCTTATAGATCCATCAATTATGATGACGGTTAAACGCTTGATTTGTTCTTTGCAGGTAAAACAATATGGCTTCCAAACAGCAGAGGACACAAAAGCGGACAGCAGGAGGCCAAGATGATGGATGCTCAGGGCAACAGCATACTCAGGATCAAGGAGACACCAGGGGTGCCAAAAGAAGAACTCAGATGGATGTGCAAGAGGAGCTAACAGATTCTGGGGGAAATCAATCTCAAGGTCAGAATAACATAGAGTTTTTTTTCCTAAAAAGGTCAAATATGATAACCTACAATAATTTCCAATTCCTTCGAAGCTATAGATGTGTGACCGGTGACGTCATGTATTTACAAATGGGACACCCTCTGTTGATTCCCTTCAGGCAGAATATACAGTAAAGTTAATGAAGACAGCATGAAATTTCTTTCTAATGAATTGTAAAACTCATTTTTTGTGTGTTTTTTTGTGAAATGCGATAGCTTATAGCATTCCTAAGCAAGTTTAAAGACAGTTTTGATAACAATTTGCTGTGACACCACAATCTAGTTAGAAAACCTGATCTGGCCTATGTAAACTATAGGAACTCTTACCCAGTGTGTTTTATCTCAAATCAACAGAGGGCGTCCTAAATGTAAACAACGGTCACCTCATCTATACATTAAGATGAGTTTGTCTATAATGAAAAGTAACATAAGTCAACACATTTTGGAGACACCGGGGGCGCCAAACGAAGAACACAGATGGATGTAGGAGAAGAGCTGACAGATTCTGGGGGAAGGCAATCTGAAGGTCAGAAAAACAAATTAACAGTTAGGCCAAACAAAATAATAGGTTCGTCTCAAAGCTTGCGCGCGCATTGGTTTATAAATGCCAAAATATCGCGTCTGAAATGCAAGAAATTGTCAAATCAATTTTTTTTTTTCCCTACAAATTTTTATTTTGAGTTTTTATTAAAAATATCGGCAGATTTTCCTTTTCTCAAACTTTTACATGACTCAGTTTTTCAAAAAACGCTGCACAATTGTTCTTTACACAACTACATCACAATATTCATTTCAAATAGAAAAAAAAAAATACCAGAAAGTGTCAACGGTTGAAAATAGTAAGAGTAAAAATTGCCACACAAATAAAAAAATAGTAAAAAAAAAAAAATGGAAGACAAAAAACAGCGCGCGTCGCCCGATTTTGAAGCCTTCGCAAGCTTTGAGACAAACCTTTTTTTTAACCCTATTATTTTGATGATCAACTTTTGCTTCTAAGTTTGAGAATATTGAATAAAAGTACATAAAAGTATACATTTATAGAAAGGAAATTTGATAAGGAATCCGATGGTGATATCAATGTGATACCAAATAAACTGAATTTTGAGAAATGAACCAAAAAGCGGTTTTTTTACCCCACATTTTTCAGACAGCAAACTATAAAATAAAAAATGGTAATTTGTTCTAATACACATTTTGGTAAACAAGACAATTTTGTCTAGGAAGCACTTTTTTCTTTTTCCAAAATAAGGCTTAGTTTTGGAAATATTGCTAAAAATATCGGAAAAGTGTAAAAGTCGTGATTTTTCGCATACATTTCGCTAGAAATGGATGCATATCTCAAGTTTAAAATCCATAATCGAAAAAATAAAAAATTGCCTCCTAGCGCTGAAAGTCCTCTACACAATGGTAGTAAAAGCTTACCTGATAGTTTGATATTTTTTTAGTTATGTTGTCTGAAAATTCGTAAAATTCCTTCACATTTGAACTTCTAGAAAACATCGATTTAGTAAAAATATTGACATTTTCCACCATTTAAAGCTAAATGTTCACGGAATACACGGGCGTGTGACCTAAAAAGCGAGTATACTATTATGAACAATCAAAATAAACTATCAGATTCAATTTATATTGTCACAATGTGAAGAAATTGGAAGAAAACTGAAATTTAAATGATCTTAAGATTGGCCTTTGTTTACATTTTTAGACATTGTTTTGCGCTCTTTTGTTTTTCGCGTCTACGTCGCTAATATTAAGCGACGCGTCTAGTATTATGCACGGGAAGTTTCAGCGCGCGACGCAATGATCGAGCAGCTGTCGCAGCATTTGAAAAGCGCGGAACTCCGCTGAAATTCCCGCCAAATAACCATGCGCCTTTTCCTGGCTCAAACTTACCAAAACAACAATTTAAAATCACCCAAAAGAACGGGAAATAATCGCTTCCGATTAGTAACTCATGATGGTAGTGATAGAATACATATAAAAGCATAAAATAATAGAGAAATATGAAATTCAATTTTTGAAACAAGTGCCGGGTTGACACTGACCTTAACTAGATTTGACCTAAACTTGATTCCAGATTATTTTTTGTACGTTCAATTGACTCCAAAACACAAATGACGTCATTTTTAATGTCAAAACCAACTCTTACACAAACGAATTTGTTCCATTTCTTGGGTTAAAATCACTTTTTACTCCTTTTTCTGTCGATAGATTTTTCTTGCCGTCGGTGAAAAAGTTTTAACATAGCCCCGAATTCATATAATTTCCCCGCAACCAAAAAACTTTAATTGCTTTATACTTAACTGTGTACATCCGGGACACTGGTATACTTTAAAAACAAAATGGCGGCCCCCATAGTCGGACACAAATTTAAAAATTCGCACATTTCAATTCGATCTTACTGACTGATTAAGGTGAGTTTGTCTAAAGTGAAAAGTAACATAATCTGCACACAAGTAACGTCCACACCTTTTTGGTATTGATTAGAGTTATAATGCATAAAATACAAAACCAATGGACAGTGCATAAAAATGATTAATAAAAATCCACAACTCTTGAGCAAAGATTTAGAATTGTTATGGTGCTCTTCGGTTAAACCAAGATGCATGATTTTTCTTTGGCATAGTCGTAAGCTCTAACATTGAACAAAATTACTAAAAAGACCGAAATCACAGATTTGATAAGATTTTATTTGCATTAAGAGGGCAACCTCACCCAATTCTCTGAATATACCATAAATAATGATGAACCTATAGTTATTCTATTCTGCCAACAGGGATCATGACTGACAGAACCAAAGTGCAAACAATCATAAAAAGAGTACATCCGACACTTCGTAGTCAATTGAATCTTGATGAAGAGTTTTTGATTGAGCTACAGGCAACTGACCCAGAAGTAATAACAGATGAGGAGCATGACGAAATTAGAAATAAAACTGGAGCCAAAAGGATAGACCACTTACTTGACTCAATCAAGTTGAAAACAACTGGTGCTTACTTTTCGTTTATGAAAGTTCTTGAAAGAAAAGATGGTGATCTGTACAAGATGGTCAAAGAAGTTCAGGACAAAATATTTACAGGTATGAAATCAATTTTAGATGAGGAAGAGCAAAAAATTACAGAAAAACAACACATGTTGTGCAGCAATTGTGCTGGGTCTAAACTAAAGGGTTGTGCTATCAGAAGAATGCTTCATCAGATATGGTATTATTGCATTAAATTGTCTGTTTATTTGGCAAGAGCAGAGAAAATAAGCTGGAAGACTTTATAAACACACTATTTAAAAAATCACCTTTTCCTTGGCAGCAAATATTGGCATATTAATTATCTTTCATGAAATAAACATGATTATTTGTTCCCTCTAGGCCTGCTTCATGATTGTCTACCTGTTTCTTGGTCCATTTTTAAAGTAAAAATAGTTAATGTTAGAAGGGAAAAAAATCATTGTTAATTTTTTCTTAATTTCTTTTTTGATTATTCATTATCATTTTAGGTGTGTTCCAAGAAAACCCTCAGACCTATTTCAACTTGGAAGAATGTCAAGATGAGCTGAAGAAATTCTACCTAGATGAAATGGGTAAGGTGCAACTACTACCATGGGGACAGGAACCAGATGACATTGCTGATATGGAGGCCATCTTTGTTGACCTGGAGCTAATCAAGAAAGAAACGGCTATACCTTCAAAAGAAAGCACAGAGTTGGACAGTAATGAAAAGTTGGTAGCTCTGAAAACAAATCAAGAACAAAGAATAAATAGGGTTCTAGTTCAAGGTGAAGGAGGGAGTGGTAAGAGTACATTACTTGCTAACATTGCATACAAATGGGCCTTGCCAAATTCCCAGCCTCCAGCTTTATCACATTATCAATTAGTATTCATTATTGGTATGCATGAAATACAAGATGAGAATGCTAGTTTGATATATCTTATCTTCCAACAAATTCTACCAGAAGATAGCAAGGTATCAAAAGAAGGCCTTAAAGATTACATTGAAAAACATGCAAAATATGTATTACTCTTAGTTGATGGTCTAGATGAAGATAGTTCAAGCACACTTTCAAATCAGTCCAGTGAGGTTACACAGTTATTGCATAACAGGAGGTTACGTGATTCTTGTGTTATTCTCACAAGTCGTCCTCACAAGGTAGATGATCTAGGAGACTTTCAGAGACAGTATGTGCATGTAAACTTGACAGGTTTCTCTGTGAAAAACATTGTGTGCTACATTACCAAAATTATACAAAATAAAGTCAAAATTGAAGGATTACTTGAAAAGCTAAGACAGCAGCCCCATCTCTTGGCCATGGCAGCCACACCAGTCCTTTTGCTAATGATCTGCCTCCTTTGGAAGGATCAATGCACTTTACCAGATACAAAGACACAACTGTACCAACAAACAATGAATTATCTGTGGCAAAGACACCAGAAAAAGATTGGATCAACAATTACGTTTGAGTCACAGGGAAAGAATATGGATCCTGAACTAACGACCCTTTTGAACAAATTGGGTAAAGTGGCCTTAAATGGTATAGCCCCATTGCAGGAGACCGAGGAGAGGGTTATGTTCACTGATAGGGATATTGGAGAGGATACCTTTATCTTAGGGTGCAAGGTCGGGATAATAAGTAGAGAGCGTTTGAGATCAAAGCTGAATGTAGTGTCATCTGTCACATTCTTGCACAAAACCTTTCAGGAATTTTGTGCTGCTATGTATCTGGCAGATTTGTATGGGATTGACAGACTGGAATTTCATAGATATTTACAAAAACTACATAATTTGGATAAGACACGTACCCTACATACAAAACCAGGTGTTCTGGAATTCTGTTGTGGTACAAAGCCTGAGATAGCCCCAGTTGTGATGAAGCATAATGCAAGCCTTACATGTCAATGCCGCAAGTACTATTATCTTCAACTATCCCACATTCATACGTCACTTGCACTACGCTGTGTCTTTGAAAGTCAACTCACCCACAAAGAATGCTTGAATTATCTTCAAATTTACTCCACCCTCAGCCATTTTTCCCTTCATATTTCACATGAGGACATAGCATCTATATTGTACCAGTTGAAATTGATATCATCTCAATCAGTGTCAAACAATCATCTCTTTTTACCTCTACTGAGTAACCTGAGGATCACAATAGGGTTTACTCCATGGCTCCATAGACTACTGAAATACACACCAAACTTAGTCAGATTAAGGATTGACCTTACAACTGCTAAGGACACCTCAGATCTAATCCCTTTATATAAAGGATTGACTGGCCTACACCATCTGTGCTACCTGTATATGGTACACCATGCACGTATCTATAGCCTAGATATCACACGTATGTTGCGCATGATGCTTTCTCACACCAAAGAAAATATGTTTAAATCATTTTTCACGCTTGGTTTTCAATTTGACTGTAAAGTGATGGCAGAATTTCTAAATTCAAATCAGTCCCTGACTCAATTGTATTTGCAGGCCCCAGCAAACCCAAATGAGCAGACAGCAATCACAGAAATTCTAAGAGTCTTACCAAATCTCAAGAAACTGAAACAGTTAGGACTGCACGGTTACAAGATTAGTAGTGATATTAAGAACTTGAAACCCATTATCTCACAATTGGAGTATTTGTGTCTGAGATTCAATCAACTGGATGAAAACCATATGATTGAATTATTCTCATTTCTGAATAGGGGACATAAATTAAGAACATTATATCTCAGTGGCAATCCAATAACTGTGGCATCAATGACCTCTCTTGTACAATGTCTTCCTGGTGGTCTTCAGGAGCTAATTCTAGAACAGACAGATTTGAATGATGAGACAGCTTGTATCTTGGCTTCTCATCTCAAGGTTGGGTCTACAATTTGTACTATTGGCCTTTATGGAAACCCAGATATTGGAACAATAGGGAAAGATGCTTTTCAAGGGTTACCTATACAAATATTTTGGGACATCATATGGCCTGAAAGCTGAATGTAACAACTTTATTATTGGTCATTAAGTGACACAGCTAATGGGGATGGTGTGTTATGGTAAAATTCCCCTTAGATAAAATGAAATGAGGATGGCAAGATCAATTATAGAAAATCAAAAAAATATCTTTACTATATTCTAAGCCATTTTTAAGACCGTCTGTAACCTTTTTTTTGGTTGGCGGGGCAACCGCCAACCTTATAGCATCAGATTGCATATTCTTGGACATTTAGGTCTTTCTACATATACATGGAGGCTGCCATTTTGTTTTTAGTATATGGAAAATTGTCTAAATTGTCTAAATTATTTTGCAGTCTTTGTAAATTACATGTACCTATGCAGTTTATTTTAACAGTCCTGCAGTCTGTGATGGAGTCAAAGCTATATTTGTTTAGCCTTGATGATTCAATCAGAGAAATGTTATTAGACTCCCAACAGAGAGACGTAATAGCTTATCTTGTTTGACTAAAGAGAAATCTCCAACTGTCCAGATGTTATACACATTACAATTGTGGTCTCAGATACTACTGAAAAGCTCAGAGTGTCAATTGTGTCATAAAACATGGTCAAGGTTTGCATGAAATATATATGTGTATGAAAAATTTCGCGACTGGCTAGGATTGGTGAAATTGTCATGCTCACAAGCTTTTAGTATGACTTATAGCACGAGGCAGCGTAGCTGCCGAGAGCTATAAGGAATTAAAAGCACTCATCGACAGTGACTATTTAGTGATGATTTATGTGGTAGAACTCTGCTGTACAAACCCCTGCACAGTAGGACACTGGTAGAACTTAAAAGTTTTGATTCAAGCAACTGTTGATCAAGATAAACAATCATCTACTAAACACACACATACCAAGTTGTGATATAATTAATCAGGTTATTTACGATGTCAAATTTACAGCACTCTTGAGCTGTACAATAAGTGAAATTGGTGGAACTCTGGACTGGCTGTGTATGTGCTTTTAGTATGACAATGCCACATACACAGCCAATCCAGAATTCCACAAATTTCACTTATTGTACAGCTTCAGAGTGCTGATAATTTGACAGACTGCTGATAATTTTACATCGTAAATAACCTGATTAATTACAGCGCTGCAATTATTAGCCAACTTGGTGTGTGTGTGTTCAGTAGATGATTGTCTAAGTCTAAACAGTCCAAGGCATTAGTCTTTGAACAGTCCAACTGTAAGAGGTGTCCTACTGTGAAAATGGTGTGCATTATATATTGGGGTGTCCTACTGTGCATAGAATTGTAAAACAGAGTTATGCCACATAAATCAGCACTAATTCTAGTACTGTCAGATTAGTTGATCATCTATGCGCTTGCTTCATCTGCCACATAATTTTAGCAACTAAAAGCCGTATTTACAAATGTTGCTATTTTTGCTCTTTCTATTTGCCTTATATCGCAATTTTCTTTTGACCGCCAACTTTCCATTTCAATGGAATTTTTATTATTACTGTATCATTCAAGGCATTAAAACATCTATATAACCCATCACATCAAAACATACCTCTTTTATCCAATGTCTGATTTTAACATCATCAAACATGCAAATGTCAAGCCTTAAATTGAAACCTCATAATTGAAGCCTTAAGAATCAGAAAATATGATGACTAGAAGCTTAGCATTTCCTTTTAATTTCTTTATATTTTTCAAGACATTTTACTTGATATCTAGAAGAGGTATATTTTAATGTGATGGGTCACATATACCAGTTTGTAAACCATGCACCACCATTACCAACACCGTAGGTACAATTACTTATGCAAAGGTATAAAAACCACCCTTTTATGTTTTCTTCATTTAAAAAAAACACCCCTTTTTCTGCAAAATCACAAATAATGATGGCAAAACTATGCTCTTTTTTTCCCGTGAAATCTTAAGCCTTTTATATAGTACCACCCTTTTCAAATAAAAATGAAACATGTTTTAAAGAAGCAGTAGGCCTAAAGTATAGAAAACTTTGCATTGTCTGTCATCCATTAATCAATATGTCCATCTAAATGTTTGTTGCGTTAGAAACTGTTATGGACATACCGTACTGACGCGTGTATAGTCCCATACTCGATTTAAGTCCCACTCCCTAATTGAGCTTATATCTCAGACTAGGATGGGCACCCGTCTTAAGTCCCAGGGGTGAAAAGTAGTGTACCAGTCTTAGAAAAATTACTTTCAGTAACTCAGCCGGACACAAACATCATTGAACTTTATTATAAGTAGGCATGAGTTATCCCGTGCAATTTCTCTTACGTGACACAGATCATTCTATACGTGCGTATAACGCGTACCCGTATCATCCCGCACTCTGTGAGGGGCCGGGTGTAGAAATCATCCCTGCGATAACCTGCAGAGTGCATAAAACCAAGTGTAGCGTTCGATTTAAGTGGCGTAGGATCTCGAAATGCGACACACTTTCGAAGATTTGCAATGCTATTGCACAAATATGTAGCAAAAACTGACGCAAAAAGATTCCCTACTTGATATTTGATCACGTACCATCAAAGCCAAACCAACAAAGATAGAGTTTCATCTTCAAATAAATAGAAAAGGTATGATAAATCCTGAAGTATCGGCAGTTAATATTTAGTTTTAATTTTTTCTGTCGGTTTAAAATTAACAAAATGGCTGATTTCTGCGTAAGTCAGAGAATGTTTAATCATGACTTCACTTCTGATGCTAGTCTTGTTCTCGTGCCGCCGAGTGTTACGAAAAGGAGCCAATAAAAATGACTTGGAATAAAACTAGTGGTGCACCACGGATACAAGGAATCATAACAAAATGTCGCGCGATCGTAAGAAGACGTAAACAATTATGAAATCTATTTGTGACTCGTGAGTGAAATAATGCCTGTAATTCCTAGTGTTTTGTTACTAGAATTTGTTAGTTTAAATGGTTAAATCTAGATTTTAATTTTCATGCACACATGGGCACCCGATTTAAGTCCCACCCCCCCTTATTTACGTATATTTTGGGGTAAAAAAAAGGGTGGGACTATACACGCGTCAGTACCGTACATGATTCCACGGCAAAATTTGAGCAATCCTTAATTACAAATGAGATTGTGATAATATGGTGTTTCCTGCTCTTTGGAGACTAAGAGAGTCTACCACTTTTCAGAATTTTGCAAACTTTCCAAATGAAAAAAGTACCCTTTTTGTTATACATGTATATCTTACTTGTGGAAGATACACAATGTTGCACAGTTTATACTTTTTTTAGAAAGCTAATGAGAACCCTTCTGCCTCAATAAAAATTGATGCAATTTTTGCACGGATTTGAAGATAAAAAATTCACAAGTTGAGTACACCTTTTTATTACTCGCCCTGTACCACATTTCCCTAGCCCTGCAGTCCATTGGCCTCCCTATACCGGGTATGTACGCTTTGGTGATAATTAGTTTGCCTATACCTTTGTATTCCCACAAATTTAATGTGTGTTGGGTGTTAGGGTTAAAGTCAACCAAAATGGTGATTCATGTATGTTTTATTCAATGAAGGATATTGTTTAAAAAATACGAAAATAATATTACCCAGGAAACAAAATAAAGAGTTTCTAAGCTTGTATAAAGCAACAACAAAAAGTTGTGTTGCCCTCAAGTGCTACAAATTTGAAAATTGGGTCGGTTGGTCAGAATTCCTTTTTTTTCCCTTCTTTTTCTTGGCTGAACAATAAATGGTTTATGTTAAGACAAATTTGGTATAGGCCGTAAGTCAATTTAAGTTTCTAGTGTGATAATAGTCTAAAAACATAAGTGTTTTCAAGCTAACTTATTCATTTTAAGCAAGAAATAGTAACATTTACACAATTTAAGATCAAATTTAACTATCATACTGACTATGGCAGGTTACTACCCTGTAGGCCTATACGTCACAGGTGTTACTCAGACTCGCACACGGAACCTCAATAGGTTGATAGCATAAGCATTCACTGATAACCTTTGTTTGTTTAGACCTATCGACCGAGACCCAGATGAATACCGAGTTGGAAGTAAAACCTGTTACGCAGTAACGCGCCATCCACATATTAGTTCATCCCACACTAAAAAAGAAACACTGGCAATTATTAATGGTTTTATGTTAATCTTTTTTCCCTGGACAATATTTAAGAGTAATTATTTTTACATTATATGTTTCTAAAAATGCTCCATGGAGTAAAGCATACTTGAATAATTTTGATCGCAAAGAAATGTATGAACAATGTCTATTTGACTTTCTGATATTATACATTTATGCACAACATTTTATTTTTGATATTATACATTTATGCAAAGAAATGTTTTATTTTTGTAAATAAATTTTGTAAATAAAATGTTTGATTGTGTTTGTGTTATCTTATTATTTATTATAAACCGCTCACAAAAAGTATCGAAACAGTTAGAAATGATCCAATACATAACGGCCCGAAAGAGTATGCATTAATCGAGGCAAATAACCAAGTGCATAATTTTGTTCTGCGTATTTTGACACCTCGTTCGTTGAGATACGATGTTGCGGAGCGGAGTTATTGTCATTTCAATGATCGTGGGTCCAGTTTCAAAGGTGACACTCATCCCTATTGAAAATCACGAATCTGATCTTTCTAAACAGTAATGCAAACATCTTTGTATAGGATGATTGTCACTTTTGAAACTGGACCCACGACCATTGAAATGACAATAACTCCGCTCCGCAACATTGTATGTCATCGATCGAGGTGTCAAAATATGCGGAACAAAATTATGCACTTGGTTATTTGCTTCGATTAATGCATACTCTTTTGAGCCGTTATGTATTGGATCATTTCTAAGTGTTTCGATACTTTTTGTGAGCAGTTTATAAGGTCTTTGTTAAAGGGGCACTGAGAGATTGTCGAGAAAATGAAAATTGTTTCAATATTTAAGTGTAATAATGTATTGGGAAATGTTCAAATAATGGGGCTAGATACAAATGAATCAATTTATGTGGTGAGTGGTGCTGACCATTTTGATGTGATCTACATCGAATTGACCAAATTGTTAAATTTTACATGATAGATAGCGAATTAAAGTAAACGGTTTGAGATGGTAGTATATATACCCAAGTAATATGTAGGTGCAAAAACCAAAATGTCCTTGAAAATTGAGGGCGCATTCCTATACGTATCTCTCAGTGCCCCTTTAATTTCATTTGTGCTAGTTAGTCTGAGTCTTTATATTATACTAGCGGGCATTCCTATACGTATCTCTCAGTGCCCCTTTAATTGCATTTGTGCTAGTTAGTTTGAGTCTTTATATTATACTAGTGGGCATTCCTATACGTATCTCTCAGTGCCCCTTTAATTGCATTTGTGCTAGTTAGTCTGAGTCTTTATATTATACTAGCGGGCATTCCTATACGTATCTCTCAGTGCCCCTTTAATTGCATTTGTGCTAGTTAGTCTGAGTCTTTATATTATACTAGCGGGCATTCCTATACGTATCTCTCAGTGCCCCTTTAATTGCATATCTGCTAGTTAGTCTGAGTCTTTATATTATACTAGCGGGCATTCCTATACGTATCTCTCAGTGCCCCTTTAATTGCATTTGTGCTAGTTAGTCTGAGTCTTTATATTATACTAGCGGGCATTCCTATACGTATCTCTCAGTGCCCCTTTAATTGCATTTGCGCTAGTTAGTCTGAGTCTTTATATTATACTAGCGGGCATTCCTATACGTATCTCTCAGTGCCCCTTTAATTGCATATCTGCTAGTTAGTCTGAGTCTTTATATTATACTAGCGGGCATTCCTATACGTATCTCTCAGTGCCCCTTTAATTGCATTTGTGCTAGTTAGTCCAAGTCTTTATATTATACTAGCGGGCATTCCTATACGTATCTCTCAGTGCCCCTTTAATTTCATTTGTGCTAGTTAGTCCGAGTCTTTATATTATACTAGCGGGCATTCCTATACGTATCTCTCAGTGCCCCTTTAATTGCATTTGTGCTAGTTAGTCCAAGTCTTTATATTATACTAGCGGGCATTCCTATACGTATCTCTCAGTGCCCCTTTAATTGCATTTGTGCTAGTTAGTCGGAGTCTTTATATTATACTAGCGGGCATTCCTATACGTATCTCTCAGTGCCCCTTTAATTTCATTTGTGCTAGTTAGTCTGAGTCTTTATATTATACTAGCGGGCATTCCTATACGTATCTCTCAGTGCCCCTTTAATTGCATTTGTGCTAGTTAGTCTGAGTCTTTATATTATACTAGCGGGCATTCCTATACGTATCTCTCAGTGCCCCTTTAATTGCATTTGTGCTAGTTAGTCTGAGTCTTTATATTATACTAGCGGGCATTCCTATACGTATCTCTCAGTGCCCCTTTAATTTCATTTGTGCTAGTTAGTCTGAGTCTTTATATTATACTAGCGGGCATTCCTATACGTATCTCTCAGTGCCCCTTTAATTTCATTTGTGCTAGTTAGTCCAAGTCTTTATATTATACTAGCGGGCATTCCTATACGTATCTCTCAGTGCCCCTTTAATTGCATTTGTGCTAGTTAGTTTGAGTCTTTATATTATACTAGCGGGCATTCCTATACGTATCTCTCAGTGCCCCTTTAATTGCATTTGTGCTAGTTAGTCTGAGTCTTTATATTATACTAGCGGGCATTCCTATACGTATCTCTCAGTGCCCCTTTAATTTCATTTGTGCTAGTTAGTCTGAGTCTTTATATTATACTAGCGGGCATTCCTATACGTATCTCTCAGTGCCCCTTTAATTTCATTTGTGCTAGTTAGTCTGAGTCTTTATATTATACTAGCGGGCATTCCTATACGTATCTCTCAGTGCCCCTTTAATTTCATTTGTGCTAGTTAGTCCAAGTCTTTATAATATACTAGCGGGCATTCCTATACGTATCTCTCAGTGCCCCTTTAATTGCATTTGTGCTAGTTAGTTTGAGTCTTTATATTATACTAGCGGGCATTCCTATACGTATCTCTCAGTGCCCCTTTAATTGCATTTGCGCTAGTTAGTCTGAGTCTTTATATTATACTAGCGGGCATTCCTATACGTATCTCTCAGTGCCCCTTTAATTGCATTTGCGCTAGTTAGTCTGAGTCTTTATATTATACTAGCGGGCATTCCTATACGTATCTCTCAGTGCCCCTTTAATTTCATTTGTGCTAGTTAGTCTGAGTCTTTATATTATACTAGCGGGCATTCCTATACGTATCTCTCAGTGCCCCTTTAATTTCATTTGTGCTAGTTAGTCCAAGTCTTTATATTATACTAGCGGGCATTCCTATACGTATCTCTCAGTGCCCCTTTAATTGCATTTGTGCTAGTTAGTCCAAGTCTTTATATTATACTAGCGGGCATTCCTATACGTATCTCTCAGTGCCCCTTTAATTGCATATCTGCTAGTTAGTCCAAGTCTTTATATTATACTAGCGGGCATTCCTATACGTATCTCTCAGTGCCCCTTTAATTGCATTTGTGCTAGTTAGTTTGAGTCTTTATATTATACTAGCGGGCATTCCTATACGTATCTCTCAGTGCCCCTTTAATTGCATTTGTGCTAGTTAGTCTGAGTCTTTATATTATACTAGCAGGCATTCCTATACGTATCTCTCAGTGCCCCTTTAATTTCATTTGTGCTAGTTAGTCTGAGTCTTTATATTATACTAGCGGGCATTCCTATACGTATCTCTCAGTGCCCCTTTAATTGCATATCTGCTAGTTAGTCCAAGTCTTTATATTATACTAGCGGGCATTCCTATACGTATCTCTCAGTGCCCCCCTTTAATTGCATTTGTGCTAGTTAGTCCGAGTCTTTATATTATACTAGCGGGCATTCCTATACGTATCTCTCAGTGCCCCTTTAATTTCATATCTGCTAGTTAGTCCAAGTCTTTATATTATACTAGCGGGCATTCCTATACGTATCTCAGTGCCCCTTTAATTGCATATCCGCTAGTTAGTCCAAGTCTTTATATTATACTAGCGGGCATTCCTATACGTATCTCTCAGTGCCCCTTTAATTGCATATCTGCTAGTTAGTCCAAGTCTTTATATTATACTAGCGGGCATTCCTATACACATCTCTCAGTGCCCCTTTAATTGCATATCTGCTAGTTAGTCCAAGTCTTTATATTATACTAGCGGGCATTCCTATACGTATCTCTCAGTGCCCCTTTAATTTCATTTCTGCTAGTTAGTCCGAGTCTTTATATTATACTAGCGGGCATTCCTATACGTATCTCTCAGTGCCCCTTTAATTGCATTTGTGCTAGTTAGTTTGAGTCTTTATATTATACTAGCGGGCATTCCTATACGTATCTCTCAGTGCCCCTTTAATTGCATATCTGCTAGTTAGTCCAAGTCTTTATATTATACTAGCGGGCATTCCTATACGTATCTCTCAGTGCCCCTTTAATTGCATATCTGCTAGTTAGTCCAAGTCTTTATATTATACTAGCGGGCATTCCTATACGTATCTCTCAGTGCCCCTTTAATTGCATATCTGCTAGTTAGTCCAAGTCTTTATATTATACTAGCGGGCATTCCTATACGTATCTCTCAGTGCCCCTTTAATTGCATATCTGCTAGTTAGTTTGAGTCTTTATATTATACTAGCGGGCATTCCTATACGTATCTCTCAGTGCCCCTTTAATTGCATTTGTGCTAGTTAGTCCGAGTCTTTATATTATACTAGCGGGCATTCCTATACGTATCTCTCAGTGCCCCTTTAATTTCATTTGTGCTAGTTAGTCTGAGTCTTTATATTATACTAGCGGGCATTCCTATACGTATCTCTCAGTGCCCCTTTAATTGCATTTGTGCTAGTTAGTCCAAGTCTTTATATTATACTAGCGGGCATTCCTATACGTATCTCTCAGTGCCCCTTTAATTGCATATCTGCTAGTTAGTCCAAGTCTTTATATTATACTAGCGGGCATTCCTATACGTATCTCTCAGTGCCCCTTTAATTGCATTTGTGCTAGTTAGTTTGAGTCTTTATATTATACTAGCGGGCATTCCTATACGTATCTCTCAGTGCCCCTTTAATTGCATATCTGCTAGTTAGTCCAAGTCTTTATATTATACTAGCGGGCATTCCTATACGTATCTCTCAGTGCCCCTTTAATTGCATATCTGCTAGTTAGTCCAAGTCTTTATATTATACTAGCGGGCATTCCTATACGTATCTCTCAGTGCCCCTTTAATTGCATTTGTGCTAGTTAGTCCAAGTCTTTATATTATACTAGCGGGCATTCCTATACGTATATCTCAGTGCCCCTTTAATTGCATTCGTGCTAGTTAGTTTGAGTCTTTATATTATACTAGCGGGCATTCCTATACGTATCTCTCAGTGCCCCTTTAATTGCATTTGTGCTAGTTAGTTTGAGTCTTTATATTATACTAGCGGGCATTCCTATACGTATCTCTCAGTGCCCCTTTAATTGCATATCTGCTAGTTAGTCCAAGTCTTTATATTATACTAGCGGGCATTCCTATACGTATCTCTCAGTGCCCCTTTAATTGCATTTGTGCTAGTTAGTTTGAGTCTTTATATTATACTAGCGGGCATTCCTATACGTATCTCTCAGTGCCCCTTTAATTGCATATCTGCTAGTTAGTCCAAGTCTTTATATTATACTAGCGGGCATTCCTATACGTATCTCTCAGTGCCCCTTTAATTGCATATCTGCTAGTTAGTCTGAGTCTTTATATTATACTAGCGGGCATTCCTATACGTATCTCTCAGTGCCCCTTTAATTGCATTTGTGCTAGTTAGTCCAAGTCTTTATATTATACTAGCGGGCATTCCTATACGTATCTCTCAGTGCCCCTTTAATTGCATTTGTGCTAGTTAGTCCAAGTCTTTATATTATACTAGCGGGCATTCCTATACGTATCTCTCAGTGCCCCTTTAATTTCATTTGTGCTAGTTAGTCCAAGTCTTTATATTATACTAGCGGGCATTCCTATACGTATCTCTCAGTGCCCCTTTAATTTCATTTGTGCTAGTTAGTTTGAGTCTTTATATTATACTAGCGGGCATTCCTATACGTATCTCTCAGTGCCCCTTTAATTGCATATCTGCTAGTTAGTCCAAGTCTTTATATTATACTAGCGGGCATTCCTATACGTATCTCTCAGTGCCCCTTTAATTTCATATCTGCTAGTTAGTCCAAGTCTTTATATTATACTAGCGGGCATTCCTATACGTATATCTCAGTGCCCCTTTAATTGCATATCTGCTAGTTAGTCCGAGTCTTTATATTATACTAGCGGGCATTCCTATACGTATCTCTCAGTGCCCCTTTAATTTCATTTGTGCTAGTTAGTCTGAGTCTTTATATTATACTAGCGGGCATTCCTATACGTATCTCTCAGTGCCCCTTTAATTTCATATCTGCTAGTTAGTCCAAGTCTTTATATTATACTAGCGGGCATTCCTATACGTATCTCTCAGTGCCCCTTTAATTGCATTTGTGCTAGTTAGTCCAAGTCTTTATATTATACTAGCGGGCATTCCTATACGTATCTCTCAGTGCCCCTTTAATTGCATATCCGCTAGTTAGTCCAAGTCTTTATATTATACTAGCGGGCATTCCTATACGTATCTCTCAGTGCCCCTTTAATTGCATTTGTGCTAGTTAGTTTGAGTCTTTATATTATACTAGCGGGCATTCCTATACGTATCTCTCAGTGCCCCTTTAATTGCATTTGTGCTAGTTAGTCTGAGTCTTTATATTATACTAGCGGGCATTCCTATACGTATCTCTCAGTGCCCCTTTAATTGCATTCGTGCTAGTTAGTTTGAGTCTTTATATTATACTAGCGGGCATTCCTATACGTATCAATCAGTGCCCCTTTAATTGCATATCTGCTAGTTAGTCCGAGTCTTTATATTATACTAGCGGGCATTCCTATACGTATCTCTCAGTGCCCCTTTAATTGCATTCGTGCTAGTTAGTTTGAGTCTTTATATTATACTAGCGGGCATTCCTATACGTATCTCTCAGTGCCCCTTTAATTGCATATCTGCTAGTTAGTTCAAGTCTTTATATTATACTAGTGGGCATTCCTATACGTATCTCTCAGTGCCCCTTTAATTGCATTCGTGCTAGTTAGTTTGAGTCTTTATATTATACTAGCGGGCATTCCTATACGTATCTCTCAGTGCCCCTTTAATTGCATATCTGCTAGTTAGTCCGAGTCTTTATATTATACTAGCGGGCATTCCTATACGTATCTCTCAGTGCCCCTTTAATTGCATATCTGCTAGTTAGTCCGAGTCTTTATATTATACTAGCGGGCATTCCTATACGTATCTCTTAGTGCCCCTTTAATTTCATTTGTGCTAGTTAGTTTGAGTCTTTATATTATACTAGCGGGCATTCCTATATGGTGGAAAAACATCTATATAATCATCAACGGTCAAGACATTAGAGCCACAGGGTGTATAATGTTACAAAATCCAATTTCAGGGTGCACTACACTAAATCTGTGTTTAAAGCTAGAATCGGAAAGTATGCATCACAAAATCCTCAATTTAAAAAGACTTGACAGTAATACAATTGCGTAAATGCCTATGATTTTTGATTAATTATGATTAATGGGACATCACATACATGCACCCTGACTATAAACTGTGAATATCATCTAGGTAAATGTTGAGAGATCTTTCAAATTTGTGCTTTTTACTGGAAACATTGGCGATTACGGCGACATTTCCAAGCTCGTCAGAGAGGTAGTCAACTCCATGGGCATATTTTGGAAAATCGAGCAGGTCAACCTACCTATTTTTTTCACTTTTTGGTGGGGAAATGTGATAATCTTTAAGAAAACTAACTCTACAGGGTCCAATTTCGCAATTTAGTGGTCTAAAACAGAGTTTTATATCGGTGTTTTTGTACATATCCCTATGGAGCTCTATTTAGTGGTGTGACCCCTTCATGATTTAAAAATGTGATTTATTGCATGCTTTTCACCTCATCTCTGCTTTGCACCAATGCTCACAAAAGTAGAACGTTTCACTGGATTATACATTTCTGCTCAGAATGTTCTAACTTGTTCGGCTTATAAACACTCACAAAACCATCCAAAATGTATAAATATGAAGAAAAAAATCCAACTCCCCACGCTCGCCATTACTAATTTCACACAATAAAAAGAAGGGGCATCATAAAATTATTGGCTGTTCAGATAGGGCACAAACAAAATTTGACAACATAGCCTATGCATGAACAAAATTCCAAAGTTAAAGACAGCCCCTGAAGTATGTGACAAGTTGATTTTTTTTTTCGGGGAGCACCAACCAATTAGATGTGCCATGTCCTCAATGTCGTCGTTAAAATAGGCCAAATCAATGAGCGCTGATTGTGCCAATGTGTACATTATGATGACCGGTCTTATTAAAGGGAAATTAAACTACGGCGGGGAATTCTCGTAGAGATGCGTGTGAATAGGACAGTGACTCGCTAAGGGGGTGGACGGCATAAAAGGGCCAGTACTGTGAAGGAAGGAAGTCAATCGATTGTGTGACTTGGGTCAATAGAAATGTGTTTTCTATAAACCAAGTCAAATATGTATAGGTATATATAGTTTAATCAGTATCAAATTGGCGAGCCTTCTAACAGCACCGTGTTAATACTGAAGGGTATGGGCGCACATGAATGCAACAAGCGCACTTTATGTGCATCATGTGCGACGTGTGCGTGTGGCCAAAATCGCCGGAACAGTAGCCGGGGTAATACACTTTGTCCCGGCTATGGGGGGCCGGGATCCGTACGCCGCTGCACTTTACTGTAGCAGGGACGTACACAAAATGGCACCCCGCCCTGCGGGGACCGTACAGGACCGTACACGACCGTACACGACTGTACCCGGGATGTCACATCGGCAATTTGTACGTCCCGGTCCTAATCCTCGCGATCCCCAGGTCCCCTGGGGCCGGGGATGCAATTGATAAGTGCATTATGTTTTAGAAATGGCTAAAACTTTCATTATTTTAATTTTAATTTTTAATTATTCACACTTAGACCTTGACTTTATCAACATTTTCAATCGTCAAAATATCTGTTACACCCTGTTAATAATTAAAGCAGTAGGAAAGCATCAGGCAAATAATGAAAATTCAAGAATTCCCTCATTACTTCCTGATCATCAATCCTGGCAAATGTAGAAAATGTAAAATGTCCCTTTTTTATGAAAACAATTTGTGTTCATTTCTCAATATGTTGTAAAACAGATGGTCAAACTATATGAACACATGATTTGGCACTGCGTAACATGTAAATGAATGTTCAATAATGAATTGTAATCAAATAATGAATAATGAAATGGTTGCCTCATTAGGTCGGAGTAAATTAGCCATGGGCTCATAATAGGCTTGTAGTATGTATCAAATAGATATACACATTTGTTATGCAATGTGTTTTTCTTCCAATCCAACATTTAAGGGTGTGGTCATTTTTGAGGAATATACTCGTTTAGAATTTTAAAATGATAACGAATACCACATTTTAAAACATTGTCTTCTAATCTTAGTGCTACTCCAATTCAGATAGCTATTTCTTTACAAATAGGCCACAGGAGGTGAATCACAATTTAGAAATTATACAAAATCTTAATCATGTAAATCCCCATGGGCAAACATGCCCCATCATGAAAGGGCGGATGTGCCCCATAGCACATTAAGTGCATTGACCACGCTAACCACGCCTGTCCCACCTACAATAACGGGTTTATAACTGCATCAAATCCATAACCAATCCCATACCTACCTAATGATGATTTACATGAAAATCTTCAGTACAAACATCTTTAGAAAAAAATCAATATTAAAAATGGAAGAAAATTTGGTTTGTAAAACTGGTTTTATAATCATTTGACAAACATTATCTGCCATGTTATCATGGAATGCTTGCAACAAACAGCTGATTATATTGCATGTTTGTCAAATTCAACCAGTGGCCGCAATGATGAGAATCATGTGGAGGGCGAACCTGCTCTGAGGCTGTACACGCCCCACTCTTCCCTACTTGAGAGGTCTATTTGCCTTTTTTGGGATTGCCTGGGGGGGGGGTTGCCAAAATGTAGGTAGAAGCTTGTAGAATTGGAAAAACTTCTCAACCAACAATGGAGCTGAAACACTTCATTTTTTAGTTCTTTGGCTTGGATAAAGTGTAAGTTACAAGTAAAATCTGCAAGAAGTACGTATTAAGTTGCAAGTTAAAATCTGGAAGTTGTAGGTAAATGTTGGCTCCTAACCGTCTTAGCATAATTCACAGTAATAATCAACCAGCACTTTTACTTTGGCCCTCTTTTGACAATCTTAAAATTCAACAACTTGAAGTAGAAGCATAGAATAATATGAGAAACTTCTCAACCAACAATGGAGCTGAAACACTTTTTGTTCCACGGTTTAAATAAAGCGCAAGTTACGAGAAGAATCTGCAAAATGTAAGGTCACTTGGCGAGTTGATGTTGTGTACAATTTGCAAGTTAAAAGCTGCAGGTGGTGAGTAAATATGTAGGTTCACTCCTACCCGTCTTAGTATGACTTATAGCACGAGGCAGCGTAGCTGCCGAGGAAGGAATTAATAGCACTCATCGACAGTACTGGTATTAGTGATGATTTATGTGGCAGAACTCTGCTGTACAAACCCCTGCACAGTTGGACACTGATCATGCTGATAGAACTTAAAAGTTTTGATTCAAGCAACACTGATCAAGATAGGCAATCATCTACTAAACACACACACACATCAAGTTGGGATATAATGAATCAGGTTATTTACGATGTCAAATTTACAGCACTCTGAAGCTGTACGATAAGTGAAATTTGTGGAACTCTGGACTGGCTGTGTATGTGCTATTAGCAGCGTAATGGCATACATAATTAATTCACAATAATAATCAACCTGCACTTTGACAAACTCTATATAACAACTCGTAAGCTGAACTCAAAATAATCTATTTCTGAGGCCAAGAAAATCTGTTTTAAATCTAATAGTACTTACCTGAGGGCGTGTGTGTAGTTTGAACAGTGGTTAGTTATGATGCAAGCAATATGGAAAGAAAAGAAAGAAAAATATAACAATTAGTGTGGGGTTTGTTAGGCCAAGTTTAGAAAATGTCACATTATACTAAACCAGTTTGCCAGTTGCAATATTGCTTGTATTTCACATATTTTTTTGAATTGATTTTGTTCAAAAACTGTTTATACCAGGGATACTAATCATTTTGGGATATGAAACCCCTAAAGGTCGGCACGGAGTGAGGTCAAATGCCATTTGCTGATGTAAACAACAGTCGCTTACACAGCCTCACACAATCACTAGGAATTATCTTGTGTATGGTTGAGTAGATTGTAGAAACTGATGTGTTAATACATTTGCTTTGTTTTCAACAGCAAATGACAAAAATACCCGGATGATCGGGGCGACCTATACTGCACATACGTCAATAACAGGTCTCAATTTCTAATTATGGTAATGAGCTCAGAGAGCTCAGCAGTATTATCATTAATACAACGGCGCCACTTTATGAGGACACATAGAATAGTATGTTGCCGTCAACAAATATATGCGAGACATTTATGTAGACTTGCTTCAAGTCCATCAGACACACACAATGACGGTATGGTGTAAAGTGAAAAAATGAATTCAACATGTAAAAAAAACAATAAACGAAACATGAATTATAAAACCGTCTCGCACGTAAGTTTTATCATATGTAACCGCACAATTTTTTTGGAACTTTACCTACAATTCCGTGTAAACTAAGTCTATACCTAAGCAGACGACAAACAGCTCCCACAGCGCCATCAACACATGAGAACATGATGACATGGCCTCCGATCTGCAATTTGAGTATCACCCCCTCCCCCGGTCTGTACACATTATACGCAAAACCCCAAAATCCAATATATTAATATGATACTCTATGTGAGAATATTGGTATGTTATCAAATTTATAATTTTACCAAACTTTGCAAGACACCAAGTATTTTTAACTAAGTTCAGAAAATGTAACATGAATTGAACCATTTCGCCGATTGCAACATATACAGGTATTTCTTGTGCCAGGGAAACGAGGAAGTAAAGACTCATTTCTGGAATCCCTGTGATCAGGGGGAACAATTTGAAATATTACCGAGTAATAGACAAACCAAACAAAGTCGTTTTTAGACAAACAAAGGTCAACAACTTTGTTACATTTTTGAGAGTTTGAGAGAATACAGATTCAGCCTTTGACAAGTGAACCTATAATTAGAGAATAAAGGTATTGTTTTTAGACCGTACCCATGTTATATTGTCTGACATAAATGTGGACGATAGTATTATTTTAAGTAATACTATCGAACGCATTTATGTCAGACAATATAACACGGGTACGGTCTAAAAACAATACCTTTATTCTCATTCTTAAACAATCATACTTTAGACATTTATCAAAGAAATAAGTACATTTTATTGTCCACATTTGACAACTTTTACCCCTGCTAGGATCGAATAACCCTTAAACATTCCATCCAATCACATGCGATGAGTAAACCATGCGTAAGCGTCGCGGCGCACTGTTAAAACGTAAGCCCCACCTCCCCGTGTTAAGTTGTCTCATCTAGATGTCGCCGATTTCTCTGAGAACCAATGAGATTGCTTTATCTTTCTTAGCTGTTTAAGAATCTTGTTTATAGTTATAGAAAAATGTCCTCTATACCAGGTAACAGCTTGTATCAATATATAGTAAATCACATTTCTACAACTGCAATACATAAATCAAAGTGAAATTATACGAGTATAATTAAGAGAAATGAACCTGTAAAAACACCTTGTTCACAAAATATGTAAACTATCAGGTTCTAACGTCAAAAAGTTTCAGGCAAAGATAGAGGGCAGTCTAACAAAATTTAGTGTGCCAAAATCAAAATAGTCCTCTGCCTACCAAAGTATTTATTTATGAATGCTTCATTAGAACACTGATTTGTTTTTAGTGACTGATTTTCAGACAAAAGCTATTTGGAAGCCATCCTGCAAAACCAAACTCATTAGGCCCTGTAAAAAATTAAAACACCCACTCCTCATCAATGACAATGAAGAAAAAACCCTGTTCCACGGGCCCAACTGACTTTTTTTTTTTTTGAGAGGAACAATTACACCTTTTTTGAAAATTGTTTGAAAATATTTGAAATTTGTTTAACGTTTAGAAACATTTTGTAATTAATAATAATAGTAAAAATAATAATAACTGGATTTATATAGCGCTTTTTCCAAAGGGTTCAAAGTGCTGTAATTTCGCTGCTGGTGAATCATCAAAATCAGATCTCTAGGGTGCAGCCAATTCAGGCGCAAACCTATCCGCACTTAGATTGTAACATCCACCATTTTTCAATGCAGCTCTTCAAATACCATTGGGTCAAGGAAGTTTTTGATAACCGAAACAACTGATCACTCATTTTGAAAGCAGTAGGAAACCGGAGTACCCGGAGAAAACCTGCGAAAGCGTGCATGGATCGTGATAAACCAAATGCACACAAAGCCCGCGGTCGTGCACAGAATTTACCCGAGTTTCATTGGTGCAAGGCGAGGGAACAATCCGCTGCGCCAACACGCTCCCCTTAACAAATTTCAAATATGTTCAAACAAATTTCAAAAAAGTGTAATTGTACCCCTCAAATAAAAAAGAGGTCAGTTGGGCCAGTGGTGTTTGTTTTTAAAAATGTGTTAAACATTTAGAAATGTTCAAGAAATTTGTGGAAAAAAACCCAACCGACCAAGTGACCGACCCTACCTGATAGGATCAGTTCACCCGCAGATCAGGGTGGTGTTTTTTTGTCACCTTATTATAACAAACCATCAGACTCATGTGCCCAGATGAACTGCTGAGAATAGAAAATGCTAACTGTAAACATGGAAATTTTCGCACTACATTAATTTAATTTTGAAATTTGTTTAAACAAAATTGAAAATTTTTGAGCATTTTAAAATTTCTTTTTTGTTTGAAATTTGTTAATAATTTCGATTTTTTTTAAAAGAAATTTGTGGGGAAAAAACACCCACCAGGCCGACCCTACCTGATCATGCTGATAGGGTCAGTTCACCTACAGTTTAGAGTGGGTTTTTTGTCACCTAACTATAACAATCACCATCAAAACCCATGTGCCCAGATGAACTGCTCAGAACAGAAAATGCTAACAATACTGTAAATGTGGAAATTTTCGCGCTACATTAATGTTTGCACATATATTTATTTTGTGTATAAGACTATGTAATGAACTTTCAAATTGCAAATTTAAAAACAAGTGAAATGGCTGAAAATCGGCAAAAGCGCGACAATTAATCGTGCAAAAATTACTTCTTTTACAGTACATTTAGCTGTATACAGGCCTGGAAATAGTACCTGCGGGTATAACTTTTTGTGTCAGGCGGGTGCAGATACAAAAGTACCCGTAACATTTTTCAAACACATAGTGCAAGTAAGTTACAGTGGCTGGTGGAATTTCTGTCGGACAGGCATTGACAGGAGGTATTGTAAGTTACCTGCCCAACTGGCTGGTTGAAAAAATCAGAAGTTCCAACCCTGGCTGTATATTTATTAATACAGTCATACTTCCAGATAAAGTATCAAATTTTTGGAGATTTTAGAGTTGGTCGCAGGGCGACACAACAATTTGGTTTGGCCTAAATAAAGGTAAAATTATTAACACTAGCGGCGGACCCGAGCGTATCACCTACCTCTGAAACCACATCAACCCCCTACACGCCCCCCCCCCCCCCAATAAAAAACCAGGTTGATTTATAACCATATCCCTCCTAAACCATTTACCATGGCTACTTTATATTAACCCCTACCTCTCAAACCGCATCAAGTTAACCCTCGGTACTTTAAAACCCCTACAACCGCCCCCCCCCCCACCACTGCCACTACACCAAACGGTGGATTTATAATCATAACCCTCCTAACCATTTCCCGTGGCTACTTCAATAACTCTTAACGCTATCCTAAAACATATCCCGTGGTTTTACCCTCCCTACACACACCCCAACCAGGTTGATTTATTATTATAATCACAACCCTCCCTAAACCATTTCCTGTGGCTACTTCATTAACCTTCGGTCCCTTAGATTGTTTGGCATGCCAACTTAAAGAAATCAGGTTGCTTCATTATATATTAACCCCCGCAAAACGCTACTTGTATACCATTATAACCCTAGCGGCCTATCCTAAACCATTTCCCGTGGTTTTACACCGCCCCCCCCCCCCCCACCCTCCAACATGACACCAACTACCCTACCAACAGGCCTATAACCATTTCCCGTGTGGCGTCTGCACCATGTGTAGGTGCGTGTGCCGCGGCAGTGAGCCCTTGTGCAAACATGCACGCATCGCGTTGCCATGGTATGATTACGCGGTAGTACGCGCAAAGCACAATGTTGTTCAATTCTAGTGGCATTTTTGAGCCAAATCTGAGAGGTTTTTTGCTGTTTTTGGAGCCAATTGTTAACCAATTTCAGCGGAATAAACTGTAACAGACTTCCCGTTATTTCCTCTATCTTTCACGCAAATTATGCGCCACTTTGATCACAAGCAACGGAGAAATAAGGATAACAAACACACACACCCCCTACACACACACCCCCTTCACAAAAAAACACACACCGTTTCCAGATTTATAGTAAGATGTTGCAAAATTGTACTTTGTAATTTGACAGTTGCCTGGCGTCATAGACAGCAAATTTACACTGCTTGATAAGACAGTTAGGGACGCACCATTAGATTTTCAGGGGGAGGGGTAGGAAGTTTTTGGAAGAAAAAAAATTCATCCTCTGTGCGGGCAAAACAAAAAAAAATCACCCCCTGATGAGTAAAAAAAACAAAAAAACAATTCTACCCCCACCCAATTCAATATAAATGGATACATTAAAAAAAAAAATTGACGCATTTGGCGGCGCGAAATTATTTTTTCACCCCTTACAGCGGCCAAAAAAACCAAAAACACCCCCGAACCCAACTTCCTACCCCCCCCCCCCCTGAAAATCAAATGGTGCGTCCCTTAGTTCTTTGTACATTTCAATATTCTCATATACTTTTGGGCACATTATATATTAATGCAATGGATTGCGAGTAACAACAAAATACATTTCTTTTAATATGCTGTTTTATCCACCCCCGAGATGATGTAATATTTGTTTAACCCACCCTGTATATTACACAAAGTTCTGATGACCCACAACTACTGCTTGTATTATCTAGATAGGGTCAATGATCAGTCAACCACACTTTGGTCACTATGCTGGTACCCTGCATCCTTGATGCCTTTGCCAAATTATCCATAGATTAATTTTGTGTGGAGCCCATTGATGCAAGGAACCAGGAACCAGCACAATGAACCAACATGTAGCAAACTTGGGGAATTCCCATCACGTTGAACTACTCCGCCATTTTGTTTGAACGTGTAAAACACTTGTTGTTTCATCATGAAGGTCCTGATTTTGTCACATTTACAGTGAAAATCTTGGAGACTATTTTGTTCATGTACATGTACAGTCATGTGTAGGGATTGACAGAAACTAGCTCACTGAATATCATTTATGGAATTATTCTCAAGAGTCAAACCATCATGGGCAGCACAATATTTTCTGTGTAGTTTTCAAAGCCTGGTATTTATAGAAGGTCATGGTAAGTGTTATCAATCACTATTATTACAAAGTATAGTAAGAAACATACATTAAAATGCACTACGTTTTCATTGGACGTTTTCATTGGACATACATGAATCGGGTCATATTATTAAGTTGATTTATAGAGTGTGAACTTTTTCGTCGCTAGACGTATATTTCGGAAACGTGTACACCCGATAATACAGGCCCGTAACCCGCCCCTTCGTGCAAAAACCCTATACGAAGTGTCCGTGTCAAACTTGTGAGGAGTTTGTTCTTTTGACGTCATTATCTCGTCGTACGACCAGTGCATTGAAGTCATGTTTACTCAATGTCTACACGTGGCGATGATGTTGTGTCCATCGAAACACATACATGCAAGGGCGTTCGTGATTGGCTGTATATTTAGTCTTAAGGCGCTGTCACACCATAGCGTATGGCCTGAACGTGGCCTAAACGTATGCCGACGTATTCAAAAAATAGCTCGAAAATTGTCAGAGTCCGAGAACGTCCAAGAACGTCCAACTTCCCAACGAATTGCGTCAACATCGGTGATGGAATGGACGTATCCATAGCGTATTAAACGCATACATAGCGTATGACTAACGTATTGATAGCGTATCACTAACTTATAACAAACTTATGACAGCGTATCCCAGCGTATGCGATCGGCGAGCGTATGACCAACGTATTCGTAGCGTATGTCTGCCGTGCTCGACGTATCCTCAGCGTATCCTCGGCGTACAACGAACACGTGACTTATGCCGTTGCAGAAATTGAGTTTCGTACACGGCGGGACAAGTGTTGCCAGTTCAAGTAAACGCAGCCGAGATGATAACTATTAAAATATCTAGAAGGGTAAATCTATATGTCCAACCTAAAACTTAAGACGATTAACGTACCTCTAACGTATGTCAGCGTATGTCTAACGTATGTCAGCGTTTGTAAACGTATGTCTAACGTACCACGAACCTATCGGGAACTTATGCAGAACGTTAGTTAAGCACACGTTGAGTACGTCGAGAAATTTTGAGCATGCTCAATAATTTTTCGCGGGCTCGACGTGTTCCAAATGTTCACAACGTATCACAGCGTGCTCTTAACGTATACGACGTATCCCAAACTTACCCCTAACTTGTATCAGCGTACACCAACGTACGCCAACGTACGCCAACGTATTTTTCGATATTTCGCATACGTTGTTATACGTTCAGGCGATACGCCATGGTGTGACAGGGCTACCGTACAGCTAGCGCGCATTCAGCGTTTTGGGAACTTATGGAGGGTTTGAGTATATAAATGGGTCCCTTGAGTATCTCATCCTCACTTCTTCATGGTCTGTCGTGCTGAACACATATCAACCCATCATCATATGCTACGAATACGCTACGCTACGTTAAGTATACGTTATTACGTTAGTCATACGCTCGAATACGCTCGCATACGCTGTCATAAGTATGTTATAAGTTAGGGATACGCTATGAATACGTTAGTCATACGCTATGTTTACGTTCAATACGCTATGGATACGTGACAGGGCCTTACACGATCGCCCGGCATAAGGTGAATACGTGAGAATACGTCGAATCTCGTTGGAAATACGTCAGGCATACGTTAGCCATACGGCACATATACGTTATCAACTCGTTATCACTACGTTGGCTGTACGTTTCCCCAAGCCTACGTTCATCAACGTATACCAACTTACGAGTAACGTACGAGTAACGTACCACTAACGTATGTCAGCGTATGTCAACGTATATTTAACGTACCACAAACTTACCGGGAACTTATGCAGAACGTATTTAGCACACGTTGAGTACGTCGAGAAATTTTGAGCATGCTCAATATTTTTTCGTGGTCCAAATTGTCACAGCATATCACAGCGTGCTCTTAACATAAACGACGTATCCCCAACGTACCCCTAACTTATATCAGCGTACACCAACGTACACCAACGTATTTTTCGATATTTTGCATACGTTGGCATACGTTGAGGCGATACGTTATGGTGTGACAGGGCCTTTACATTTAAGCTAACAGCTGAAAATTAGAATTATAAATGCACTCAAGACTAAGCATATAACTTTGCATAAAATATGCATTTGTATATCAATCGCAAGCATTGTGAATATACTGATATATTTCATTATTTTATGTGGACTGCGTCTTCTTATCGTGTATGAATTGAGCACGGGTAAACAGGTCGTTTCACGTAGGCGCCTTCTGCACATGCGCCTAGAAAAATGAATTTCTTCAGCTTTTTATTTTTTAACTTGGTAAAAAGAATGTTACAAATGGGCGTGTTAGCTCAGTCTTGACAAATATATTCCGTTGTAACATTGTAATATGCATACAACCGCATGGTGTAACGGTTAGTGTCGCTACCTGTGACGCGGGCAATCAAGGTTCGATTCTGCAACCAGTCACTCTTTTAATGTATGTTACTTTTCTACTTTTGGATGTTTCATTATATTTTTACTTACATATTATTAGTTTGTTTATTAACGCGAGTCTTTTTTAAAATCTATATTAAAGGCATATTATGTGATATTTTCCAGGGGTGCCCTCTATTCATGATTTTTTTAGAAAGTAGATTTTCTTGCAGATTTACATTTGGTCATCATAAATATGTTCTGATTCACAGAGCGGTGTGATTCCTAATTAGGCAAAATAAAAAAATTAAATAGTTTCTCGTCCTATCTTTTGAATAAAAAGTGGACGAGGGCACTTTTTATTTATTTATTTTTATTAGTAAACAATGCAAAATCACCATTTACCAGCGGTGGTATTGCATGAATCAAATCCATATAAAAGTATACATCATAAAATTCACTTTTTGACCCATTTTTTTTTAACAAAGCTATCAAAATAATTTTGATTAAAAATTGCCACAAAAAAGGGAAGAATTTGGAATATCACTTTTTTTGGTAAAAATTTCAAAAAATATTAGATTAGGTTACAAAAAAGACACCGTCCCTAGGTTTAGTGCCTTAACATCATAATCAAGCGATATGGGAATTTTCTATTCAAAATTAATTTTGTTAGCTTTGTTAAAAAAATGTGGGTCAAAAAAAGTGATTTTGAAGGGAACTTGAGTCATAGTTCAATAATTACAGCACTCACAAAATTCAAAAAGTAACTTCCGTGAGTTCCCCTTAATGCAATCGTATAAATAGGACGCGTGACGTGCTCTCTATTTTTAACATGTAATACATATTTTTGTATTTAATACTGGATTGTAATCAACGTCCGACATAAGGTGTATCGCATCGCAAAATGCTTCACAAGACAGCATGTTTGCGACGCAACTGTAAAGAGCCGTCGCATATTTTGCGATGCCATAAAAAAAAATATTAAAAAAATAAGCTTACTTAAAAAAACACCTTTTCGGCTAAATCGTGATAATTTAATGCAAATATATAGATTCATTTGAAATAGATTTATTTTGTCAAATCAGTTCATTTTTGCTACTCTTGTGCTCGCTAAAATGTGATATTTCACCGCGTATTTACACTTTCGTAAGCTCGCGCGGCCGGCAAGTCTCCATTTAGAAATTAGAAATGTCACAATTTCGTCAATAGATGGCGCTATAACAATAACAAACTCGATCCTGACTCGATCGATCTGTCAATCGCGCAGCGCGGCCGATAATTAAGTGAAAATCACATTTTGCGAGCATAGGAGTACAAAAAATCCACAGATTTGACTAAATAAATCTATTTTCAATACATCTCCGCTATACATTTGCATCAAATAATCATGAATTACCCGATCACGTGTTTTTTTAAGTAAGCTTATTTTAATTTTTTTATTTTTAATTTTTTATATTTTTTTCCGGGATTCAGGAAGGTGATTCTGGTTCCCGGGACCCGACATTTTCGGGCGGGACTCGATTTCCCCTGTTTTGCAAAGGCCACATGTACAATCGAAGGATTTAACTTGACATATAACTTATTTCCCGGAGTATTAATACTGATATTTGGGTGGATTTGATCAAAGGTTATTTTCTTAATAAAATTTCATGATTTTTAATTTTCTGTTTTCTAATCCTGATTTCCGCGAATTTTTATTGCCTATTTAGACTGCTACACATAACGTAGGAATTGCGACACAAGTCAGAAAGTGCATAGCAGTTTTTGCTACGCAAAAATAAAGCCAAACATCTGACGTTGATTGTAATACTAGATTGTAAGCTAACTAAAATAACAAAATATTGCCTTGCAGTCTCTTCTTATGTAAATGATATTTATTCCTGTAAGAAAGGACAACACAAGCATGACATTCTAAAATTGAAGGGCTAAAATATAATTTGAATAATCTGCATCACAGGTCTAGGTCTAAACGAATAGCTGCAGATCAATTGTTTATTTATTCATTTAAATATATCACAATTTTCTACTATTTTATATTCGCCCGTAGTACTTTTAATTATACGTATAGTTAAGTACATTTCTTTATTTCCATTACAAATGTCTAAACGACGATTGTCTTTTTGAAGACTCTTCTTGTTATATACTAGTAGGGCGAGGTATTTAATAGTAATAATACTTGAATCAGGTCACAGTTTAGAATGTGAACTTGTTATATAGTTGTTAGAGTTGTAGTTACAGTTTAAGTTGGAGTTTATAGTAATCTGTAGTTAGTTTAAGTTATTAGAGATTATAGTAGTAAGAGTTGTAGTTAAAGTTATAATTAGAGCATTATTTACTGTTATAGCATGGTACCAGGGCTGGAAAAGAGGGCAAAACAACAAGATCTTTGCCGGGAAATGTTGCCATCTCGCGGGAAATCCCCCCCCCCCCTCCCAAGAGATTTTTTTAGATTTTTCTATTAGAGTAATAGGCAATTTAATGACAGCCGGTATTGCATTGCATGATGCACCAAATGGCATCAATTGAACCTTAATTTTCGAAAAAGCTTAAGCTTCTGAGGGCCAGGGGGCAGCCCCCCTCAGACATCCCCTCCGCCGCTAAAGCAGCGGGAAACTTTGCATTTTTTCCAGCCCTGCATTGTACTTCCCAAGCTTCCTAAAACTTCACAAAAGTATCTTTATAATCCACATCGGATTCAATTACTGTAAAACCACTAATTTTGATAGGGATTTAATTTCGCAAATTGTGTATTCCTATAATTAAATACCTGAGAAAACAATAATTAAGTAACAGTGAAATTTCCAGTTTTGCAAAATTAAATGCCCTCAAAAATAGCAGTAATTTTGCATTCGCGAAAATAAGTATCCATGGAATTATAGTAATTTACACTATAATTCCTTTGTACCCTCTGACTGAGGAATTTTAACCCAAAACACGGGACTTTGCCCCTTTGAAAAGTGATCACTGTTACATGACCCCTGACCCCAGAGGGGCATCCATGTGAGACTAGAAAAATGGGAGTAGGCCTATTACTATCCCCCTCTTGTGCGACATTTTCAAGTATTTTTTTAAAAATATTGCGAGTTACATTTATGGCATCCTATTTGTTACCAAATTCGAGATTTCCCCCCGTTGGTGTCAGTTGACATTGACTTTGGGTAATCATGATCGTTCCCAAATTTGCAGAAAAGGGGGGAGTTTTCAATATCATGTCTGCGATTTAGGGGTTTATTTTGAAGCTATGTCCGCGAAAAACAAACAAAACTGTAGGCCTAATATGTTTGAAGCCCTCATGTCCGCTCCTCTGTGCATCAATTTTAATTTTGAACCAAATGTGTCCTCGTTGTTGCGCATATAAGGGGGACTATTTAGGGGGGTATTTCAACCTCCTGGAACGATCATGTGTTACCCGTCTGAATACTAAGAGAGAAAAAAATGGGGATTTGCTGCATTCTATGAGATTTATGCCGTATCAAATGTGATATGTTTATAAGATTACGCAGACGGCGAAAAAAATGCACTTATCAATTGCAACCATGGCCCCAGGGGCCCTGGAACTAGTGGGATTTTTACCATGACTTACAAATTACCAATGTGACGTCCCCGGTAGAGTTATGTACGGTCCCCGCAGGACAGAGCACCATTTTGTGAACATCTCCCCCCCCCCCCCCCATTAGCCACCCGGCCATTCCCCAGCTCATTGTTTCAGTGATGTCTGTCCCCGCTACACGTCTCTGCTAGCAGGAGCACCACACTTTTTACATCCCTTGTATACACCCCCACATAACCAGGCAATGTTTTGTGTATGTCCCTGGTTGGTCCCCCACTCCCCCTACCATGTCTCAGTGCATAACTACGTACAGTATCGACCACACAGTGCCTGAAGACCCTATGTCCGCTTGCGTTGAAGCATGCAGGCTATTTAATGACTGCTCTATATCACTACTATCTGGTCTGTACTCTGTTTATCGGAGACGGCCGGGTAGCTCAGTGGTTAGAGCGTTCGACTTGTGTTCGAAAGGTCATGGGTTCGATTCCCGCACCGGCTCACGTCCTTGCTTTTTAAGTTGGAATATGAGTCGAGGCTTGTTTAATGTTTGTTTGAGTTGTGGAACTTGCGGTAGTTTAATATCTGCCTCGCTGTTAAATTATTTAATGATAGTTGGATATGCTTGTATTGGTATCAACTAATGCATGTTCGGAAATGCACGCGTAATCTATTCAAATGTCACATTTTAAGCTGCATGATTTCTTATAATATGCAGGAAATCTTGTCTTTTACAGTTTTGGGTTAGGGATCACGTCAAAACTCAACCGCGAGGCAACCGCCGGTTACGGCCGGTTCCGCCCGGTTCTCACAAAATGTGTCGTCTGTTATAATGTACACACATAATGAGGTCAAATAGTTACACTCTGGTGAACACGACCGGTTGATAGTGCCTCGTCACACGCGTGAGCAATAAATTCTTAAAGTAATGTGCTCTCAAGTCTCAGTTGAAACCAGTACAATACAGCTATTGATTTTCGCTGGGGTTGGCTTTTTCAATCTGTTTATAGCTCAATTAACTTTTTAAAATCAATACCGAAAGTCCAAGGGTGCGCTATTATGACCGCAAAGTAACAGATTGATAGTGTAAATTGGTCCGGTTACCGCATTAAGTTAACCGGCGGTTGTTCAGTGTTGCATGCGTGAATATGCATATACCAGTAAAACAGTTGACCTGAAAGAACCGGGCGGAGCCGAACGTAACCGGCGGTCAACGGGCGGTCGAGTTTTGATGTCTTCCCTTAGGCATTGGGTATCATAAAAATGAAGCTAATAATATTTCCAAATTGTAAACCTTGATGGGGCCTATTTAAATTACAGCATCGTTAGAGATGAAGATGTAATCCCACTTCCTTTTTTTGGTGATATTTTATATGGAACACCTCCAAGAGGGGTGGGGTGGGAGTAGCAAAAAATCATATATATTACTGTATTGGCATTTTGTTCTTTGGTAATAATGTACACCTCCCAGTGATGCGGTCTTAACCAAGTCTCATACAATGACAATGGTAGAGAGGACTTTTAACAATGCAAAAAAATTAACTTTCACACTCATTTTAGAGTGGACATTTTCCACTCTAAAACGGGTTGTCCTGCGTTTCACTCCCTTCACTCCTTTTCGAGTGAATTTCCACTCTTTCCACTCGTTTTACATTTAGAGAGTTCAATCAAGTCCTTTCAACACCTGACTTTCACAGCTCAGGAGAGAATTAAGGTAATATGCTTATTAATCAATTCCCAAAGTGTCAGGGTCATAGCACTTTCCCTATTTTCTACAGAAATTCGAGCAAGTAAAATTTTAGGGAATTTTCAAAAAATAAGAAAAACTTGAGGTTGATCCGTTCTTTCCAGGTAAAACAAGATAGCAACAAGGACACAAAAGCGCACAGCAGGAGGCCAAGATATTGGATGGACTGGGAATCAGCCTGCTCAGGATCCAGTAGACACCAGGGGCGCCAAAAGAAGAACTCAGATGGATGTGCAAGAGGAGCTGACAGATCCTGGAGGAAATCAATCTCAAGGTCAGAATAACGTAGAGTTTATTTCCCAAAAAGGTCAAATATGTTAAGCTTCAATGATTTCCAATTCCTTTGAAGCTATACATTTACAAGATGAGTTTGTCTAAAGTGAAAAGAAACATAATCTGCACACAAGTAACGTCTACACATTTTTGGTAATGATTAGAGTTATAATGCATAAAATACAAAACCAATGGACAGTGCATACAAATGATTAATAATCAAAAATCAACCAATCTTGAGCAAAGATTTAGAATTTTTATGGTGTTCTTCGGTTAAACCAAGATGCATGATTTATTGATTTTTCTTTGGCATAGTCGAAAGCTCTAACATTGAACAACATTACTTTAGATACCAAAATCTCAGATTTGATCAGATTTTATTTAAATTAAGAGGGCAACCTCACTCAATTCTCTGAATGTACCATTAAATAATGATGAACCTATAATTAATTATTCTATTTTTGCTAACAGTGATCATAGATGACAGAACCAAAGTGCAAACAATCATTAGAAGAGTACATCCGACACTTCGTAATCAATTGAATCTTAATGAAGAGTTTTTGATTGAGCTCAAGGCAACTGACCCAGAAGTCATATCAGATGAGGAGCATGACGAAATTAGAACAAAAACTGGAGCCAAAAGGATAGACCACTTACTTGACTCAATCAAGTTGAAGACAACTGGTGCTTACTTTTCGTTTATGAAAGTTCTTGAAAGAAAAGATGGTGATCTGTACAAGATGGTCAAAGAAGTTCAGGACACAATTTTTACAGGTATGAAAACAACTTTGGAATAAAACAAAGGGGGCAAACAGGTTGTACAGGGGTCCAAGGGGGGGGGGGGGGGGGGGGGGCACATGCTCCACTGGCTCAAAAATGTCATTGGGTATATAAGACACAGACAAAAAATACCAGATAATCTAATACACTGTAAGGGGTCGTCCAAAATTATCGCCATTTTCACTTACGTACAGAGCGTACGTAACATTTTATCCCCTCCCCCCCCCCCCCCCCCCCTCAAGTTACGTACGCAATAAATGGCGAAATTTTATTTTATTTTGTACTTTAGAAACAAAATCCCGCCTCTCAAGATCGCCATTTAAGTTACGTACGGTTGGGGTATATTTCCCCTCCCCCCTCTTACGTACGCTTTGTACGTAACTGAAAATGGCGAGAATTATGGACGACCCCTCACGGCTGTTTGACAGTCCGATTTATTATGACGTCATCTTAACGTTTCTCAATACTTTCGATAGTTCGATTATCACGCAAACCAGTTGAGTGCATGTACTATGTACGCGTCCTATATCTCAACGTGCAATTATGCGCAAGCCGCAAATCTAAGCACCATTTACACTTATTTTTTTCTCGTTTGGCCTCTCTCTAGAGTCTCTTATTTAACGTTGGACCAGCGGGAAATCTTATGATTCATACACTAAATACAAAAATTTCTTGTGCATAAGATGCTATCATTTTCGTATCCGGGCCTCCAATATTTGGTTTGTATGTTAACATTATTTTGGTAACATCGTTTTCAAGTTTGCTTACGAAACAGCAGTTCCCTATATCTCAACGTGCAATCATGCGGAGCTCCGCAAATCTAAGCACCATTTACACTGATTTTTGTCTCGTTTGGCCTCTCTCTAGAGTCTCTTATTTAACGTTGGACCAGCGGGAAATCTTATTATTTATACACTAAATACAAAAATTTCTTGTGCATAAGATGCTTGCATTTTCGTATCCGGGCCTAATTTCACATTTTACTGCTCACACCGTGTGTTTCTTTTAGTATTCGTCATTTGGATTCTCAAAATGGATGCCAGTAACACACAGGCAGCAGGTATAGGACTAGTAAAAAAATGTGCCCTCCGATTTGCTTTTTTGTATATTATATCACATTTTGAGTTACGTATAATGTTTTTTTATCGAACTGGTCAATCTGCGACATATTTGGCGGAATAACTTACGTTCGCGTTGAAACCGCAACCAAAAAAGTCTTTTTTAGAGCGCGCAAGGCTAAAAAAGCTGAATATCCTAATATGTGCCCCACGATTTGCTTTTTGGGATATTATATCACATTTTGAGTTACGTATAGTGTTTTTTTATCGAACTGGTCAATCTGCGACATATTTGGCGGAATAACTTACGTTCACGTTGAAACCGCAACCAAAAAAGTCTTTTTTAGAGCGCGCAAGGCTAAAAAAGCTGAATATCCTAATATGTGCCCCACGATTTGCTTTTTGGGATATTATATCACATTTTGAGTTACGTATAATTTTTTTTTATCGAACTGGTCAATCTGCGACATATTTGGCGGAATAACTTACGTTCACGTTGAAACCGCAACCAAAAAAGTCTTTTTTAGAGCGCGCAAGGCTAAAAAAGCTGAATATCCTAATATGTGCCCCACGATTTGCTTTTTGGGATATTATATCACATTTTGAGTTACGTATAGTGTTTTTTTATCGAACTGGTCAATCTGCGACATATTTGGCGGAATAACTTACGTTCGCGTTGAAACCGCAACCAAAAAAGTCTTTTTTAGAGCGCGCAAGGCTAAAAAAGCTGAATATCCTAATATGTGCCCCACGATTTGCTTTTTGGGATATTATATCACATTTTGAGTTACGTATAGTGTTTTTTTATCGAACTGGTCAATCTGCGACATATTTGGCGGAATAACTTACGTTCACGTTGAAACCGCAACCAAAAAAGTCTTTTTTAGAGCGCGCAAGGCTAAAAAAGCTGAATATCCTAATATGTGCCCCACGATTTGCTTTTTGGGATATTATATCACATTTTGAGTTACGTATAGTGTTTTTTTATCGAACTGGTCAATCTGCGACATATTTGGCGGAATAACTTACGTTCACGTTGAAACCGCAACCAAAAAAGTCTTTTTTAGAGCGCGCAAGGCTAAAAAAGCTGAATATCCTAATATGTGCCCCACGATTTGCTTTTTGGGATATTATATCACATTTTGAGTTACGTATAGTGTTTTTTTATCGAACTGGTCAATCTGCGACATATTTGGCGGAATAACTTACGTTCGCGTTGAAACCGCAACCAAAAAAGTCTTTTTTAGAGCGCGCAAGGCTAAAAAAGCTGAATATCCTAATATGTGCCCCACGATTTGCTTTTTGGGATATTATATCACATTTTGAGTTACGTATAATGTTTTTTTATCGAACTGGTCAATCTGCGACATATTTGGCGGAATAACTTACGTTCGCGTTGAAACCGCAACCAAAAAAGTCTTTTTTAGAGTGCGCAAGGCTAAAAAAGCTGAATATCCTAATAAAATCGGGCTTGTATGAATGGCCACCGTCAGAAATAAATAGCTGAACAAAGTAAATGAACAAAGAACGTGATTAAAATGGATCTAGCAGTGATAAAATGTATTTAAAAGCTCCCCCGTCCTAACTGGTGCATATCCCTTTGTTCTATAATCCTTGGTTGGTTACGGAGCTGAGCGGCACGGTTAGATTTACCTAGTTTTACCCGATAATCGATAATTGATAATCAATCTGTGCTGCCCTCTGTTTTGAAGATGCGATTATAAATCGGACAATTTACACGCGATCAAACAGCCGTGCCCTAAATATGGTGTTGCAAAATGGAGACAAGCATCATGTTTAGGTTTTCATAATGAAAATGTTGGCACGATTTTAAGCAAAATATCCAGTTCCAGCTCTGTGTGCGGTAGTCAGGGAGGGTTGACCTTCTAAATTTTATAACAATAGAAAATCGCCATGCATGAACGCACACTATGCACACAGACCGAGATTTGCATTGTAACTCTATTTTACCCATGCCTTCAAGACGTCAACAAACGGGAAATTAGTGCGAATTTAACTACAATTTGTGCTTCGTTGCTATAAGACCAATCAGGCCGAACCTTATATCATTCGAAAGATTTTATTGTCAGCTATTTATATCCGTTCACCCCAAAGTTCGTCGACCTTCAGCTCCTGAGTTACGCCAACCGTAGGACAGGGTGGTCAATTTAGAGCTAAAATTGTGATTTTTCACTTCATAACAGGAAAAAAGGGAGGGTTTTCGGGTTTTAAAAAATCAGTGCTTCGTTATGCTAGCATCAATCGTAACAGTATTTAGTCAAGAGTAAAGCTTTAAGTGTCTAGTTTTATAATCCGTTCGCCCCAAATTCAGGAAATATTGCGTTGTGTATTTTAGGGAAGATTTTACGAAAAAAGAGGTAACATTTTCAAGCGGTTTCAATGAGAAATGGTGCATGCAAAGTTTTGTTGGAGCAGATGCGGGCTAGTTTTCATTATGTTTAAACACTTGTTGAAGATTAATGATTATTTTCAACATTAAACACTTTAGATCAGTGTTATAGCTAGAGCATTTTAAGTGCCAAACTCCTATTTCCCTGCCCAGGGGTCCAGGGACCAAATATTAATGTATTATGTGAACAAAACGGGAAAAAGACCATAAAAATACTCAGTTTGCTTCCATGTTCCTTCAATTGTATTATTTAGTTTATCTATTACAATTTTGTGGCGAATAAGTGCTGGGTGGGAGGGCTTTCATTGATTGTGAGGGCCGGGCGCAAATTGCAAGTGCCTGGTGGGCTCGCCCCTGTGCCGCCCGCCGTAGCTACATCCCTGACTTAGATTATTAGAAGTGTTTTAATGCTAAACACTTAAGAGAGCGTGCCTGAGAAAACCAAATGGTGGGCGGAACATGAAGGTTGTCGGATTTTGCTCTTTTTTGGTTTAGTATATATACTTGATGAAATATTCATGCTGACAAGGTTTGAAAATTCTGGCCCCTATAGCTTGGATTTTGTGCCCCATCAAGTTTTAGCCCCTTTTAGCCCCAAAAATCATCCAAAATTGCATATAATTGCCCATTTTTGCATAAAGTTCATACTTGTAATCTTGATGTCTATTGTCAAATTATTTTTTAATTACGTTAAAATATTGTAAGCACATAGGTTTAGTATTGTGAAGATCAAACCAAATTTCACTTAACTCCTTCTTCCTCCACAGGGGGTCCTACTTATGACCCCCCCCCCCCTCAAATATCTTGATGTTTTATGTAAAAATGGGGCTATCTTCAATCGCTTGCAGGAATTTATCCCAGCAGTAAATTAAAATAACCTGATTGTAGTCTTATAGCATGACACATTGGCTATCAAAAACTATTCAAACTTAGCTGGGGAAATGTGTCTGGATACTGAAAAACATAGTGTTTCTATATAGTAATTTTTAATATTTTCTAAAACAAGAACACATATTAGTCGGGTATATACAGGGGTTACCTACCGTACACCCCTCTCCCCAGGACTCCCCCAAACCAACTTTTTTACTTACTTTCATGGTTCTAAAACATATTCAGAATGTTACCAAAAATAATTTTGCTATGCTAAGGGATTATTCAAGATGGCGTCCAAAATGGCCGCCAGAACTGGTTAGATCTCATAAAATGACATATTAGCAATCAAAATGTATGGTGAAAGTATAGTTTTAATAGTGGGATGTATGCATTAGACCACTACACTCTCATATCCAGAACGTTTGCTTTGTTGACACACCTTAATCCAAGATGGCCGCCAAAATGGCCGCCAAAAATGGTAAAATTTTATAAATTGGCTTAATATGAACCCACATGCATGATCAGAGTATAATTTTAACGATGGGGTGTATGTATTAGACCACTAGTAACTCATATCCAATATTTTTTGATTTGTTAAAATACTTAAATAATCCAAAATGGCCACCAAAATAGGTCCCATAATGACTGAACTAATTGTCGGAATTCCATAAAATGGGATAATATAACCAACATGTATGATGAAATTATAGTTTTAACATTGGGATGTATGTATTAGACCACTAGTAACTCATATCCAGTATATTTGCATTGTAATAATGTACTTTAAATCCAAGATGGCCACAAAAATGGACGCTGTAAATGTAAATATAGTCTACATGGGTGTATGGTAATCCAAAATAGATTGTGAGTGTATATTACATCAAATTCACCAACTATATAGTATGTTCTAAACTGATAAGGCCTACCTCTGTGACAATTTTGATTCTGTATCACTTTCCAAAATGGCTGCCAAAATGATTAATTTGATATTAAATGACCTAAAACAATTGTTTTGTAAAACTATGTAATACCAATACCCCCAAATCTAATGGGACAGCATTCACTATTTGTCTACGATAAAGCCTAGGGGCTGTAGATCTGACCATACATGTTGGTTCATATGCCAATTTATAGAATGTTAAATATTTTGGCAGCCATTTTAGCGGCCATCTTGGATTTAGGTGTGTTAACAAAACAAAAGTTCTGGATATGAGTGTCTAGTGGTCTAAATACAAACATTCCACTTTTAAAACTATACTGTTATCATACATTTTGATTGCCATATATGGCGGCCATTTGGACGCCATCTTAAATAACCCCTTAACGTACCAAAATATATTTGGTTTGAGGGAGTCCTGTGGGATGGGTGGGGTGCACGGTGACCCCATACCCGACTAATTTTCTTATTCATAATATCCAATAACTGGTGTACATGTAGATGATGATGCCTAACACACCATTATTGGTCCCTCTGATATCAAGGCTGCTGTAGTTCCATTCAATATATATAACTCATGGGTGTAGCCAGGCTGCTTTTTACCCGGGGGGGGGGGGGCACAAAATTGAAGTGGAGTCCAGAGTCTAAAATAAGTGTGCTGTGCAGCGGAGATTGAAAAATGTGCAGTTGAAATTTAAAAAAATTGTGCATGCAGTTCAAATGTTGGCACACATAGTTCATTATATTCAATAATCAAAACTGAAATTTTCATGACTGCATAATTTTCATAACTTAAATGAAAATTTTCATAACTTAAATGAAAATTTAGAAATATCAATTTGCCTATCATAATAGTTTTTACTGTTTCTCTCATTGAGTGCATTGCCAATGTCATAGTTGTGGGTTTCAATGTGTAAGAAGCTATATTATTGGTAACTGATCATTTTTGTTGGTGTTGACAAATAGATTTTGGCAGAGGTTTTTAATATGATATGTGTATATATTTCTCCTGATACATGTAATGTGATAATGTGTACAATGATCAGCAAAAGGCAAGAGCTACATCTTTGAAGTTTAATATTTGGGTTTATACCTCAAAACAAGCTTTAAAAAGACACAGAACTTTTCTGTTTTATTTTGGTAATTTTGAGTTATCAATGAATATCTTCATATTCATGTAGAAAATAAGTACTAGTCTGTGTAATTTTATAAGTTATGGTAAACAATGAAACATCTATGTAGAACTAATTCACAAATTGAACCATTACTCAAGTCAACATAAAAGGCAACAAAGAAGTGTCCTTTTCAATCAATTACCTTACCTTCTAAAAATTGCTAGTAAATGCTAATAAACTAAAGAGAGAGCAAAGCTATTAAGGATATAACTACAATATATGGTACAATATTGTACATAAGAACTACTTTTTAAAACTATTTTCTTCGAAATCCAGAAGTATAAAACATAACATTGGATGACGCATACATGTACCTGAACTACCTATTGTAACCCACCCCATTTAAGATCCTATAAGAATTTAATTTATTCTGATCGAAAGTATCGAATGATAATTTAGAAATATCAATTGTCCATGTCATAGTTGTGGGTTTCAGAGAAGCCATATTATTGGTTACTGATCATTTTCGAATGTATGAGTATCGAAAGAAAATGCTTGTTTAATAGTAAAGGAACGAAAAAACGAGACTCAGTAATTTTGAATGGAAAATAGCTAAAAATACAGCTAAAAAATGTGTTTTAGCGGACTAAATTCTAAAAAATTCCCATCGGCTACTAGACCAGCAGCCCAGACCATGCAGTTCGATCAATCGATCAAATGACCAAATGACCATATGCCCCGAATTATGGCTCCTATGCCCACTATCTTAGAATTGACCTAGACTAAATATTGAAAATATCACTTGAAAGTAATTTTGAATAATCAATTACACCCAACATGCACAGAGTTTGAAAGGTGATAAAGTTACACAATCTGTCGTTTATAATGGGGACATTAGTCGAATTGTTAACATAAATAGTGCCGTTAAACCAACCGCACTACTTCCTTATAGTTTTGTTTTTAACAGCCCCACTTCCTTATAGTTTTGTTTTTAAAGGAATACCGTTATATTCATTAAACCATGCATTATATGGTAGGAAAATAATTATCTAATGTGTGTTGACCATTTTTATTGAACACAGAACTATAATGTTCAAGTAAATGAATTTAAACTGCACATCCCCAACCTGTGATTATTTGATATTCGTGCCCGGTTGTCTGTGTTGAAAGTGCTGTTGGGATTTTGGTGATGATGACATCACAATATTGTGGTGTCATCGTCACTAAAACCGCCTCATCAGCAACAGGTCGCTGGACGGTACCAAGCAGGAGTTCAATGCATAAATCGATAATATCGATACATATGAAACAGAGATGCGAACATCTCGTAACTGTTTAGTCATAGCTTTGATCAATATGGCGACGTCCATACATGTGACTGTTTTTCTTTCTAAAGCTGTCTTTACGCGGTACTTTCAAACTTTAACCTACAGAAGTGGTCTGTATAATAATAATGCTACATATCTGAGCGCTAAAGTTCCATGGAACAGATTTCCTTTAACTTTAATCAAAACCAGGAACATTCTGAAAAAGTTCTTGGAATAATGCTATAGCCGAGCCATTAACTTTATTTACAACACATTAGTCAAATTGTTAACATAGATAATGTCGTTAAACCAACCGCACTATTTCCTTATAGTTTTGTTTTTAACAGCCCCACTTCCTTATAGTTTTGTTTTTAACTTTATTCAAAACCAGGAACATTCTGAAAAAGTTAATATTAATATGAACCCACATGCATGATCAGAGTATAATTTTAACGATGGGGTGTATGTATTAGACCACTAGTAACTCATATCCAATATTTTTTGATTTGTTAAAATACTTAAATAATCCAAAATGGCCACCAAAATAGGTCCCATAATGACTGAACTAATTGTCGGAATTCCATAAAATGGGATAATATAACCAACATGTATGATGAAATTATAGTTTTAACATTGGGATGTATGTATTAGACCACTAGTAACTCATATCTAGTATATTTGCATTGTAATAATGTACTTTAAATCCAAGATGGCAACAAAAATGGACGCTGTAAATGTAAATATAGTCTACATGAGTGTATGGTAATCCAAAATAGATTGTGAGTGTATATTACATCAAATTCACCAACTATATAGTATGTTCTAAACTGATAAGGCCTACCTCTGTGACAATTTTGATTCTGTATCACTTTCCAAAATGGCTACCAAAATGATTAATTTGATATTAAATGACCTAAAACAATTGTTTTGTAAAACTATGTAATACCAATACCCCCAAATCTAATGGGACAGCATTCACTATTTGTCTACGATAAAGCCTAGGGGCTGTAGATCTGACCATACATGTTGGTTCATATGCCAATTTATAGAATGTTAAATATTTTGGCAGCCATTTTAGCGGCCATCTTGGATTTAGGTGTGTTAACAAAGCAAAAGTTCTGGATATGAGTGTCTAGTGGTCTAAATACAAACACTCCACTTTTAAAACTATACTGTTATCATACATTTTGATTGCCATAATATGGCGGCCATTTGGACGCCATCTTAAATAACCCCTTAACGTACCAAAATATATTTGGTTTGAGGGAGTCCTGTAGGGTGGGGTGCATGGTAACCCCATACCCGACTAATTTTCTTATTCATAATATCCAATAACTGGTGTACATGTAGATGATGATGCCTAAACACACCATTCTTGGTCCCTCTGATATCAAGGCTGCTGTAGTTGTGCATGGTTTGCCAAAGATCAGTATACTATAAGTAGACCTAGCTGGTCCACACAAATTCTAAATATTGTTTGTGTGACATCTCATTCACCATCTTGTTATTAAAAAATGTGGTAGCCCAAATAGTACGCTATTGCCCCATAGTTAAAACACCTGTTACTAGAAGAAAATTAGATAAGATAAAATCAATCTAGAAAGTGGTGCATTTCCCATCTATCTATCTATGAGACTAACTTTTGCCCTAGTTATTTTATTGGGATAATGATGGGAATTGTGCCTCTACTATATAGAAACACTGTGTCCTATTGCATCTATAGATATTAATTTATATCAAGGGTGATAATGTATATTCAATTGTCATAGTCCAATTGTTATAGTCCCTATAGTAGAATATCTATTATAGCACACACCACCCATGGATAGTCATCCTCTCGTTTGGAAAAAATACTATAAAATAGAAACACTTTTTTTTCTTTTCCTTAGGCAATTCCACATTTCCAGTATGTTGACACTAGGATAAATGTATTTAAAACTAATGATGTAAAACACTGATTGACGTAGGCTATTTGTATTTGAACCTGATCTATTCTAAGCAAACTATTGTGTCTAATTTATATTACTATACAATCTAGAAACACTGATTGCTTCAAAAGACCGTTACCTTTGATTACACAAACCTTTGGTTCAATTCTCTGATGTGAGAGACTTTGAAATAAAGCTATTGCTGCTCAGAAGCAGCAATGTATGGTTTAAGTAACCTTTTAAAATCAAAACAACAATATCTTATTTCAAAACACTTCAAAAATATTTTCTGTCTAGAAACAATCATTTAGATACAAATATAAATATATTCTTAAAGTCTGTGACCTATTTGATTGAATTACATTCCTGTATTACAACAATATCTCAAATAAATCATATATTTTCAATTGTTTTAAAATGTCTAAAATGCCTTATAGAAACACTGCATTGGGAGTATCTAGAAACCATTTCCCCAGAACAGATTTACGTTTTCTGAAGAGACAAGTGTTTTAGCTATTCGGCTATGAAAGAAATTTTTCATTTCACTGCTGGGATAAAATCCTATTCACATTTAAAGATTGCCCCTTTTTCGTAACAAAAATCAATGCCTCGTAGGGTCACTTTTTTCTGTGACCCCCCTCGTAATTCAGAATGAGGTGCGTGATTTTTGGTTGAATCTACACAATACCAGTGCTGTATATCAATGATATATGGACTGGATTCAAAAATCAGTTGATGCAAAGAATCCCATTTTGTGCCTTTAGAAACAGAGACAATTTAAACAATTTTATATGATTTTATGGCTCAAAATGGGGCTAAAATGCCATGGGGCAGAAAATCCAAGTCAGGGGGGTCAGAATTTTCAAACTTTGTCAACCTGAATCTTTCATCAACTGTACCCAGCAAACTATATATGAGCAACATTAGACAACCTTCATGTTCCTAGATTTTGTCATATCATCCTGTTCTCTCAGGCATGCACTCTTAAACCAACTAAACACAAATCTTTTCTCTGTTTTGCAACACGTTTTACTTAGTGTATACCCATGAGATGAGTATAAGGGATATGGGGTACTAGTGTTTTGCAACACATTTTGTCAGTGTAATACCCATGAGATGAGCATGGGATATGGGGTACTACATTGTAGGGACCTGAATGATTAATTATGTTCCAGGATCACCCGATACTGGAATATTTGAAATGTGCCAGTAACGACCAATACTGGAACACTTACTTTGTACCAGTAACCCGACCAGTAACAGACGAGACTGGGTATTCCAGTATCTGACGGTACTAGTACAGTCCGGAATCTGGGACTTAAGTACACTTATTCTTGGGGGAAAATCATGGTTATTTTTAATTTTTGTTTGTTTATTATTCATAATTCATTTTAGGTGTGTCCCAAGAAAACCCTCAGTCGAATTTCAACTTAGAAGAATGTCGAGATGAGCTGAAGAAATTCTACCTAGATGAAATGGGTAAGGTGCAACTACTACCATGGGGACAGGGACCAGATGACATTGCTGATATGGAGGCCATCTTTGTTGATCTGGAGTTAGTCAAGAAAGAAACAGCTATATCGTCAAAAGAAAGCACAACATTAGACAGTAATGAAAAGTTGGTAGCTCTGAAAACAAATCGAGGACAAAGGTTAAATAGGGTTCTAGTTCAAGGTGAAGGAGGGAGTGGTAAGAGCACATTACTTGCTAACATTGCATACAAATGGGCCTTGCAAAATCCACAGTCCCTATTATCACAGTATCAATTGGTATTTATACTTGGTATGCATGAAATACAAGATCAGAATGATAATTTCATAGATCTTATCTTCCAACAAATTCTACCAAAAAAAAGTAAGGTATCACCAGAAGGCCTTGAAGATTACATCATATCTCATGCAAAAGATGTATTACTCTTAGTTGATGGTCTAGATGAAGATAGTTCAAGCATACTTTCAAATCAGTCTGGTGAGGTAACGCAGGTATTGCATAACAGGATGTTACGTGATTCTTGTGTTATTCTCACGAGTCGTCCCCACAAGGTAGATGATCTAGGAGATTTTAAGAGAAATTATGTGCATGTAAACTTGACAGGTTTCTCTAGAAATAACATTGTGCACTACATTGCCAAAATTATACCAAATAATGACAAAATCCAAAGATTACTCAAAAAGCTAATACAAGAGCCACATCTCATGGCCATGGCAGCCACACCAGTCCTTTTGCTAATGATCTGCCTTCTTTGGGAGGATCAATGTTCTTTACCAGATACAAAGACACAACTGTACCAAGAAACAATGAATTTTCTATGGCGAAGACACCAGAAAAAGATTGGATCAAAGATTATGTTTGAGTCACAGGGAAATAATATGGATCCTGACCTGGTGACCCTTTTGTACAAATTGGGTAAAATGGCCTTAAATGGTATAGCCCCATTGCAGGAGACAGAGGAGAAGGTTATGTTCACTGATAGGGATATTGAAGAAGATACCTTTATCTTAGGGTGCAAAGTCGGAATAATAAGTAGAGAGCGTTTGAGATCAAAGCTGAATGTAGTGTCATCTGTAACATTCTTGCACAAAACCTTTCAGGAATTTGGTGCTGCTGTGTATCTGACAAATTTGTATGAGAAAGACAGACCTGAATTTGAAAGATATTTACAAAAACTACATTATTTGGATAAGAATCGTACCCTACAAACAAAACCAGGTGTTTTGGAATTCTGTTGTGGTACAAGACCTGAGATAGCCCCAGTTGTGATGAAGCATAATGCAAGCCTTACATGTCAATGCCATCATCATCATCAATTACCCCACATTCATACTTCACTTGCACTACGATGTGTCTTTGAAAGTCAACTCACCCACAAAGAATACTTGAATTATCTTCAAATTTACTCCAACCTCAGCAATGTGTCCCTTTCTATTTCACATGAGGACATAGCACCTGTATTGTACCAGTTGAAATTGATATCATCACCATCAGTGTCAAGCAATCACCTCATTTTCCCTCTGCTGAGTCACCTGATAATCACAATAGGGTTTACTCCATGGCTCCATAGACTACTGAAATACACCCCAAACTTAGTCACATTAATGATTGACCTTAGAACTGCTAATATTGACATCTCAGATCTAATCCCTTTATATGAATCAGTGACTGACCTACACCATCTGTGCCAACTGTCTATGATACGCAGAGCACATATCTATAGCACAGATATCACAAGTATGTTGCAAATGATGCTTTCTCACACCAAAGAAAACATGTTTGAAATATTTGTCATAATTGGTTTTCAATTTGACTGTAAAGTGATGGCAGCATTTCTGAATTCAAATCAGTCCCTGAATCAGTTGTATTTGCAGCCCCCAGATAACCCAAATGAGCAGACAGCAATCACAGAAATACTAAGTATCTTACCAAATCTCAAGAAACTGACACGTTTATCACTAAAAGGTTACAAGATCAGTAGTGATATTAAGAACTTGAAACCCATCATCTCACAATTGGAGTATTTGTGTCTGAGATTCAATCAACTGGATGAAAAACATATGATTGAATTATTCTCATTTCTGAATAGGGGACATAAATTAAGAATATTAGATCTCAGTGGCAATCCAATAACTGTGGCATCAATGACCTCTCTTGTACAATGTCTTCCTGGTGGTCTTAAGCTGCTAAGTCTAGAACAGGCAGATTTGAATGATGAGACAGCTTGTATCTTGGCTTCTGGTCTCAAGGCTGGGTCTACCATTCGCACCATTGGCCTTTATGGAAACCCAGATATTGGAACAAAAGGGCGAGATGCTTTACAAGGGTTACCTATACTAGAAATATTGTTGGACATCAGATTTCCCCATTAAGAAAAGGAAATGAGGATGGCAAGATAATTTATAGAAATTAACAAAATATCTTTAGTATATATTCTAAGCCAATTTTAAGACTGTCTGTAACATTTTCACCCATGCTTTCAAGCATGGGGTATTAGTTTGGTTTTCGCTCAGGGAGGTGGTCTGATAAGCAACCTAAGGGCATAACGTGAGTGAAAACATATTTGTGTATGAAATAACACACCTTTTGTTGATTTCAGCAATTTTAGTGCAAACAATGAAAATAAAGTGCCAAAGTTGGTTTAATTTCATGTTTGATTGGAGGAATTCCATTCAATATTAACAAAGTTATGATTGTTACTGTAAAAATAACATATTCTCACTTCTAATAAAAAGATAATGTAACTTGCCTGGGGTAATAGACCACTACACAAGTGTTATCTACATTGTGCCAAATAAGGTATCAGCGTTCATGACTGGCTATTACTCAGCATGATCAGTTGTGTCAGCAGGGGAGCGGGGAGCACGCTGTGTGAGTAAAATCATAAATACTGGCCTATTAAGACAGCCCAGGTTTGGAAATGTTGGATGTCAAATGTGAATCACTGCTCTGGTAAATTAGTGTATTATAAGTTCATATTCAAAGACCGTCTCTTTTCGGTCAATCTGTGATTAAATTGTGTGCTTTGTATATATAATTTACGGAAGTTCATAATATGGTTTTATCATTGAGATTACAAGGAATGCCAGGCAAATGTTTTGAAAGAGTGTTTTGGCTTTGTGGAATATTGTAAGGCATCCTTGAACGGGTCCGTGTAGCTTAGGCCTTTTCCACAATAATGTCTTGTGTGCCTTTTTGTTTAAATTATTGTCCTTGTTAAAGTTTTCATTGTATTTTGTAGTAGATAACCACCAGACTAGTCAAGGAAGAATCGGGTATAGGAAACAATTTCTAAGAGACACTTAGAATCCTTTTAGTAAGAACTCTGAGTTCTGTATAAAGCTATACTTGTGGCATTGCTCCCCAAGAGAGATTGTTAATCCTGATACTTGCTAAATTGATGGCCTACCTTCTTCACTAAATAAGTAATTTTATCAAAAATATCCGAAGATTAAGATTTAAATGGTTATCTGGTCAAACTTGAACGATAGGTATACTGTCTTAGCTCATAACAAACCAAAATGAGCATCAATTGCGAAAAATATTACTGTTTTCCACACTGAAAAGTCCAATCTACTATAAATATGTAACTGAATTTAAAGATTCAATTATGGAGAGGCTGGTTTATTTCACTATTTATTATCAGCAACTTTACTGAGAAAGTACAATTTCACAGTATGGATTGTTATTATTTTGGTTCAATAATTTCAATGCAAAAAATATTTCGCACAAAATCAAAAGTTAAAAATTGACATCATGAAATAAGTTTTGAAAAAGCAATAAGAACATCAAATTATCAGTAATGACAATTCTATGTGCTTGGCATAATAAAAAGAGGTTCTGTTTCATTTCAATTTTGGAATAGCTGGCAGTATGTAGTTTTGATTGCAATTAAAACTTCTTTTGACTTTTCTTTGACCAGGCATGCCAGGGATACACTTTAACCTTAAATAGCATTGTCTCAGTTGTGGACATGGAATAAAACATCCAAAGCGGGGTCGGAATTGGATTAATCTGGAAATAAAGCTAAACATAATGTAGGCCAATGCATCCTTTAGGCCAGTGGTTCCCAACCTCTGGGTTGCGACGCACTTTTTGTGGGGTCACGGACTAGCCTAATTTAACCAAATTCTATGTTGTATCATAGTAAACACACATGACTTTGTTCTGTAAGGGGTCGCACTCTGATGCTGGTTTCTGGAATGGGGTCACCACTAGAAAAAGGTTGGGAACCACTGCTTTAGGCCTATAACCTTTTTTTCGCACCGAGTAATGGCACCGTTAAAATAAGTTATAGGTATTTATCCTCCAACTTTGACCAACCTAAAGAGCAATTTCATCTTTAAAAAAATGAAATGATTAAAATCGGTGCCATCCATTTATTTAATTTTCTATCTTTATAAATGAAATCATCTTGGGCATGGGTTATACCTTTTAAAGAGACTTTTTATTATTACTGCATCGTTCAAGGCATTTAAAAATCTATATTATGTAACCCGTCACATCAAAACATACCTATTTTATCCAATGTCTGATTTTAACATTATCAAAACATGCAAATATCAAGCTTTAAATTGATACCTCATAATTAAAATTTAGCCTTAAGAATCAGGAAATATTTACTTCATATCTAAGAAGAGGTATGTTTTAATGTGATGGGTCACATATACCAGTTTGTAAACCATGCACCACCATTACCAACACTTTTAAGCACCCTTACTTATACTTATGGAACGGTATAAAAACCACCGTTTTGTGTTTTCTTCATTTAACAAAAATCCCCTTTATCGGCAAATTCACAAATAATTATGGCAAAACTATGCTCTGTTTTTTCCGCAAAATCTCAAGCCTTTTAATGTACCACCCTTTTCAAATAAAACATGAAACATGTTTTAAAGAAGCAGTAGGCCTAAGTAAAGAAAACTTTGCATTGTCTGTCATCCATCAATCAATAGGTCCATCTAAATGTTTGTTGCTTTAGAAACTGTTATGGACCACAGATAGTCACTATCTGTTATGGACATACATGATTTCATGGCAAAATTGTATGCAATCCTTACAAATGAGATTGTGAATTATGGAGTTTCCTGCTCTTTGGAGACTAAGAGAGTCTATCCCTTTTCAGAATTCCAAATTTTTCCAAATGAAAAAAGGTACCCTTTTTGTGAAAGATACACTTTGTTGCACACTAAAAAAAAGAAACACTGGCAATTATGAATGGTTTCATGTATATCTTTTTTTCCCTGGACAATATTTAAGAGTTATTATTTTTACATTATATTATTCTAAAAATACTCCATTGATTAAAGCATACTTGAATCATCATTTTGATTGACCTTTAAAACAACTCTCAGGTATAATGCTAAGGATTCAATCTCAAGGAAATGTATGATATTTGACTTACTGATATTATACATTTATGTACACAATTTTATTTTTGATATTATACATTTATGCACAGAAATGTTTTATTTTTGTTAATAAATTTGTAAATAAAATGTATAATTGGGTTTGTGTTATCTTATTATTTCAAAGGTCTTTGTTAAAGGTGTATGTTCCGATCACTTTTTTGGGGCTATGATTTTTTTTCACATCAAGATATTTGATATCAGAAGAATCCCCATATTTTCCCATTATGTCTGTAAAATCTTAGGGGCCAGAATGTTCCATTTAGATATTATGGGCTAAAATGTGGTGAATTACTGCCAAAGGTGGTTAACCACCAGCCAGTTTGTGTACTTTTCAATGGGCAAAGGTTTTGTGACCTTGTACTTCTAAAATAAGAACCATTGAAGTTATGCAACTCAAACTTTGGAATGTGACAAATTGAAGGATGACCTTCCTTGTGAAATATAAAACATTAAGTTGAAAATCGGGCCAGCAATCAGAACATCTACCTTTAAGGGAGGACTGAGAGATTGTCGAGAAAAAAGGAAATTTGGAAAAAAGTAATTGTTTGTAAATGAGGCAGCAGCTAATTTGAATTAAGAGCACAAATGCGGGACAAGGGTCAAAATAAGTCAAATTTAGAACAAGTCTTATTTCTGACTTTTGATACATCTCGTATCTAACCAACCACACTCGAATTTATGAAAATAAAGAATTCAACTAAATTTTGAGTTATTAAATTTTCATTTACTCTATTGATTTGTTAACAAAACCAAAACTTTAATCCCATAACTTGACTATTTTGCATTTGATGTTTTGAGACAAAGTGATTTTCAATATCTGTAACTTTAGTTTGGAATGTGATATGACATTGACTTTGGTACCAAAATGTCCCTTAATATTTGCATATTATCATGATATCAATAACTCAATATTCATATTTCTCTCATTGTGCCTCATTTACTCGCGTTGGGTCACAAATTTCTATTTTTCTAGGCGTCAATTTAATCAGATTAATATGAGGATATACATAAATTCAGATTTCGGTGTACTCACTCTATCATGAGCTATATCTTCTTGATTCATTCAAATCTTGACAAAATGGCAGCCCCTCAAATAAACAAATCAATTATGGTACAATATCGAACTTACAGCATAATATCATCTGGTTGTCTGCACCTTGGATAAAAGAGGAGGAGGAAACACATCGCTATGGACCTCGTTAACTAAATCCCTATTTCTATTCAACTTTACAATAGATTCGACATTCCTGAGTATCCTCTGTGTGCAATCTATTTGCTGCTCTGGTATCAGGGCGCACAGCACTAAATCACTCCTCGTTTTGTGTAATAGACCATTTCAAATCCGAAAATATACGATCGGTTCCGAATGTTTCCGATTAGCCGAGTGTTTGACACTCGTTCCATGACCTGTCAGCTCCTGACAGGTCATGGCCATGTGCCGGAGAAAAACAACGTGTTTTTCACCCGTCTGCCCGTGTGGTAGATTGCGCTGGTGTTGGTGATAGATTGTATCCCTCACAAAGTTGATGTTGCGGCATTTCAGTTACAAAAACGAGTGAGATGAAAGAGATTTGGGGTAATATTTTCACTTTTTACCGTCTGCTCGATACATTTGGAATTTGTCCGTCAGCGCCTTTGTTGATAAAAAACCAAAATAGTCTCGTTCCACGTTTTACTTCTCATGTGTGCACGCGTGTATGTAAACATAGGCGGACAATCAACTAGGGCAATGCTGTGAATGCGATCAACTGTTGCGAAGAACGCGCAACGCACCTACTCCATGTGACCTGTTTTTCCGAAGATTTCCGATCTCAATTTGAAATGGTCTATGGTAGTAAGTTCCGGCAAAAAAACAACACGATGTCGTGATAAATTGGGGTCCTTTGGGAATAAGTTTGGCGTGAGGGATAATCTCTTGTACTTTGCTCAGGATATTGCAAAATAATGATTTTCGATTGTACCGACAATTTATCACGTGGATGAACACACATGCTCGGAGGCGGTCAGAAGGCAAGCTTTCGGGCTGAAAATAGGGGCGGCGCTGTTTAAATGATCATATCGTAAAATCTAATTGGAAGGCGTATCCGTTCTTGATGATTTAATAACATTTTAATATTTGTTTGCTAGAATAAAGCATTCGAGACATTCCAAAAAGAGTTACTAAGGACACAAATTCGTGACTCTTTTAGATCTATTTTACATGTAATCCCGCATGTAATCCAGTTTATTTAGTGCTGTGCCCCCTTGTAACACAGTGGTAAAACTCGGATTATACTAATTTGCATTGATTTTGAGTTTGAAAAAGAGGTAATTTGATCTGATTTTTAAAGAAAAAAACATTTCTGCATATGCCATGCATTAATATCATGAACATGACCAGGGCTCAAATTACATCGCGGCCATCGCGGCAAGCGATGCCCTCGGATCAGTAAAAAAATCACGGCCATAATGGCCGTGCCCTATTTTTAACAGAGGCCGTGTGTGCCCTTGGTTTGGCCTTGGTGCTCCAGAACATGGCCTCGGTGCCCTTCAAAATGGTATATCTTAAGGCCAAAGTGGCCGTGCCCCTAAAATGACGAAATTTGAGGCCTGAACATGACTGAGAGCAAAAACTACAAATTGGCTTGTTTTGATTTAGCCGCAATAATGGACCCCCTTGCCATGGTTATCCGATAATAGACCTACATATCTAATTTTGTTTTCTCAATCAGGGGTTTAACAAATAAAGTCAATAAATTGTTGTTTAAAACACGTTTGTTATTGATATCAAATCATATCGGGATCGGGGGGAGGGGGGCAGGTTTAAGTTTGGTCTAAATTAAGACAAAAATGGGGCTTTCAAAGTATCAACATGTCAATAACAGTACTCTGGGCAATTCCCTAGAGGATAAAACCTAAAACAAATTGCATTGTGAAATTCCCTGATATACAATACATTATGCTTGACTATGCTTGACAGATAAAAAGACGATTTAGTGCTGTGCCCCCATAACCGACTGGAGGGTCCTGCATACATTTTGCTTAGTATTACTATCTGAGAGAAATTCCCTAAATCTTACTAGAAGCTCTGAAGCACTATTGATTGGAAGCGCAATTTGTTAAATACCAAATGAATATGTGAGAACTTCAATGAGAAATACAGTTTTGATAATATTATTAACATATTTTGACAAATGGAACATGATGAAATTGCATTAAATATCAAAACTCAATGTTTCGGTTATATGCGGATAATCAAAGTATTCAATAATTATAGCTAAATAAAGATAAGTCACAACCCCATGTTCAATTTGAGTGCACCAGACGGTCCCTTCTTCCTATAGTACAGCAAAGAAAATCAAATTTTATAAGCAAATGATACTCTGCCACAATTAGCAATCGGTCCATATACTTACGAGGGTCGTTCAATAAATAATGAAAGTGATCATGGTATGGGATGCATGAGTGATTCTATTGAGGGATAATGTGATCAATACAAAGTATGAACCTTTATCTTTCAAACAATACAGTTTTGGATTTATAAGTGTGAACTATGACGTCATAGCATTGTCTCAAAGTAAGTACACTTGGGACACTGCTAAATCAGTTATTTGGCGGAAAATTTGAATTGTTTGTATGAAACATGTGGTAAGAAGATTGCATAACATGACACCAGAAGCAGGTAAATCCCATTTTTTCCGCATAAGTATGATAAAAAAAGACAATAACTTTAATCCCTGTGTAATGTGAAATATGTATTATAAGAGCAAAAAGTAAGGAGATGCAATCAAATAAAAAGTATACAAATATCAGTATTTCAAAAAGCCAATTTTCATTGAAAAATGCCCAGTCAGCGAATCACTAATATTGCGGAAAATCAAACAATTTAGGAAAAATCCAAGCAATTAACCAGTTTGGGAGATTCCATATGATAGCTAACTAATTATCTGAACTTATTCGCATGAAACCTGCAGAAAATATGCGCATGCGCAGACGGCAGATCATTTTTAACAGGGCCACAAATGGCTAAAATCATGAAATTGACCAGATAAAAGCTTACTGTGCCTTCAAATTCTAATCAGAAGTAATGAAAAACGCTTAAATCAATGTGTTTAAATATTGTGATAGTCAAAATAAAGATATACATGAATGTATCAATCAAAGATGGCTGCCACAACCTCTCTTATTACTGTTATCTTTAGAGCTACTAGATATGTATTGTTAAAGTAATTGGCACATAATTTAAACGGTTTGAGGAAATTTTATGAACAGCTCCTCTTGAAATCCCCACTACTATCGCTTTACATCCCACAACAATTTACTAAATTATAATCCCTCCATTGTTCTTTATCATTTGTTGTTTTCTAAGGTATATTGTTGCGGATTTTGCTAAATAAAAGCGCATTTGAGATGGTCCCTTCTTGTTTAGGAATTGAGATCTAAATAAAAAAACCTTTAAAAAGGGAAATGCTTGTAACAAGTGTGAAACATATTAGAGTTTTATGTGAGCAATTCCCATATCATGCATCCAGAAAATATCATATAATGTGCCCAGATTTGCTTTTTAGGATACGATATCACATTTGTAGCTACGTATAATATCAGTGTCACTAATCGATCAATCCGCAACCAATTTGACGACATAAATGACGTTCACATTGAAATCGCAAAAATTGTGGTTTTTCTTCAACCAATTCCGGAAAAAAATTGCTAATTATCATATAATGTGCCCTGATTTGCATTTCAGGATATGATATCACATTTTGAGCTGCGTATGATATCTGTGTCACTAATCGGTCAATCCGCGACCAATTTGACGACATAAATGACGTTCACGTTGAAATCGCCGGGAAAAACAGGGTTTTTTCCTAGCAATTGCGGACAAAATAATCAAAATTTCATATGATGTGCCCTGATTTGCTTTTTAGGATACGATATCACATTTGTAGCTACGTATGATATCAGTGTCACTAATCGGTCAATCCGCAACCAATTTGACGACATAAATGATGTTCACATTAAAATCGCAAAAATTGGGGTTTTTCTTCAACCAATTCCGGAAAAATAGGCTAAATATCATATTATGTGCCCTGATTTGCTTTTCAGGATATGATATCACATTTTGAGCTGTGTATGATATCTGTGTCACTAATCGGTCAATCCGCGACCAATTTGACGACATAAATGACGTTCACGTTGAAATCGCCGGGGAAAACAGGTTTTTTTCCAAGCAATTGCGGACAAAATAAACAAAATTTCATATGATGTGCCTTGATTTGCTTTTTAGGATACGATATCACATTTTAGCCACATATGATATCGGTGTCACAAATCGGTCAATCCGCAACCAATTTGACGACAATGACGTTCACATTGAAATCGCAAATCCAAATCGTGATTTTTTTTTCTTCAAACAATTCCGGACAAAATAGACAAACTATCATATCATGTGCACTGATTTGCTTTTTAGGATACGTATCACATTTTGAGTTACGTATGATATCGGTGTTATACTGATCGGTCAATCCGCAACCAACTTGACAACATAAAGGATGTTCGCGTTGAAATCGCAATGATTTTTTTTCTCCAACCAATTCCGGACAAAATAGGCTAAATATCATATAATGTGCCCTGATTTGCTTTTCAGGATATGATATCACATTTTGAGCTACGTATGATATCGGTGTCACTGATCGGTCAATCAGCAACCAATTTGACGACAAATAGCGTTGCCGTTGACATCACACAAGGAAAAACTTTTTTTCTTCTTCTACCAATTAGGGACTAAATAGACAAACTATCATATAATGTGCCCTGATTTGCTTTTTAGGATACGATATCACATTTTGAGTTACGTATGATATCGGTGTTACTGATCGGTCAATCCGCAACCAATTTGACGACAATGACGTTCACATTGAAATCGCAAAACCTAATCGTGTTTTTTTCTTCTCCAACCAATTCCGGACAAAATAGGCTAAATATCATATAATGTGCCCTGAATTGCTTTTCAGGATATGATATCACATTTTGAGCTACGTATGATATCGGTGTCACTGATCGGTCAATCAGCAACCAATTTGACGACAAATAGCGTTGCCGTTGACATCACACAAGGAAACACTTTTTTCTTCTTCTATACCAATTAGGGACTAAATAGACAAACTATCATATGTGCCCTGATTTGCTTTTTAGGATACGATATCACATTTTGAGTTAAGTATAATATCTGTGTCACTGATCGGTCAATCCGCAACCAATTTGATGTCATAAATGACATTCCCTATGAAATCGCAAGGAAAAACAGTTTTTTTACCGACCAATTCAATTGTGGACAAACTAGCCATATGCTAAAGTATCTTCATATAATGTGCCCAGATTTACTTTTTAAAGGACGATATCACAGTTTGAGCTACGTATCATATATCAGTATCACTGCACGGTCAATCCGCAACCAATTTGAGAACATAAATGACATTCGTGTAGAAATCTCAAGGAAAAATGTGGGTTTTTTTCCAACCAATTCCGAAAAAATAGGCAAATATCATATAATGTGCCTTTATTAAACCGGGCTTTATTTGCTTTTTATGATACGAATTTGAGCTACCTATAATCAGTAACAGATTTGTGATCAAAAGACATTTGTTGTACTAGATGCCCTAGCACCATAAACATGATTATGGGTGGTTAAAATCTCGGATTAGAAATATCAAAGTCAGAAGTTGTAAGCTTAAAATGGTAAGTAAGCTTACTACAAATTCATTCATTGGTTAAACTGAAACTGGCCAAAAATCACTCAAAAATAATAATGCAGACAAAAATCAATTGCAGACCTGTTCTAGAGATAACTCTCTGATGGATCAATTGGAAAACAATTTCTCAAAACATTACGTAATAATATACATTTCCTAGGCTATATAAGACGAAAATCAACGTATTTTTCATATGGCGGAAGCATACGAAATAAACCTTCCGTCTACCAAAAATTAAACTCCAAAATTCACCGTATGAGTCAAATCGAGTCTCAACTTGATCTAAGATTATGAGCTGTTTTTAAAAGTGTAATAAAAATGTAGTACACGGCCCTTTAATCTATAGGTAATGAAGAAGACAACTGCGATCTATCACGCAAATCCACTTCAAAATTTCACGAAAAGTTCAATACGATGACACAGCTAGCCTATTAGGTAGGCGTTGTAACTGGTACTTATACCGAACATTGTATGGGCGGCCAATGAGGTTAAATTGATTGAATATAGTCTAAAATCGGGGTAAAAAAAGATAAATTATAATTTTGTAATGACTACTAATTTGCAATAATGAATTATAATTAACATGAATATGAATGATCCGGATTGAACTGAAATGGTCCAGGTTGAACCGAGATCAGTGGCGTAACAGAGGTTGGTTGTCAGGGGGGGGGGGGGGGTGGGGGGGGCACAGCCCAAGAAATTATGGTTAGAATAATTCCGTCCCGGAATTTTTAAAAGGTTGCCCCAATTTTTTTCCCATTCAGTCACCTCGTGAATTTCACGTAGGTGTGTGTGTGGGGGGGTGGGGGGGGGGGGGGGGGGGGGGTCAAAAAACTTCACAAAATCGCACGGTCACAAAATTTCGCACGGTCACAAAATTACGCAAGGTCACAAATTTCGCACGGTCACAAAATTTCGCACAGTAACAAAATTTCGCAGTACAAAAAACACAACAGTCAACAATGTGTTGACTGATGTGTTTTTTGTACGGCGAAATTTTCTTTCTTTCTTTCCCTTTCTTCTTTTATTTCTTTCCCCTTTTTTTCTCCTTTTCCTTTTTCTTTTTCCTCCCTTTTTCCTTTCTCTCTCTCTTTTCTTTCCCTTCCCCTCCATTTTTCCTGGTGGGTAGGTTTGAATTTCCTGCTGAGCACCTTCAGGGGGGCACTGTGCGACCCCCCTACCCCCCCCCCCCCCCCCCCCCCCCCGGCTGTTACGCCACTGACCGAGATAACCGAGATGATTCAAGAGGATCCCAAATTAATCATGAATATTCATATTACTTATTAATATTCATTATAAAAAAGTTATCATTTATAAATCTCTAACAAATTCCAAGTATATATTCAATATATTTAACCCCATTGGCCGCCCATACAATGTTCGGTATAAGTACCAGTTACAACGCCTACCCAGTTTAATATTCACTGGCGATGATATATCAATCTCTCGTCCAATCAAAACCATCGACACGGATGGCACACTTCTCGTCCATCAATTATGAGCGTATGAAAGTATCGTTTGGCATATTATACCAGTGACACCAATTAGGTTTTCTGTGCAAAGTGACACTCGGAACGGAGCCATAAATAACGCGTACCAATTCCAAGCCTATATATGCTAGTTCGCCTTGGCGAACAAGCAAAAAAGAGTGTCAAGCAGAGGTAAGTGTGTATTCTAAATATGTGCCAAGTGTTATCTGTTTTTATGCTTGTATTGCCGAGATATACGCAAATGTATCAATCACCCCATTTTCAACATATTACATATCCAGTCAAATAATTGACAGATTTCAGTCAGTGTCTGAAACCTATTGTGTTTATACATACATACATACATACAATAAGCTTTTATATACTGCCATTTCATTTAGATCACAGCGGTTTGTGATGATATAAAGAACATATACAACCTAGCAAAGTAAACAACATGATAAAAACAAAACATTATATATACAAAGAGCAATATCAATAAGGAAATAGGTGAGTTTTCACTTGTTTTTTTGTGTTTATGTTAATGACATTATATAACCAAAGGTATCTAACAATCCAAAAGTGTATTGTTTGAAAGACAAAGGTTCATACTTTGTATCGATCACATTATCCCTCAATAGAATCACTCATGCATCCCATACCATGATCACTTTCATTATTTATTGAACGACCCTCGTAAGTTTAACACGGTATGTCTTTTCATTGGATCTCAATATGAGTGACTACAAACTCATTATGATACTATTCCTATACCATATCACAATTCCACAACGCTATTGATTGACTTATTCAAAAGATCCCGCGAACATACGCACCACGACAGGTGATGCATTATGTTGGAGTCGGCAAACTGATTGCTCAAAGGATTCGAACCGTAGTGCTTCCATGACTCTTTATTCCAAGTCTGCGCTTAATTCATTGCAATTCTCCCGATTCACAATGCAATTTTACCCGAGGCGGCAAAAAAGAAACCAGGCCTGCTGACCCTTTTTGTGTGTTCAGATTTGTAAAAAGATATTAACATATTTTAGAAAAAAATTGTTATTTTTTAATTTGGATTTTTATTCAAAAATGTTTTGAACATTTCAAACATTTAGAAATAATAGGCATATACGACGGGTATTAAACAAATTATAAATATTTCAAACATTGATGACCATTTATCAAAAAGTTCACAGAATTTTCCAAAAGGCTATAATATAATCAAGTCTAGAAATACTTAATTGGGAAAACCCACAGGAGAATTTTCTAAAATTAATTACCTATGCAGGACCTGTTGCACTTATTACTAAGCTAGGGTCCAGGGGCGGATCCAGGAAAACTTTAGGGGGACCCAAAAAATGAAATTGTGCTGGGACCATCCAAGCGGTGCGCAGCACCACCTTCCGAGCTATGCTCAGACAGGGGGGTGTCTGAGGGGCCAACCTCAGAAGTAGAAAATTTTTCAATTTACGAACTCATTTGGTGCGATCTTGTGTATACTTTTGACCAAAATGTTATCGAAAAGCCACCGCTTCATTTCCACTAAATATTTCAGTTTTTTATCAGTACGAAGTATAGATGATTTAAAAGGTCGAACAGGGGGAGTCTGAGAGGGGAAGTGCCCCCCTCCGTCCGAAGTTGAAATGTTTTCAAATTTCGAACTCATTTGGTGCGATCTGGTGTATACTTTTGACCAACCTTTTATCGAAAAGCCACCTCTTCATTTCCAATAAATATTTTGTTTTATTATCAATGCACGAAAGAAGATGAGCATACTATACTGATATATTTTGTATTTAAGTATAGGCCTAGATGGTTTAAAAGCTCGAACAGGGGGGAGTCTGAGAGGGGATGTACCCCCCTCAGAATTGGATTTTTGTTCAATTTTCCAACCTTTTGTCCCCTCTTCTTCCTCTCTCTTTCCCTTTTTTTCATATTTTGTTTTTTTTGTGGAGGGGGGGGGGGGGGGGGGGGGGGGGGCGTCGAGCACCCCCCCTGTATCCATGCCTTACTGGTACACCTTGAATCACAAACTGCCTGTGTCATTTACTGACACATCTTTCTAAAACACAAATGTTTCGAAAATGTGCATTCTTACTAATCAAATTTGGGAAACAAACCTACTTTTTTCAAGAAAATCAGTTCGTAATACCATTTTTCATCATAAAATGTTCTTAGTTCAGTTCCGAAGAACCACTCTTTGAGACCCTGGGTGGCACGCCCCTACCAAAAGTTAAGTCCCCCATGTTTTCAGGAGTGCGTCTTACATGCTTCTCTTGCGTGCTTGTGGTGACACTCTTGTATTTGCCACAGTCAAATGTATTAATGCTGCATATGACCTGCGTTGGTACCTAATTATACAAACACACATAGGACCTGTTGCAGATACTAATTAAGTAACACCTTGTGTCAGAAACTTTATAGTGCAAAGTCAATACTTTGGTTCTCCATTTTCTCCAAATTATATCACCGTATGTTATTCAGAGCATATTTACTTTCACCATTTCATGATTAAGGGCTACATCTAATGCATCTCTTGCGGGTATTTCATCGGTGTTGGTAACGCGGAACGATATCAGTCAGAAGTCATGCCACACAAGAAATCAGATATTCACGATCAAACATAAGTAAAGGGTCCATAGAGATTATATTTCCATCAAGGTAATACACAGAACTTATTACTTTGCACTTTTAAACCTGTGTGATTGTATTACTTTTCTAACTAGCTGCAGCATTTGGGCCATATGGGGAAAATCATAGGCAAATCAATGCGCAATTCGTGTAATCCTGTAGTAGTTCCGGAAAAGTACAAAGACTAGGCTTGTAAATGTGAGGTTTTCGGGCAATTTATTTCTCCGGAGATGGTATGTTTGTATTTAAATGAACGAATGGGACCTATCCGTTGCACCTACAATGATAAAATACGATATTTTTAATTTATCGACCTAAATAGTGCCCAGGGCGTAAGCACCTGCCTAAATGGTGAACAGGCATGCCAGAAAATGTGAAAAAAAATGAGGGCGCTATGTGCAGGTCTGTAGCGGAAAATTTAGGTTGATAACCCCTCATGAAACAAGGCTTAAATTAAAGTTGAGATGTTACTGAAAATGGTCATAGGTGACAAGTATGCCATAAATGTAACCGGAGGGTAAAAAAGGTATCTTGAAATATGGCACTTTTACACGTATTTCAATGAGAAAGATATTTGGTGTGGTGCTCCCTCATCTTGCATTCAACTCACATGCCTTTTCACCGAATGTTATACTTTTCAAATTTTTGTATGGTGCTATAAAACAAACGTATTTCATGTATAACGTACATGAAACTAAATGTAAAGAAAATTGTATAATTTTTCTACTCTAACAGTGCCGGGTAAGCTTTAGAATAGAACTCCGAAGTGTCTACCGGGTGGTTAAAAAAAAAGTTGACCCAAGTTCAAGGTAATTTTTAAACCACATTTAAAGTTTCAGAGAATTTCTGTTTACTTAGTCATGATCAGCAGTAAGTTTTGAAATTATCCTGATAAAATGGTACATTTATCTTGGTTGGTTCTTCAGATATGGTTCATTACAGAAAGCATGCACAAAACTGCCTTGGCCACGGGAGCATCCTTAAGTAGAGATGGAATGCACAAAGTGGACTTACACACGATTGGTCACAAATTGTAAAAATAGGAGAAAAAGAAAAAAAGAGACATCTGAAACATCTGTCTGGTGCTTGACATTACCTACCTATAAGTATCTACGTTTATTTGTTGAATGTGAATGGCACATAAGCATAGAGATTGGGATACTTTGTCAGGGCGGGCTTTTCAATTCTGAAACAAGAGCATACTGTTTTGTTGAAGACAAAACTAAATGACGCTCCCATGGACAAGTCAGTTTTGTACATGTTGTCTGTTATGAACCATATCTGAAGAACCAAACAAGCTAAACGTGCCATCTTTTCATGATAATTTCAAAACTTACTGCTGATTAAGACTAGTGAACACAAATTCTCAGAAACTTTAAATGTGGTTGAAAAATTACTTTGAACTTGGGTCAACTTTTTTTTGAACCACCCGGTATAGCAACAACAAAAAAGAAAAAGGACTCGACCGACTGACACACTTTTTTTCTCCATATTTGGGCAAACAAACCTCTTTTTTGTGGGCCAAGTAATCAGGAAGAAAACTGACGGGGAAGAATACCCCCCCCCCCCCCCCCCAATTTGACCTTTGTTTTATTCACATAAAACATGCACAGGAAGTAAGGGTTAAGGCACTTTCAGTGAATTCAAAACAACATTTCGAATTCATTCGTGACATACATATCTGTCTGCACATCTACAAGATACCCATATCTTTAGACTGTCCAAGTCATGTCATGGCATATAACATAGCAACATTGTATATGCATGGGATCTTATCAAATACGTGTCTGTCAAACGGTGATGCCTCTTTTAGATGATAATACGCATCTCGCCGCATGGTTTATAGTAATGAAAGTTAAAATGCTTACAAGTTTCTATTCCATGAGTGATTTGGTTCAAATGCATGTTATATTTCAATATCAAGTTTCACAGGGTGCAATTGGTTATGACTGTAATAAAGAATTATGGTAGTCCTCAGCTAAGAAACACACAACAATAATAAATGACATTTATTATAATGATCAGTCCTATACCAGAAACCATGAATAAGTATGTGGAGTCACTTTTGCTGCATTTAGTTCTCCGAAAAAAATGGGGGGGGGATTGGCTCTGAAGGGGGGTGAAACATAATGGGCCAAAAACACAATAAAAAAGAATTTCCTATTTGTTTTTCTATAAAATAACTTTTTGCATATCGCATAGCTATTTTCCCAAGTGTAAGTGTCTGTTTGTGTGCATAATCATGATGAAGATGAAGATGATGAAGCCAAACAGATTACATTGATTTGTACCAAAACTATGTTCCCTATATATTTGACTCAATTGACCGTATAGATCTAAAATAGATCCTCTGTTTACCCAAATCGCTGACTACCCCAATCCAGTGTCCATCAAACTAACTCTATAGGCCCAATGCATGTTCATGATGCAATAACACAGTGGTGTACTAGTACAGTATGATAATGGAATGTCTTCGATAATGCAAGCCATTTTTTAGGCTGGATTTGGGAGCACTGGAGGATATATAGATACATCTATTGACCATATTTCCAAAAACTCTAGCCGAACTATCATACAAGATGAACCCACTATAGCTATAAGCAACATGGCAGGTGTTTGGTTTCTGAATTACTGGAAGGCACCAACAAATTTGATCTGCCATGTCCTCAATGTCGTCGTTAAAATAGGCCAAATCAATGAGCGCTGATTGTGCCAATGTGTACATTATGATGACCGGTCTTATTAAAGGGAAATTAAACTACGGCGGGGAATTCTCGTAGAGATGCGTGTGAATAGGACGGTGACTTGCTAAGGGGGTGGACGGCATAAAAGGGCCAGTACTGTGAAGGAAGGAAGTCAATCGATTGTGTGACTTGGGTCAATAGAAATGTGTTTTCTATAAACCAAGTCAAATATGTATAGGTATATATAGTTTAATCAGTTCCAAATTGGCGAGCCTTCTAACAGCACCGTGTTAATACTGAAGGGTATGGGCGCACATGAATGCAACAAGCGCACTTTATGTGCATCATGTGCGACGTGTGCGTGTGGCCAAAATCGCCGGAACAGTAGCCGGGGTAATACACTTTGTCCCGGCTATGGGGGGGCCGGGATCCGTACGCCGCTGCACTTTACTGTAGCAGGGACGTACACAAAATGGCACCCCGCCCTGCGGGGACCGTACACGACTGTACCCGGGATGTCACATCGGCAATTTGTACGTCCCGGTCCTAATCCTCGCGATCCCCAGGTCCCCTGGGGCCGGGGATGCAATTGATAAGTGCATTATGTTTTAGAAATGGCTAAAACTTTCATTATTTTAATTTTAATTTTTAATTATTCACACTTAGACCTTGACTTTATCAACATTTTCAATCGTCAAAATATCTGTTACACCCTGTTAATAATTAAAGCAGGTTATCTTAGCAGTAGGTAAAGCATCAGGCAAATAATGAAAATTCAAGAATTCCCTCATTAGTTCCTGATCATCAATCCTGTCAAATGTAGAAAATGTAAAATGTCCCTTTTTTATGAAAACAATTTGTGTTCATTTCTCAATATGTTGTAAAACATCTATACAGATGGTCAAACTATATGAACACATGATTTGGCACTGCGTAACATGTAAATGAATGTTCAATTATGAATTGTAATCAAATAATGAATAATGAAATGGTTGCCTCATTAGGTCGGAGTAAATTAGCCATGGGCTCATATAATAGGCTTGTAGTATGTATCAAATAGATATACACATTTGTTATGCAATGTGATTTTCTTCCAATCCAACATTTAAGGGTGTGGTCATTTTTGAGGAATATACTCGTTTAGCATTTTAAAATGATAACGAATACCACATTTTAAAACATTGTCTTCTAATCTTAGTGCTACTCCAATTCAGATAGCTATTTTTTTACAAATAGGCCACAGGAGGTGAATCACAATTTAGAAATTATACAAAATCTTAATCATGTAAATCCCCATGGGCGAACATGCCCCATCATGAAAGGGCGGATGTGCCCCATAGCACATTAAGTGCATTGACCACGCTAACCACACCTGTCCCACCTACAATAACGGGTTTATAACTGCATCAAATCCATAACCAATCCCATACCTACCTATAGTCGATTCGCAGACATTGGCCGATTTTAGCGATTTACCATTTCAGTAAAGAGGTAACAGAAGCAAAAGAGGGGGAGGCACCTGAATTTAATCGTAATAATACCGTGTCTTCGTGTGCATGTACTAACTGTAATGTAGTCACCACTGTGTACCTAGTGACAGCAATACCAAAACCCTATTGTATATTTCACGGACATAAATTATGCTAATGAGCTCATTAAATGACGTCACTCACATCATCGGGTTTTGCCGATGATTGAAATCCGTTGATTGAAATTCTAGGTCGAGTAAAATGATGTTCTTATTTGTTGTCTGTGAGCTTTTCTGATTTTTTTCCCGTATTGGAGTATTTTTTTATTGAAAATAGACAGTTCAAATTAAACGTTGGTTCCAAGTTCAAGTGACAGCACATGTATTAAAGGCGACAGCAAAGGCAATATGCAAGCAACATTTGAGAAAAAACGATGCCCGACTTTGCAAGAAAGTGTACGGGGAAGTGTACGGGTGAACATGACAAACCAAAACAGCCTAGTAAATAATCACCTCCGTGGCGCAATTGGTTAGCGCGTTCGGCTGTTAACCGAAAGGTTGGTGGTTCGAGTCCAGCCGGGGGCGTTGTTACTTTTTGCATTTAATGCAGATCGACAAATCACAGTAAAAATATAATATTGACAAAATCACAGACCACTTACACAAATATCGCATCTGCGCATGCTCCTGTCGTGATCGAAATCTACCACACAAGCAATGGGCGAGTTTTATAAGTGGACAGGGAACTTGCGGTTGGATTATTGGCATAACGATAAAGAAATGTATTGTTATTCAGATAAATTGATAAAGGTATTCAGGTGGTCTCCTTGCCAGAAATACTTAAAGTAACGTTTACAATCCGTATCTTGGTTGATATAACTGTTTTTCCATTTAATTAGGACAAATGGTTTTGTATAGGTATATGATTATTGAATTATTTTCCGGTTCTTCTCGCAAATAAATACGTAGAACTGTTATTTTCATTTTAATGTTTCCTTTATTTCACATGCATAATAAAAACGGAAAATAATAAAAAGTATCAACTAAATTATGAATATGACATACATAATATTTTTCTTTCGAAACCTGTATACGGTCGATGATGGTCGATTTGTTTTTATTGTGGTAACCGCTTCCAAAGAGATAACACATTTGAAGCTGCTGGATTAAGTTTTTGGTTGTCGTGATTGTAAAGGTATATGATCAGCCCTATTCATAAAGCCACACTATCATGTATAGCATTTGATTATCGAGCGCAAATAATCATGATAATAACATCTATAAAAGTACCGCTGTTTCATCATTGGTCAAAATGGGTTCCTCTAACGCTCAATGGACGAGGTCCAAAATCGATACCGATGCGCCAGAGTTTATGAATCTACTATAATGATGATTTACATGAAAATCTTCAGTACAAACATCTTTAGAAAAAAATCAATATTAAAAATGGAAGAAAATTTGGTTTGTAAAACTGGTTTTATAATCATTTGACAAACATTAAATGGAGATCTGCCATTATCATGGAAAGCTTGCAACAAACAGCGGATTATATTGCATGTTTGTCAAATTCAACCAGTGGCCGCAATGATGAGAATCATGTGGAGGGCGAACCTGCTCTGAGGCTGTACACGCCCCACTCTTCCCTACTTGAGAGGTCTATTTGCCTTTTTTGGGATTGCCTGGGGGGGGGGGGGGTTGCTAAAATGTAGGTAGAAGCTTGTAGAATTGGAAAAACTTCTCAACCAACAATGGAGCTGAAACACTTCATTTTTTAGTTCTTTGGCTTGGATAAAGTGCAAGTTACAAGTAAAATCTGCAAGGAGTACGTATTAAGTTGAAAGTTAAAATCTGGAAGTTGTAGGTAAATATGTTGGCTCCAAACCGTCTTAGCATAATTCACAGTAATAATCAACCAGCACTTTTACTTTGGCCCTCTTTTGACAATCTTAAAATTCAACAACTTGAAGTAGAAGCATAGAATAATATGAGAAACTTCTCAACCAACAATGGAGCTGAAACACTTTTTGTTCCACGGTTTAAATAAAGCGCAAGTAACGAGAAGAATCTGCAAAATGTAAGGTCACTTGGCGAGTTGATGTTGTGTACAATTTGCAAGTTAAAAGCTGCAGGTGGTGAGTAAATATGTAGGTTCACTCCTATCCGTCTTAGTATGACTTATAGCACGAGGCAGCGTAGCTGCCGAGGAAGGAATTAATAGCACTCATGGACAGTACTGGTATTAGTGATGATTTATGTGGCAGAACTCTGCTGTACAAACCCCTGCACAGTTGGACACTGATCAGGCTGATAGAACTTAAAAGTTTTGATTCAAGCAACACTGATCAAGATAGGCAATCATCTACTAAACACACACACACACCAAGTTGGGATATAATGAATCAGGTTATTTACGATGTCAAATTTACAGCACTCTGAAGCTGTACGATAAGTGAAATTTGTGGAACTCTGGACTGGCTGTGTATGTGCTATTAGCAGCGTAATGGCATACATAATTAATTCACAATAATAATCAACCTGCACTTTGACAAACTCTATATAACAACTCGTAAGCTGAACTCAAAATAATCTATTTCTGAGGCCAAGAAAATCTGTTTTAAATCTAAGTGTACTTACCTGAGGGCGTGTGTGTAGTTTGAACAGTGGTTAGTTATGATGCAAGCAATATGGAAAGAAAAGAAAGAAAAATATAACAATTAGTGTGGGGTTTGTTAGGCCAAGTTTAGAAAATGTCACATTATACTAAACCAGTTTGCCAGTTGCAATATTGCTTGTATTTCACATATTTTTTTGAATTGATTTTGTTCAAAAACTGTTTATACCAGGGATACTAATCATTTTGGGATATGAAACCCCTAAAGGTCGGCACGGAGTGAGGTCAAATGCCATTTGCTGATGTAAACAACAGTCGCTTACACAGCCTCACACAATCACTAGGAATTATCTTGTGTATGGTTGAGTAGATTGTAGAAACTGATGTGTTAATACATTTGCTTTGTTTTCAACAGCAAATGACAAAAATACCCGGATGATCGGGGCGACCTATACTGCACATACGTCAATAACAGGTCTCAATTTCTAATTATGGTAATGAGCTCAGAGAGCTCAGCAGTATTATCATTAATACAACGGCGCCACTTTATGAGGACACATAGAATAAAAGGTATGTTGCCGTCAACGAATATATGCAAGACATTTATGTAGACTTGCTTCAAGTCCATCAGACACACACAATGACGGTATGGTGTAAAGTGAAAAAATGAATTCAACATGTAAAAAAACAAAACAACGAAACATGAATTATAAAACCGTCTCGCACGTAAGTTTTATCATATATAACCGCACAATTTTTTTGGAACTTTACCTACAATTCCGTGTAAACTAAGTCTATACCTAAGCAGACGACAAACAGCTCCCACAGCGCCATCAACACATGAGAACATGATGACATGGCCTCCGATCTGAAATTTGAGTATCACCCCCTCCCCCGGTCTGTACACATTATACGCAAAACCCCAAAATCCAATATATTAATATGATACTCTATGTGAGAATATTGGTATGTTATCAAATTTATAATTTTACCAAACTTTGCAAGACACCAAGTATTTTTAACTAAGTTCAGAAAATGTCACATGAATTGAACCATTTCGCCGATTGCAACATATACAGGTATTTCTTGTGAGGAACGAGGAAGTAAAGACTCATTTCTGGAATCCCTGTGATCAGGGGGAACAATTTGAAATATTACCGAGTAAAATTGGAGAAAAGTCGTTTTTAGACAAACAAAGGTCAACAACTTTGTTACATTTTTGAGAGTTTGAGAGAATACAGATTCAGCCTTTGACAAGTGAACCTATAATTAGAGAATAAAGGTATTGTTTTTAGACCGTACCCATGTTATATTGTCTGACATAAATGTGGACGATAGTATTATTTTAAGTAATACTATCGAACGCATTCATGTCAGACAATATAACACGGGTACGGTCTAAAAACAATACCTTTATTCTCATTCTTAAACAATCATACTTTAGACATTTATCAAAGAAATAAGTACATTTTATTGTCCACATTTGACAACTTTTACCCCTGCTAGGATCGAATAACCCTTAAACATTCCATCCAATCACATGCGATGAGTAAACCATGCGTAAGCGTCGCGGCGCCCGCATAAACGCAGGAAAAGCGCTAAAGACGCACTGCAGAAGTGCGTGTTATGGAGCAAACCACGCATTGTGAAGGTCGGGCGCACTGTTAAAACGTAAGCCCCACCTCCCCGTGTTAAGTTGTCTCATCTAGATGTCGCCGATTTCTCTGAGAACCAATGAGATTGCTTTATCTTTCTTAGCTGTTTAAGAATCTTGTTTATAGTTATAGAAAAATGTCCTCCATACCAGGTAACAGCTTGTATCAATATATAGTAAATCACATTTCTACAACTGCAATACATAAATCAAGGTGAAATTATACGAGTATAATTAAGAGAAATGAACCTGTAAAAACACCTTGTTCACAAAATATGTAAACTATCAGGTTCTAACGTCAAAAAGTTTCAGGCAAAGATAGAGGGCAGTCTAACAAAATTCAGTGTGCCAAAATCAAAATAGTCCTCTGCCTACCAAAGTATTTATTTATGAATGCTTCATTAGAACACTGATTTGTTTTTAGTGACTGATTTTCAGACAAAAGCTATGTATTTATCATCAGCCAGTGCACATGAACAAAAATGAACATTTTGGAAGCCATCCTGCAAAACCAAACTCATTAGGCCCTGTAAAAAATTAAAACACCCACTCCTCATCAATGACAATGAAGAAAAAACCCTGTTCCACGGGCCCAACTGACTTTTTTTTGTTGTTGAGAGGAACAATTACACCTTTTTTGAAAATTGTTTGAAAATATTTGAAATTTGTTTAACGTTTAGAAACATTTTGTAATTAATAATAATAGTAAAAATAATAATAACTGGATTTATATAGCGCTTTTTCCAAAGGGTTCAAAGTGCTGTAATTTCGCTGCTGGTGAATCATCAGAATCAGATCGCTAGGGTGCAGCCAATTCAGGCGCAAACCTATCCGCACTTAGATTGTAACATCCACCATTTTTCAATGCAGCTCTTCAAATACCATTGGGTCAAGGAAGTTTTTGATAACCGAAACAACTGATCACTTATTTTGAAAGCAGTAGGAAACCGGAGTACCCGGAGAAAACCTGCGAAAGCGTGCATGGATCGTGATAAACCAAATGCACACAAAGCCCGCGGTCGTGCACAGAATTTACCCGAGTTTCATTGGTGAATGGCGAGGGAACAATCCGCTGCGCCAACACGCTCCCCTTAACAAATTTCAAATATGTTCAAACAAATTTCAAAAAAGTGTAATTGTACCCCTCAAATAAAAAAGAGGTCAGTTGGGCCAGTGGTGTTTGTTTTTAAAAATGTGTTAAACATTTAGAAATGTTCAAGAAATTTGTGGAAAAAAACCCAACCGACCAAGTGACCGACCCTACCTGATAGGATCAGTTCACCCGCAGATCAGGGTGGTGTTTTTTTGTCACCTTATTATAACAAACCATCAGACTCATGTGCCCAGATGAACTGCTGAGAACAGAAAATGCTAACTGTAAACATGGAAATTTTCGCACTACATTAATTTAATTTTGAAATTTGTTTAAACAAAATTGAAAATTTTTGAGCATTTTAAAATTTCTTTTTTGTTTGAAATTTGTTAATAATTTCGATTTTTTAAAGAAATTTGTGGGGAAAAAACACCCACCAGGCCGACCCTACCTGATCATGCTGATAGGGTCAGTTCACCTACAGTTTAGAGTGGGTTTTTTGTCACCTAATTATAACAATCACTATCAAAACCCATGTGCCCAGATGAACTGCTCAGAACAGAAAATGCTAACAATTATACTGTAAATGTGGAAATTTTCGCGCTACATTAATGTTTGCACATATATTTATTTTGTGTATAAGACTATGTAATGAACTTTCAAATTGCAAATTTAAAAACAAGTGAAATGGCTGAAAATCGGCAAAAGCGCGACAATTAATCGTGCAAAAATTACTTCTTTTACAGTACATTTAGCTGTATACAGGCCTGGAAATAGTACCTGCGGGTATAACTTTTTGTGTCAGGCGGGTGCAGATACAAAAGTACCCGTAACATTTTTCAAACACACAGTGCAAGTGAGTTACAGTGGCTGGTGGAATTTCTGTCGGACAGGCATTGACAGGAGGTATTGTAAGTTACCTGCCCAACTGGCTGGTTGAAAAAATCAGAAGTTCCAACCCTGGCTGTATATTTATTAACCCTTACAGCCCCAGATCCCATGAAATCCCATTTCCCAGCATCCTGGTTCCGCGTGGCGCTGAGGTTTTTGTGTGAAATAATGGCCCCGGGCTATATAGCTGGGCGAATACACTCGCCCAGCACAGCTTCCCCCGTGGCGCAGTTGGTAGAGTGTCCGCCCGCCAACCGAGAGGTCGTGGGTTCAAACCCCGGGGCGTGGCACCTCTTGTTGTGTGTGCTTTTTTCGCTTGAAAAAAATTTCGTTGGAAAATCCACCGGGTGGGTTAGGGTTAATACAGTCATACTTCCAGATAAAGTATCACATTTTTGGAGATTTTAGAGTTGGTCGCAGGGCGACACAACAATTTGGTTTGGCCTAAATAAAGGTGAGGGGCGAGGTGGCGCAGTCGGTTAGAGCGTCGTACACTGCTGTGCACCGTAGTTCTGTTGGTGGATCGTTTATGAGTGAGAGTTCAAAAACGATACACCAACACAGCCTCGTCCCCCATGCCTCCTTCAGACCGTGCAGACTGAAGTTGGCATGTTCATGGCGCTTCGTGCTTCGGAAGGTACGTAGAAATGTTGGTCCCGTGTATCGGAAGAGCTATCCCCGAGCACGTTAAAAGGTCACAGACTCCTTCGTAAAGAGTAGGGGATCATCCCGGTCTGTGTCTGTACACACACATATAATATGTATTCATATACATACCTCCACTAGGCGTGGCGCACCAATGGAGTAAACAAATAGCCAAGAAAGAATGATGGAGGCAACTAAGCTGCTTCCATCGTTCCGTCCAAGGACGACCGATGATGATGATGAAATAAAGGTAAAATTATTAACACTAGCGGCGGACCCGAGCGTATCACCTACCTCTGAAACCACATAAACCCCCTACATGCCCCCCCCCCCCCAATAAAAAACCAGGTTGATTTATAACCATATCCCTCCTAAACCATTTACCATGGCTACTTTATATTAACCCCTACCTCTCAAACCGCATCAAGTTATAACCCTCGGTACTTTAAAACCCCTACAACCGCCCCCCCCCCCACCACTGCCACTACACCAAACGGTGGATTTATAATCATAACCCTCCTAACCATTTCCCGTGGCTACTTCATTAACTCTTAACGCTATCCTAAAACATATCCCGTGGTTTTACCCTCCCTACACACACCCCAACCAGGTTGATTTATTATTATAATCACAACCCTCCGTAAACCATTTCCTGTGGCTACTTCATTAACCTTCGGTCCCTTAGATTGTTTGGCATGCCAACTTAAAGAAATCAGGTTGCTTCATTATATATTAACCCCCGCAAAACGCTACTTGTATACCATTATAACCCTAGAGGCCTATCCTAAACCATTTCCCGTGGTTTTACACCGCCCCCCCCCCCCCCACCCTCCAACATGACACCAACTACCCTACCAACAGGCCTATAACCATTTCCCGTGTGGCGTCTGCACCATGTGTAGGTGCGTGTGCCGCGGCAGTGAGCCCTTGTGCAAACATGCACGCATCGCGTTGCCATGGTATGATTACGCGGTAGTACGCGCAACGCACAATGTTGTTCAATTCTAGTGGCATTTTTGAGCCAAATCTGAGAGGTTTTTTGCTGTTTTTGGAGCCAATTGTTAACCAATTTCAGCGGAATAAACTTTAACAGACTTCCCGTTATTTCCTCTATCTTTCACGCAAATTATGCGCCACTTTGATCACAAGCAACGGAGAAATAAGGATAACAAACACACACACCCCCTACACACACACCCCCTTCACAAAAAAACACACACCGTTTCCAGATTTATAGTAAGATGTTGCAAAATTGTACTTGTAAAAAAATTCACCCCCTGATGAGTAAAAAAAACAAAAAAACAATTCTACCCCCACCCAATTCAATATAAATGGATACATTAAAAAAAAAAATCGACGCCTTTGGCGGCGCGAAAAAAAAATTCACCCCTTACAGCGGCCAAAAAAACAAAAACACCCCCGAACCCAACTTCCTACCCCCCTCCCCTGAAAATCAAATGGTGCGTCCCTTAGTTCTTTGTACATTTCAATATTCTCATATACTTTTGGGCACATTATATATTAATGCAATGGATTGCGAGTAACAACAAAATACATTTCTTTTAATATGCTGTTTTATCCACCCCCCAAGATGCTGTAATATTTGTTTAACCCACCCTGTATATTACACAAAGTTCTGATGACCCACAACTACTGCTTGTATTATCTAGATAGGGTCAATGATCAGTCAACCACACTTTGGTCACTATGCTGGTACCCTGCATCCTTGATGCCTTTGCCAAATTATCCATAGATTAATTTTGTGTGGAGCCCATTGATGCAAGGAACCAGGAACCAGCACAATGAACCAACATGTAGCAAACTTCAGGTAGCGACGACACGTTTTTCTGTGTATTGAACGTACAAAATTGGACGCGTCCAATTGTGTATTAGTAGTGAATTGAACGTGTGACATGACCTCTTCAGTACGGGAAGTCGTGGGGATATCTGGGAAGTTCTGTGTGGTTCACGCTATTACGAGTGAATTCGTCTTTCAGCAGCTCCAAAGTTACCCCCTGCACTGCGCTGGTTTCTAATTTTGAATTCGATTTATTCCGTCAACATAAACAATCGGGTTCCAAAGCGTCGGCAATAACTATTTTCCTTTCATCTTCGAGCTCCCGAAAGTGAGATTCATTACGAGTAAACATTCAGATCGTAAAGGATATGAGGCGGCCCAGCAGATTTGGCGAGGTGGCAGGAGGATTGGCTATTTGAAAATAATTAACTTCGGGTCATATTATTTCGTATCGTAGAATGAAATTAAATTTAAAGTTAAATCAGGCTGTATCAGGAGCTGAATACAAAAGTCGGACAGTGTTCTTGTCAGGGGTTCTTGTTTGACGAAGAACAAAATAAAATAGGGAATAACATCATAATTATAGTGTTTGTCTTGTTTAGTTTAATTTATCAAAATTTGACAAAGTAGCCCAAATACCATTATTTGGTTTAATAATTCAATTTTTTTGTGGGTACATATGAGATCGATGATACAAAAAACTCAAGCTGAAATCAAAAGTCATTCGCATAGAAATCATAATTTATTTTTTTAATTCTAGGCTTGACCAACAAATATCAAAATTTGACAAATTAGCCCAAATACCATTATTTGGTTAAATAATTCAATGTTTTTGGGAACATATGAGATCGATGATACAAAAAATTTCAATTTTTTTTTGGGGTAGGTATGAGATTGATGATACAAAAAACTCAAACCGCACTCAATTTGACGACAAAAAAAGTAATTCGCATAGATTTTTTTTTTTTTAATTCATGGCTTGACCGACAAATATCAAAATTTGACAAATTAGCCCAAATACCATTATTTGGTTAAATAATTCATTTTTAGGGGTACGTATGAGATCAATGATGCCAAAAAGTCAAGCCGCAATCAATTTGGCGACAAAAAAGTCATTCGCATATAAATCATAATTATTTTTTTTTAATTCTAGGCTTGATGACCGACAAATATCAAAATTTGAAAAATTAGCCCAAATACCATTATTTGGTTAAATAATTCAATTTTGTTTGGGTACGTATGACATCGATGATACCAAAAAGTCAAGCTGCAATCAATATGACGACAAAAAAGTCATTCGCATAGAAATCATAAAAAATAAAAAAAAATCTAGGCTTGACCGACAAATATAAAAATTGGAAAAATTAGCCCAAATACCATTTGGTTAAGTAATTCATTTTTTGGGGTATATATGAGATCGATGATACAAAAAACTCAAGCCGCATTCAATTTGGCGACAAAAAAGTCATTTGCATGGAAATCATAATTTCTTTTTCTAAATTCTAGGCTTGACCGATAAATATCAAAATTTGAAAAATTAGCCCAAATACCATTATTTGGATAAGTAATTCAATTTTTTTGGTTACATATGAGATCGATGATACAAAAAAAACTCAAGCCGCATCAATTTGGCGACAAAAAAAGTCATTCGCATAGAAATCATAATTTATTTTTTTAATTCTAGGCTTGACCAACAAATATCAAAATTAGGAATGTACTTAGCTTAATATAGCCTAGCCTAGTCAGGACCTATTTACTAATTTTTATTATTTTATTTAGGCCCAAAAGGGGTGATTTACCTTTCTGTTGTTGTTGTTGTGGATGTTGACGTTGTGTTTGCAGATGCCTCACTCTCAGCAGGCTCAAGCGGTAACGACTCCGACTGCGGATGTTGCTGCAGATGAGCTTCATCATCATCATGTTCATGATCCTCGGCATGTTCAACATGATCAGATGGTAGATCAGATGGAGTCTTTTTACTCCTAGTGCTAGTAGTACTAGAAGTACCGTTTGAAGTAGTAATACTATCGTTGTTGGTAGAACTGCGGCGGCTAGTAGTAGTAGTACTACCATGGCATGACTACATGATGATGACAATGATGATGAAGATGTACTGTAGTTGTAGCAGTAGTTAGTTATAAAGTTGTACTAGAACTTGAAGATGGTTTATTGTACGTCCTTTTCCTAACACTCACTTTATGGTCTGGTACAGCCAAACGTTTCATAATTCCAGGTATTATTAAATTGATTTAAACTAAAATTTCACAAACGCATAGACGATATAAAACTGTTGTATAATTTTGAATTTCACCAACGGACGCACGCATGAAAAATCCAATATGGTGGCATGATAGTCGATCGATCGAGCTAATCTCATCTGCATAACGACCTTTAACTTCCGGGTTGAGCCAGGGTCACGCCGTTCAATGTGGGGTTTTTCGATTTACGAACGCGTCCGTTTTTGGTGTTCAATTCGCACTTTTTGATTCTGTACCTACCTCCAAACTTGGGGAATTCCCATCACGTTGAACTACTCCGCCATTTTGTTTGAACGTGTAAAACACTTGTTGTTTCATCATGAAGGTCCTGATTTTGTCACATTTACAGTGAAAATCTTGGAGACTATTTTGTTCATGTACATGTACAGTCATGTGTAGGGATTGACAGAAACTAGCTCACTGAATATCATTTATGGAATTATTCTCAGAGTCAAACCATCATGGGCAGCACAATATTTTCTGTGTAGTTTTCAAAGCCTGGTATTTATAGAAGGTCATGGTAATTAAGTGTTATCAATCACTATTATTACAAAGTATAGTAAGAAACATACATTAAAATGCACTACGTTTTCATTGGACGTTTTCATTGGACATACATGAATCGGGTCATATTATTAAGTTGATTTATAGAGTGTGAACTTTTTCGTCGCTAGACGTATATTTCGGAAACGTGTACACCCGATAATACAGGCCCGTAACCCGCCCCTTCGTGCAAAAACCCTATACGAAGTGTCCGTGTCAAACTTGTGAGGAGTTTGTTCTTTTGACGTCATTATCTCGTCGTACGACCAGTGCATTGAAGTCATGTTTACTCAATGTCTACACGTGGCGATGATGTTGTGTCCATCGAAACACATACATGCAAGGGCGTTCGTGATTGGCTGTATATTTAGTCTTACATTTAAGCTAACAGCTGAAAATTAGAATTATAAATGCACTCAAGACTAAGCATATAACTTTGCATAAAATATGCATTTGTATATCAATCGCAAGCATTGTGAATATACTGATATATTTCATTATTTTATGTGGACTGCGTCTTCTTATCGTGTATGAATTGAGCACGGGTAAACAGGTCGTTTCACGTAGGCGCCTTCTGCACATGCGCCTAGAAAAATGAATTTCTTCAGCTTTTTATTTTTTAACTTGGTAAAAAGAATGTTACAAATGGGCGTGTTAGCTCAGTCTTGACAAATATATTCCGTTGTAACATTGTAATATGCATACAACCGCATGGTGTAACGGTTAGTGTCGCTACCTGTGACGCGGGCAATCAAGGTTCGATTCTGCAACCAGTCACTCTTTTAATGTATGTTACTTTTCTACTTTTGGATGTTTCATTATATTTTTACTTACATATTATTAGTTTGTTTATTAACGCGAGTCTTTTTTAAAATCTATATTAAAGGCATATTATGTGATATTTTCCAGGGGTGCCCTCTATTCATGATTTTTTTAGAAAGTAGATTTTCTTGCAGATTTACATTTGGTCATCATAAATATGTTCTGATTCACAGAGCGGTGTGATTCCTAATTAGGCAAAATAAAAAAATTAACTAGTTTCTCGTCCTATCTTTTGAATAAAAAGTGGACGAGGGCACTTTTTATTTATTTATTTTTATTAGTAAACAATGCAAAATCACCATTTACCAGCGGTGGTATTGCATGAATCAAATCCATATAAAAGTATACATCATAAAATTCACTTTTTGACCCATTTTTTTTTAACAAAGCTATCAAAATAATTTTGATTAAAAATTGCCACAAAAAAGGGAAGAATTTGGAATATCACTTTTTTTGGTAAAAATTTCAAAAAATATTAGATTAGGTTACAAAAAAGACACCGTCCCTAGGTTTAGTGCCTTAACATCATAATCAAGCGATATGGGAATTTTCTATTCAAAATTAATTTTGTTAGCTTTGTTAAAAAAATGTGGGTCAAAAAAAGTGATTTTGAAGGGAACTTGAGTCATAGTTCAATAATTACAGCACTCACAAAATTCAAAAAGTAACTTCCGTGAGTTCCCCTTAATGCAATCGTATAAATAGGACGCGTGACGTGCTCTCTATTTTTAACATGTAATACATATTTTTGTATTTAATACTGGATTGTAATCAACGTCCGACATAAGGTGTATCGCATCGCAAAATGCTTCACAAGACAGCATGTTTGCGACGCAACTGTAAAGAGCCGTCGCATATTTTGCGATGCCATAAAAAAAAAATTTAAAAAAATAAGCTTACTTAAAAAAACACCTTTTCGGCTAAATCGTGATAATTTAATGCAAATATATAGATTCATTTGAAATAGATTTATTTTGTCAAATCAGTTCATTTTTGCTACTCTTGTGCTCGCTAAAATGTGACATTTCACCGCGTATTTACACTTTCGTAAGCTCGCGCGGCCGGCAAGTCTCCATTTAGAAATTAGAAATGTCACAATTTCGTCAATAGATGGCGCTATAACAATAACAAACTCGATCCTGACTCGATCGATCTGTCAATCGCGCAGCGCGGCCGATAATTAAGTGAAAATCACATTTTGCGAGCATAGGAGTACAAAAAATCCACAGATTTGACTAAATAAATCTATTTTCAATACATCTCCGCTATACATTTGCATCAAATAATCATGAATTACCCGATCACGTGTTTTTTTAAGTAAGCTTATTTTTATTTTTTTATTTTTAATTTTTTAATTTTTTTTCCGGGATTCGGGAAGGTGATTCTGGTTCCCGGGACCCGACATTTTCGGGCGGGACTCGATTTCCCCTGTTTTGCAAAGGCCACATGTACAATCGAAGGATTTAACTTGACATATAACTTATTTCCCGGAGTATTAATACTGATATTTGGGTGGATTTGATCAAAGGTTATTTTCTTAATAAAATTTCATGATTTTTAATTTTCTGTTTTCTAATCCTGATTTCCGCGAATTTTTATTGCCTATTTAGACTGCTACACATAACTTAGGAATTGCGACACAAGTCAGAAAGTGCATAGCAGTTTTTGCTACGCAAAAATAAAGCCAAACATCTGACGTTGATTGTAATACTAGATTGTAAGCTAACTAAAATAACAAAATATAGCCTTGCAGTCTCTTCTTATGTAAATGATATTTATTCCTGTAAGAAAGGACAACACAAGCATGACATTCTAAAATTGAAGGGCTAAAATATAATTTGAATAATCTGCATCACAGGTCTAGGTCTAAACGAATAGCTGCAGATCAATTGTTTATTTATTCATTTAAATAAATCACAATTTTCTACTATTTTATATTCGCCCGTAGTACTTTTAATTATACGTATAGTTAAGTACATTTCTTTATTTCCATTACAAATGTCTAAACGACGATTGTCTTTTTGAAGACTATTCTTGTTATATACTAGTAGGGCGAGGTATTTAATAGTAATAATACTTGAATCAGGTCACAGTTTAGAATGTGAACTTGTTATATAGTTGTTAGAGTTGTAGTTACAGTTTAAGTTGGAGTTTATAGTAATCTGTAGTTAGTTTAAGTTATTAGAGATTATAGTAGTAAGAGTTGTAGTTAAAGTTATAATTAGAGCATTATTTACTGTTATAGCATGGTACCAGGGCTGGAAAAGAGGGCAAAACAACAAGATCTTTGCCGGGAAATGTTGCCATCTCGCAGGAAATCCCCCCCCCCCAAGAGATTTTTTTAGATTTTTCTATTAGAGTAATAGGCAATTTAATGACAGCCGGTATTGCATTGCATGATGCACCAAATGGCATCAATTGAACCTTAATTTTCGAAAAAGCTTAAGCTTCTGAGGGCCAGGGGGCAGCCCCCCTCAGACATCACCTCCGCCGCTAAAGCAGCGGGAAACTTTGCATTTTTTCCAGCCCTGCATTGTACTTCCCAAGCTTCCTAAAACTTCACAAAAGTATCTTTATAATCCACATCGGATTCAATTACTGTAAAACCACTAATTTTGATAGGGATTTAATTTCGCAAATTGTGTATTCCTATAATTAAATACCTGAGAAAACAATAATTAAGTAACAGTGAAATTTCCAGTTTTGCAAAATTAAATGCCCTCAAAAATAGCAGTAATTTTGCATTCGCGAAAATAAGTATCCATGGAATTATAGTAATTTACACTATAATTCCTTTGTACCCTCTGACTGAGGAATTTTAACCCAAAACACGGGACTTTGCCCCTTTGAAAAGTGATCTCTGTTACATGACCCCTGACCCCAGAGGGGCATCCATGTGAGACTAGAAAAATGGGAGTAGGCCTATTACTATCCCCCTCTTGTGCGACATTTTCAAGTATTTTTTTAAAAATATTGCGAGTTACATTTATGGCATCCTATTTGTTACCAAATTCGAGATTTCCCCCCGTTGGTGTCAGTTGACATTGACTTTGGGTAATCATGATCGTTCCCAAATTTGCAGAAAAGGGGGGAGTTTTCAATATCATGTCTGCGATTTAGGGGTTTATTTTGAAGCTATGTCCGCGAAAAACAAACAAAACTGTAGGCCTAATATGTTTGAAGCCCTCATGTCCGCTCCTCTGTGCATCAATTTTAATTTTGAACCAAATGTGTCCTCGTTGTTGCGCATATAAGGGGGACTATTTAGGGGGGTATTTCAACCTCCTGGAACGATCATGTGTTACCCGTCTGAATACTAAGAGAGAGAAAAATGGGGATTTGCTGCATTCTATGAGATTTATGCCGTATCAAATGTGACATGTTTATAAGATTACGCAGACGGCGAAAAAAATGCACTTATCAATTGCAACCATGGCCCCAGGGGCCCTGGAACTAGTGGGATTTTTACCATGACTTACAAATTACCAATGTGACGTCCCCGGTAGAGTTATGTACGGTCCCCGCAGGACAGAGCACCATTTTGTGAACATCTCCCCCCCCCCCCCATTAGCCACCCGGCCATTCCCCAGCTCATTGTTTCAGTGATGTCTGTCCCCGCTACACGTCTCTGCTAGCAGGAGCACCACACTTTTTACATCCCTTGTATACACCCCCACATAACCAGGCAATGTTTTGTGTATGTCCCTGGTTGGTCCCCCACTCCCCCTACCATGTCTCAGTGCATAACTACGTACAGTATCGACCACACAGTGCCTGAAGACCCTATGTCCGCTTGCGTTGAAGCATGCAGGCTATTTAATGACTGCTCTATATCACTACTATCTGGTCTGTACTCTGTTTATCGGAGACGGCCGGGTAGCTCAGTGGTTAGAGCGTTCGACTTGTGTTCGAAAGGTCATGGGTTCGATTCCCGCACCGGCTCACGTCCTTGCTTTTTAAGTTGGAATATGAGTCGAGGCTTGTTTAATGTTTGTTTGAGTTGTGGAACTTGCGGTAGTTTAATATCTGCCTCGCTGTTAAATTATTTAATGATAGTTGGATATGCTTGTATTGGTATCAACTAATGCATGTTCGGAAATGCACGCGTAATCTATTCAAATGTCACATTTTAAGCTGCATGATTTCTTATAATATGCAGGAAATCTTGTCTTTTACAGTTTTGGGTTAGGGATCACGTCAAAACTCAACCGCGAGGCAACCGCCGGTTACGGCCGGTTCCGCCCGGTTCTCACAAAATGTGTCGTCTGTTATAATGTACACACATAATGAGGTCAAATAGTTACACTCTGGTGAACACGACCGGTTGATAGTGCCTCGTCACACGCGTGAGCAATAAATTCTTAAAGTAATGTGCTCTCAAGTCTCAGTTGAAACCAGTACAATACAGCTATTGATTTTCGCTGGGGTTGGCTTTTTCAATCTGTTTATAGCTCAATTAACTTTTTAAAATCAATACCGAAAGTCCAAGGGTGCGCTATTATGACCGCAAAGTAACAGATTGATAGTGTAAATTGGTCCGGTTACCGCATTAAGTTAACCGGCGGTTGTTCAGTGTTGCATGCGTGAATATGCATATACCAGTAAAACAGTTGACCTGAAAGAACCGGGCGGAGCCGAACGTAACCGGCGGTCAACGGGCGGTCGAGTTTTGATGTGTTCCCTTAGGCATTGGGTATCATAAAAATGAAGCTAATAATATTTCCAAATTGTAAACCTTGATGGGGCCTATTTAAATTACAGCATCGTTAGAGATGAAGATGTAATCCCACTTCCTTTTTTTGGTGATATTTTATATGGAACACCTCCAAGAGGGGTGGGGTGGGAGTAGCAAAAAATCATATATATTACTGTATTGGCATTTTGTTCTTTGGTAATAATGTACACCTCCCAGTGATGCGGTCTTAACCAAGTCTCATACAATGACAATGGTAGAGAGGACTTTTAACAATGCAAAAAAATTAACTTTCACACTCATTTTAGAGTGGACATTTTCCACTCTAAAACGGGTTGTCCTGCGTTTCACTCCCTTCACTCCTTTTCGAGTGAATTTCCACTCTTTCCACTCGTTTTACATTTAGAGAGTTCAATCAAGTCCTTTCAACACCTGACTTTCACAGCTCAGGAGAGAATTAAGGTAATATGCTTATTAATCAATTCCCAAAGTGTCAGGGTCATAGCACTTTCCCTATTTTCTACAGAAATTTGAGCAAGTAAAATTTTAGGGAATTTTCAAAAAATAAGAAAAACTTGAGCTTGATCCGTTCTTTCCAGGTAAAACAAGATAGCAACAAGGACACAAAAGCGCACAGCAGGAGGCCAAGATATTGGATGGACTGGGAATCAGCCTGCTCAGGATCCAGTAGACACCAGGGGCGCCAAAAGAAGAACTCAGATGGATGTGCAAGAGGAGCTGACAGATCCTGGAGGAAATCAATCTCAAGGTCAGAATAACGTAGAGTTTATTTCCCAAAAAGGTCAAATATGTTAAGGTTCAATGATTTCCAATTCCTTTGAAGCTATACATTTACAAGATGAGTTTGTCTAAAGTGAAAAGAAACATAATCTGCACACAAGTAACGTCTACACCTTTTTGGTAATGATTAGAGTTATAATGCATAAAATACAAAACCAATGGACAGTGCATACAAATGATTAATAATCAAAAATCAACCAATCTTGAGCAAAGATTTAGAATTTTTATGGTGTATGATGCATGATTTATTGATTTTTCTTTGGCATAGTCGAAAGCTCTAACATTGAACAACATTACTTTAGATACCAAAATCTCAGATTTGATCAGATTTTATTTAAATTAAGAGGGCAACCTCACTCAATTCTCTGAATGTACCATTAAATAATGATGAACCTATAATTAATTATTCTATTTTTGCTAACAGTGATCATGGATGACAGAACCAAAGTGCAAACAATCATTAGAAGAGTACATCCGACACTTCGTAATCAATTGAATCTTAATGAAGAGTTTTTGATTGAGCTCAAGGCAACTGACCCAGAAGTCATATCAGATGAGGAGCATGACGAAATTAGAACAAAAACTGGAGCCAAAAGGATAGACCACTTACTTGACTCAATCAAGTTGAAGACAACTGGTGCTTACTTTTCGTTTATGAAAGTTCTTGAAAGAAAAGATGGTGATCTGTACAAGATGGTCAAAGAAGTTCAGGACACAATTTTTACAGGTATGAAAACAACTTTGGAATAAAACAAAGGGGGCAAACAGGTTGTACAGGGGTCCAAGGGGGGGGGGGGGGGGGGCACATGCTCCACTGGCTCAAAAATGTCATTGGGTATATAAGACACAGACAAAAAATACCAGATAATCTAATACACTGTAAGGGGTCGTCCAAAATTATCGCCATTTTCACTTACGTACAGAGCGTACGTAACATTTTACCCCCTCCCCCCCTTTAGAAACAAAATCCCGCCTCTCAAGATCGCCATTTAAGTTACGTACGGTTGGGGTATATTTCCCCTCCCCCCTCTTACGTACGCTTTGTACGTAACTGAAAATGGCGAAAATTATGGACGACCCCTAAATATGGTGTTGCAAAATGGAGACAAGCATCATGTTTAGGTTTTCATAATGAAAATGTTGGCACGATTTTAAGCAAAATATCCAGTTCCAGCTCTGTGTGCGGTAGTCAGGGAGGGTTGACCTTCTAAATTTTATAACAATAGAAAATCACCATGCATGAACGCACACTATGCACACAGACCGAGATTTGCATTGTAACTCTATTTTACCCATGCCTTCAAGACGTCAACAAACGGGAAATTAGTGCGAATTTGACTACAATTTGTGCTTCGTTGCTATAAGACCAATCAGGCCGAACCTTATATCATTCGAAAGATTTTATTGTCAGCTATTTATATCCGTTCACCCCAAAGTTCGTCGACCTTCAGCTCCTGAGTTACGCCAACCGTAGGACGGGGTGGTCAATTTAGAGCTGAAATTGTGATTTTTCACTTCATAACAGGAAAAAAGGGAGGGTTTTCGGGTTTTAAAAAATCAGTGCTTCGTTATGCTAGCATCAATCGTAACAGTATTTAGTCAAGAGTAAAGCTTTAAGTGTCTAGTTTTATAATCCGTTCGCCCCAAATTCAGGAAATATTACGTTGTGTATTTTAGGGACGATTTTACGAAAAAAGAGGTAACATTTTCAAGCGGTTTCAATGAGAAATGGTGCATGCAAAGTTTTGTTGGAGCAGATGCGGGCTAGTTTTCATTATGTTTAAACACTTGTTGAAGATTAATGATTATTTTCAACATTAAACACTTTAGATCAGTGTTATAGCTAGAGCATTTTAAGTGCCAAACTCCTATTTCCCTGCCCAGGGGTCCAGGGACCAAATATTAATGTATTATGTGAACAAAACGGGGAAAAGACCATAAAAATACTCAGTTTGCTTCCATGTTCCTTCAATTGTATTATTTAGTTTATCTATTACAATTTTGTGGCGAATAAGTGCTGGGTGGGAGGGCTTTCATTGACTGTGAGGGCCGGGCGCAAATTGCAAGTGCCTGGTGGGCTCGCCCCTGTGCCGCCCGCCGTAGCTACATCCCTGACTTAGATTATTAGAAGTGTTTTAATGCTAAACACTTAAACCAACTAAACACAAATCTTTTCTCTGTTTTGCAACACGTTTTACTTAGTGTATACCCATGAGATGAGTATAAGGGATATGGGGTACTAGTGTTTTGCAACACATTTTGTCAGTGTAATACCCATGAGATGAGCATGGGATATGGGGTACTACATTGTAGGGACCTGAATGATTAATTATGTTCCAGGATCACCCGATACTGGAATATTTGAAATGTGCCAGTAACGACCAATACTGGAACACTTACTTTGTACCAGTAACCCGACCAGTAACAGAAGAGACTGGGTATTCCAGTATCTGACGGTACTAGTACAGTCCGGAATCTGGGACTTAAGTATACTTATTCTTGGGGGAAAATCATGGTTATTTTTAATTTTTGTTTGTTTATTATTCATAATTCATTTTAGGTGTGTCCCAAGAAAACCCTCAGTCGAATTTCAACTTAGAAGAATGTCGAGATGAGCTGAAGAAATTCTACCTAGATGAAATGGGTAAGGTGCAACTACTACCATGGGGACAGGGACCAGATGACATTGCTGATATGGAGGCCATCTTTGTTGATCTGGAGTTAGTCAAGAAAGAAACAGCTATATCGTCAAAAGAAAGCACAACATTAGACAGTAATGAAAAGTTGGTAGCTCTGAAAACAAATCGAGGACAAAGGTTAAATAGGGTTCTAGTTCAAGGTGAAGGAGGGAGTGGTAAGAGCACATTACTTGCTAACATTGCATACAAATGGGCCTTGCAAAATCCACAGTCCCTATTATCACAGTATCAATTGGTATTTATACTTGGTATGCATGAAATACAAGATCAGAATGATAATTTCATAGATCTTATCTTCCAACAAATTCTACCAAAAAAAAGTAAGGTATCACCAGAAGGCCTTGAAGATTACATCATATCTCATGCAAAAGATGTATTACTCTTAGTTGATGGTCTAGATGAAGATAGTTCAAGCATACTTTCAAATCAGTCTGGTGAGGTAACGCAGGTATTGCATAACAGGATGTTACGTGATTCTTGTGTTATTCTCACGAGTCGTCCCCACAAGGTAGATGATCTAGGAGATTTTAAGAGAAATTATGTGCATGTAAACTTGACAGGTTTCTCTAGAAAAAAAACTCTACAGGGGCACTGTCATAAGAGATGAATCTGCTATAGCTATAAGCAACATTGGCAGGTGTTCGGTTTCTCCCTTAGCTGAATAACTGGAAGGCACCAACCAATTAGATCTGCCGTGTCCTCCATGTCATCGTTGTCGGGTTAAAATAGGCCAAATCAATGAGCGCTGATTGTGCCAATGTGTACATTACGATGACCGGTCTTATTAAAGGGAAATTAAACTACGGCGGGGAATTCTCGTGGAGATGCGCGTGAATAGGACGGTGACTCGCTAAGGGGGTTGGACGGCATAAAAGGGCCAGTACTGTGAAGGAAGGAAGTCAATCGATTGTGTGACTTGGATCAATAGAAATGTGTTTTCTTTAAACCAAGTCAAATATGTAGGTATATATAGTTTGATCAGCTCCAAATTGGCGAACCTTCTAACAGCAGCGTATTAATACTGAAGGGTATGGGCGCACACGAGTGTAACAAGCGCACTTTATGTGCATCATATGTGCGACATGTGCGTGTGGCCAAAATCGCTTTTGTATGTCAACGATCATGTGCATATATTTGGATTACTTTTGGACACGGAGAGATCGCCAATTTGGAAATGACTTAACTATAGAGAGCATATATTTAGCTTTAAATAGAAAACAGTTCAGATACACCTGTTTAAATTGGTGTAACTAAAACGTTAGAAAAATTGTTCAGACACTTTGTACACTGTCTGACGCGTAATTTTGGTGTGCAATGAACACTAGGTGTTAAGTCTTTGAACACTAACCAAGTTTACTTGAACATACATGTGCGTTCAAATCTTAACACCGAGTGTTCAATATCCGTTCATAAGTTTAATACCTGTGTTCAATATACCATATAGCTAATAACATCCATGTTCATGATTTGTAAATACATTTTTATATGTTGAAGTTGAGGTGATGAGGTAAATACTAAGACCCTCAAACAAATTTGAACGTTTTAACAGTATTATTTTCATAGCTGAGGGCCTATAATAGTGCATTGGCCTACATGCACCATGTTTTATGCCCAAACCATAGGCAAACACGCTCCCTAAATCATGTAATTATGATATATTGGACACGATGAGGCAAACATACCAGCAACATAAAAAAAGAATGAAAAATATTAAAATAAAATAAAATAGTCAAATGACATTGATAACAGTGTTCTGTTTGAGAACATGAAATGAACACTGGTGTTCAAATGATGTTAAGCTCTTTGAATGCCAGTGTTCTATTTGTGAACATATTCATGATATTGTATGAACACTGGTAGAACATGAAATGAACACTGGTGTTCAAATGATGTTAAGCTCTTTGAATGCTAGTGTTCTATTTGTGAACATATTGTATGAACACTGGTATTCAAATCATGAACATCTGCGTGTGAATACCCACAATACATTGCGTTCCCGCCTTTATTCTTTTCGACGATCGAATTTGTCTGGAAGTGCTCGGAAAACTGGAGAAGTATAAGGTTAGAATCCATTTAAATCCATGCCGTAATTGTCGTTATTTTTATCAATAGTATTAATATCAAATAGTACATACCATAAAGACAAAAACTAGGCGTTTTTTGTAAAGCTTTCTCCTCCGTATCGATCAGAATCCGTGAATTTCGTGTGAATTAAACATATCAATAAGCTTATTTAAGTCTAAAGGTTCTGGTGTGCCCAAATTATAAATTATCCGTTTGTGAGTAATCCTACAGTGTTATTTCCCTGAAAATGAAATAATTGAGTGTATGCTTAAAGTTTAATGGCTTGAATATAGGTTTTATTATAGTTAATAATAATAATAATAATAACGAATCACTGTCTTTTATGGTATGTATTTTTTTATATTAGTCTAATACTATCAATAAAATAACGACTATTACGGCACGGATTTAATTGGATTCTTACCTTTTAATACTTCTCCAGTTTTTCGAGCACTGCAATCTTGAACGCCAATTCTATTGGCGAAGTTGAACACATTATTTACACGTTCTGAATGTTAACACTTTTTAAGTTGCACGCTGTCAAGTGTTCCAGAACTGTTACAATTGAACACCTGCTCCAAGAACGCGTTCTGCTCACATAAAAGTGTTCAAAACCAGAACACTTTATGTGTTCAACTGTCAAACACGCAAGTGTTCAAAATGCGAACGTCTATATGTCAATATGGTGTTCAAGTAGGTGTTCATGATTTTAACATCCAGTGTTAAATAGTAGAACATAAAAGGTGTTCCCAAACTGTTACAGAAAATGTGTTTAAAACGTGTTCATTCTTTTAACATCAGGCGTCCAAAAATTTTACAGTGTAGGTGTAATGTAAATTGTTCCCCTTTCCCCCCTGATCAATGTTGAATCCCACAATTTGCCCACCATCAGCACAGGACCTCGCAACATTGATCGGTGGGGGAAGAGGGAGGGGTATGAGGAAACAGGTTTCAGGCTACCAGAAACAGATTTCAATTTTTATGTGACTCAAATATCATGCACGTTATCAGTCAGGGCAAACTGTCAAAATGGGGGGGGGGGGGGGGGGGGAGGTCACAAACATGGGTGAATGGAGGGAAACTAGCTATGAAATTATAATGGCCATATTCAAATGCACCGATCTACTCTGCAGCGCCCTTTAGCAGATATTTTATTGCTATCTTTAGTAGATATAGCTCGGATCTATATGATACTTATTCAGGTGTTATCCAAGCATCCAATGGCAGAATAAACCATTTCAATTGATATGGCAGAAATGCGATGACATACATTTTATTCTATTGATACATTGAGGAGGTAGTTATAATTGTGTACGTGCTGAATTTGTTGGGTCTGCTAAGGCCAAACAAAGAAGAAGGTTCGTCTCAGAAGCCCGCACGCATTGGTATGTGAAATGAGCTATACAGCGCGTATGTCTATGCGCTGGGGGCTAAAAAACTTTTTCTTTTCTTTCTTTTTTTGGATTTTTGTTTGGATTTTTTAAAAAAAAGTTTAAAAAAGTTCTCGGTAAGCTTGGATAAGCAAAATAAAATTAAAAAGCAACAAAAAAAATAATTGCATACCACATAGCCTATTTAAAAAAAAAAAATTAAAAAAAATTGCACAGCACTTACCTGTTATTGCACAATGTTTCTGAGACAGACTATCTTCTTTGTTTGGCCGAAGCTTAAACCGTTTAATGTGTTGTTACAACTGTGATTTTGTGTTCCTGTTCAGTGGTCTTTGAATAATTTATCCTTTCGGGATAGCACTTGTTACATAAACATAGCCAGGATGATTTTCATTCAAGGGGACAGATTGAAAATAACAAGCTTTATCAAATCTGATTAAAATCTGATATGGATAGGGAGAGGTTAAGGTAAGGGCCAAAGTTTTCCGCGTTGCGGAATTTCCGCGAAAATCGCGGAATTGAGGTTAAACGCGGAAAACGACAATTTGATGAAAAGAAGGGAGGAAAATTCACAAAAAACGTCCAAAACACAACATTTATAAATAGTCTTGAATAAAACAATATAAATATTAAAAAACCGATACGTAATAAAGCCTAAGAATGATGTGTTTTTCTGTAAAGTATGTTAATTTTGGTTTTATAGATCGTAAATTTTAAGCTTTCTTGGGTAAAATTACATCACAGAAAAATGGCAACATTTACAAAGCGGAAAAACGCGGAATTCGACGATTACAAAGCGGTAAACTTTGGCCCTTAGGTTAAGGATGCTTAGGTGTTTACTTGTACACCCAAATTGTGAACCATGACCAAATAATAGTTTGGGAGTGATGCATCTTCAACTAGCCCTTTATTTGATTTAAATCTTACCTTAATTAAGCAAAACAACAAAAAATTGTTTGATTGTCCTCATCCGCCCGACCATAGAAATTCTTCCGACCCATTTTTTAAAAAATTATTTCTAATCCTTTTTTTCTTCTTCACATTTTAGTCTAAAAAGTCAACATTTAAAAAAAAAATTAAAGTGTTTAGAAAATAAAATTCTTACGAATCCCCCCCCCCCCCCCCCCGATTTGGTTACCTCAACAAGTACATCTCAATTTACTTTTGGTACCTGAAAAAAAGTGGCAAGGGAGGAAGAAAAAAAATCCTGACCGACCTACCCGCATTTTCAAAGTGATCTATGGACAATCAAACAAAAATAGTTTTGCCTATTGGAATTTTTGCATGGATCTGTATAGCACCGACAAGTTGAATTGTGGTGAATCTTTGACTAATAAACTTTCCTGCATGGTAAATCTTGAACTAAATATCCTGGATATCAGATTTTAAGAGTGTATAAAAGTTTATAGTTAGGCAGTCTCAACAAAGAAATTCGGTTACTACTCTTTTTTCTGGGCGAGGCTTAGAACTTTTTGAATGACCCTCCTAAGATTTACAGAGCGCCGTGTGGATGACTTACATTGACAAATCATAGAGTGTAAACCCAGTTGGCAAGTTATTGCTCCAGAAATAGAGAGGAGTCAGCCAGTTGGTATGGCTGGTGTTCAAATTAATGCATTGGATGTACTCATAGACATGTTGACACACCAATGCATGAGGCCTGAACCAGTCATTCAGCATTCAAATTGGATGCAATAATGGTTGAAATGGATGGGAAGGTCTACCCTAAACAAGTTGACATACACTTATGTGCAATACAGGAACTTTACAAGGTTTGTACAGGGTGTTCCAGAATGATTTACCGTGTTTGAAAAAATATTAAAAGATATGTAGGTGTTACATCATAAGCACATTGACCGAAAACAATGGTATTTATGGCTAAATAAATGCACCTTTCCTGATATAAATCTTTTTGAGACACCCTGTATTCCCAACAAGATGCATGGCTGATATAGTGTTCAGACGATGGGTGCTAAACTAGAGATTAGCATCTTAAATTGTTGGTTAATGGTTGTGTGAATCGTGTCATGGTTAACTAACCTCGACTCTAAAGCTGGAAATGTAACCCTGTTTAAAAGATCTATAGCAGTTATAGTCTATCCATCGAAGAGCGATCTTTGGTGCTCGGATGGGCAGGGGAGATGAGCAAAAATAAGATGTACTGTCTTCTGGCATATATTGGATATTTGTCGAAGGATCCCATTTTATTCCGACCTCCAGTCGAACCGCATCTATAATGTGAATTGAAACAATTAAGCTGCCTTATGCAAAACACACAACACTGTTCCAATGCATATTATTCTCATCACACGCATGCACATAGTCTACTCGTACGGCCTTGTATAATTTCACTGTCACACAATCGAACACTACACCCCCTGATACTTCCCATCCGAGAACCGACCAAATACAAGGTCTACTGGCATTGGATTTACAAAAGAACTGTGCTTGAGCACACTAGGGATTACTAGGGACGATGCTTTTTATGCGTCACGATAGTATCACACCCCTTCATAACGCGCTAATATTGAATTTGCTGTTTGTACATCTAGAAACGCGTGAAGGGAGTATTTCTGTGGCTGTGTAAGAGTCTCTAGTTATCGTAAACAATGATCAAATTATTTGTCTCTGTTTAAACGTAAAAAGGTTTTTTATTACACGATATTGAAAGATAGGAAATAGCATGGAAATAGTCACATATGCGGAAATGTAGCTATATCTCTGAGGAACATATTTTGGGCGAGGACCAATGTCAAAGATAACTCCTAAAGTGTGATTTTAGACCGAAACGGCGGCTATACAGTGCCAGAAAATCGACATTTTGAATTTATCAAGTGAGCAAGATTCGTCTCTCTGCGAAGACGTATATAAATATTCATATACTTCGTATTTATCGTGTCTGCCATTGGTTAATTTTGAACCCCACGCGAACAAATTGCTCATTACGTATGCATCCAATTTTTGGACGAGCACTAATCTAAAAGTATACGGAGGTCAACGAGGTCAATCCAATGCAAGTAGACCTTTTTTTTCACGGGGGTGAGATCAGAGGATGGGGAGCGGTCCATGGGGAGTGAGCCCTCTATCGGTACATGTTCATAGAGTGACAAAGAAAAGGAAAAAGGTATACTACAGTCGACTAGCATACACATAGCAGTTACGTCTAGTGTACCATTCAAAGAGAGACAAATATCGAACCATTTGCGCATTATCCGAAATCAAAAGGCTTTGAAATCGTCACCTGTGATTTCGGCCTATGAATAGAATCACAAAGCTGAAAAAGATCGAAAGTGATGGACTTTGAACATTTACCATAATCGTCACCTGTGATTTCGGCATATGAATACAATCACAAAGCTGAAAGAGATCGAAAGTGATGGACTTTTAACATTTAGCATAATGTAGGAGGCCACATTTAATTTCTATTTGCTATCTTGTAATGTTTTCAACAGTAAATAATGTTTATTTTCAGGTTGGCCGGGCCTACGATAAAATGGTTGTAAAATGATATGAAACTTCGTATCATGCCCTATGTTCTGTCTGCATGTCCGAATCAATCAGATTTCCTTGTTAAAGGTATATTATGTGATCTTTCCAGGAAACGCCCTCAACATCGAAAACAAATTTGAAAGCAGATTTTCTTGCAGATTTACATTTCTGATCATAAATCAGACATACATTCCAAGTTACAGGGCGATACGATTCTTAATTACTTCAAAATCATGGTTTTAGAGTGAAAATAAACTGTCGGATGTCGATTTTTGTCCGACAACTTATTTTTCTAGTCTAGTCTAAATTCCCTCTAAAACCACGATTTTGAGGTAATTAGGAATCGTATCGCTCTGTAACTTGGAATGTATGTATGATTTTTGATCAGAAATGTAAATCTGCAAGAAAATCTACTTTCTAAAAAAAATCATGAATAGAGAGAGGGCGCTCTCTGGAAAAGATCACATAATATGCCTTTAAGTATAGAAAGAAACACATACGCGTACAATGATATGGTATCAATATTAAAAGGTACCATTTTCATTTTCAAACAAATATTATAAAATTTGAACGTTGACGAACTAAATAAAGTTTATTTTCGGACTTGTAAAATGAAAGTTTGTCTTCATCGGGGTCTATCACTCTACATGTACCTGTTCATAGAGGCCTGTAGTACAGAAGAGCTTAAAAATGGCACCAACTAAAAGACCATTAAAGATGAGATGCGCCAGTGCTTGCCAAATTGAAAGCATTTTTTGAAATGGTGAAATTGGAAGGGAAAGCTACCTGTCTTTGCAACGTCAATTAAATTGACTCTCATGGCACAACTTGGGTTATGATGATAAAGTAGGTGGGTAACATAACTATTTTTTATTATGGCCATTTTTCACTCTACTGATTCTATCGATATTTTCTCCAGAAAATAGCCTCCTCTCCCAGTCAATGGAACGGCTCGGTCACATGATTGGAAGATCGGTCTCAGATGGATAGACTATAACTAGTCCTTAAGCATTCACCAAGAGTTAGCTGAGAGCTGAGAAATGCATTGAAAAAATTACAAACATGCCTAGTATTTGGCTCAGTAATGCTTGAGATAGACCTTGAAATTTGGGAAAGGTTTCTAAAAATCTGTTTTGTAGAAAGTGTTAATATTTAAGGACTAAAATGTTCTATGTTGAACCATTTTTGCTGAGAGTGTAACACATTTAATGGTGACATGCACTTGATTTTTTTTGAATGGGGGTGATAATTATCCCTTGAATATCACAAAATTGAAGGGGGCAAGAAAACAATCTGGGATGAAAGATAACTTTGGGGATATACGATGCGCGCAAAGCGCACACAAAATAGCTTGAAATTAGCTTAGTTTAGTCTGAAATTAGTTTAAGCTAATGGGGTTTAACTTCTGGGGTGACCTTATCAACTAAACTTCTTGTTTTGACTTACAATCACATACTGTAAAACAAGTTAATTTCGCGAGCAATTTAATTTTGCGAATTTCGCGAGAGGCTCAAATTCGCAAAATTATATTGCCGCGAATTAATGTGTGTGAAGATAATACTAGTGGTAGAAATTTTAGATTCGTGAAATTAAGTTACCGCGATACTAGTGATGATTAGCAATTCGCGAAAAAAGATGCCGCGAAATTAACTTGTTTTACAGTATTATGAGCTGATCAAACTATAGACTGATTATCTTATTCAAAAATACCTAACTTTACTCGAAAGGTTTGAACAGTGTTGACAGTTTTTGATCGTTATTGAAATAAATGCCTAACATTACACTGAAGGCTTTTTGTTGACATAACTTGCCTAACTTCGTAACACTCGCTGAAGGTCTTGATTGGTGATGACTCGAATCCCTGGGGTGACAGCAATGTTTATCAACAAAAGCAACGGTCGTAGGGACTTGACTGTCGCTACATGATGACCACAACACTGTCCACTATGCCTTATTGCTCTTTATAATGCTCTGGCGCGAGTTTTAAAAGAACAGGTCCTAAACAAAACAAGAATGCGTTCGTACACCGCCGGGCAAAGAACAATGGCAACTGACCGGCATGACATGTCACCCCATCTATACAATTCAAATTAAAAATCTTAAGGTCTTAATTAGTGCCTAATAACCTTACACTGAAAATCTTGATACAAATGCCTAACTTTACACTTTACATTGAAGCTCTGGATTGTATCAAGGATCTATGATTACTGGGCCCCCAGTATTGAATTCGCTGATCAGCTCATATGCCGGAAGAAATGTCCCAACATACTCGTTCATTTGACTAAGGTCACTATCACTGCACTGTCAAGTGTGCTATGGTTGATCGATAGCGAACTTTATTGGACAGACGCGATTATGACAAAGCTGTAATCCGTATATAAGTTCGTATCGTTGGGACTTTAATCAGAAATGCCGGGAAAATATTGTCATCTCCTCTATTACACGTCGCTGTGCGTGCGTTAAGGTATGCCGAAGGTGAACTTTGGCTGTTAGTTTCGAGGTCATCATAAAACAGGCATCGACCTTGAAGCTGAGAATTTGCATAGTCCAATAATATTGTAATCTCCTCTATTACACGTCGCTGTGTGTGCGTTAAGGTATGCCGAAGGTGAACTTTGGCTGTTAGTTTCGAGGTCGTCATAAAACAGGCATCGACCTTGAAGCTGAGAATTTGCGTAGTCCAATAACTCTATACACAGGGGGTGTGACCTATATTAACCTCGGTACCAGGCCCCGGTATACACTATATTAGGGATTCACCATTATTCTAAGTTGTGGGACTGTTGGATGTTGGGTTCAGGTGGAATTTTTATTAGCCTCAAGGCGAGTCTAATATCCATTCCCCGGTCCATTCCATGGCAGGTTGTACATGTAGTAAGAATTGCGAGCTTACTACCTGCCATGGTATATATTTTGGGTTGGGTGGGCAAAGTTTGGGGGGGGGGGGTTATCGGTAGTTTTGCGAAGTTTATTGCTGGTATATTATTCTACAACCATCACCCCCTTAAAGTCTAATGGAATATTCAGCTTTACAAATAAATTACATGGAATGTTAAAAGCCATAAAGCAAATAAACATAGAGAAGATTCCGGTAGTACCCCATGAGCCTTTGCGCGAGTCAAATCGCCAACTTGCAAAATACTGTCAAAATCACGTGATACCAAGACTGTATTTAATAAAAGATCACAATATCTTGTTGTTATTGTTACATTGTATTACTGACTCGATGTTAATATCAGCAGTGAAAGTTGACAACTGCAAGCCCCGATCAATTTCAATACATTTTCGGATCGGGAGTGTCATGTCATCATTTTGTCATGTTTCATTGCCCATCGATCGAAGCTGAATTTCGGCGAGTTGTAGAGGAAAGGACAGAGGAATATTTCGCTGAACCAACAAAAATGTCGAATGAAGTAAGTAGTTTTCACGGGTTTTATGATGGTTGCATGAGTTGCCCAACCTACGAATACGTAATTCTGTATGTTGGAATTGTTGGCCTATAAATCATTCCTAGAATTATCAAATGATGCTTTCTTTCAAATAAGCTTACTTTTTTTGTAAATTTGTTGTTGTTGACCTTTTCATTTGTTTACCGGAGGATAGACAATCTAGGCGTACGTCGCCGAATTTACGTGTAGCTAAATTATATCTATAGCTGGAATAGGGCGGACAAAATTCATTTCAAGTCAGTATTTCTTGAAATGTTATACATTCAGAAAAGTACAACAAACAAAATTGATGATCAAATTTGATCACCTGCGATGTCGAATGTCAACTGTCAACTCATATGCTTTTATTTTATTCCATAGCTCTCCCACAAACACACACAGAGAGCTGGTATTCAGAGCTATAATCAAAACACAAATTTTTCAATCACAGCATCATGATCCGAGCGCTTACGTTCATTACAATTTACACAGGTTGAGCGTGTCCTTACAATTTTTACATGCAGTGCGTTCCAAAACAGTCCCAGCATGGCGTGGGGTCTTGTTGATTAGGGCGGCTAGGTCTGCAATAGGTTGGGGCGGACCTATGTCATGCCGGTGAAAACAATCAAATGCCGGTAAAAACAAAAACAACTTGCGCAGATCAATCAATTAAGGCACATTGCGCCTACTGCAAATCAAGTGCGTAATCGTCAGCGTTGATTGCGTGCATGGAATGTTTTGCTTTTGAAACACCGGTTGCCAAGCAAATTTGCTAAAAATAACTCAAAGTGCCCGTATGTCCGCGCCGTCCTATTGGTCAATTAAAAAGCCTACCTAGGCCTATTTGTTTACATGTCACATCTTCCGGTTTTACTGCGCCCTCCCTTGTCATCTGGAATGACGCGTTTTATTACTGACCCTTTTGAATTTGGGGTGGGGGGGTTGAGGTCCTCGATCAAAACGTTTATTCTAGTCACGCCAGCGTTCATCCATATTTTGAATGCAGCGTGATAAGCCCTTGACAACCACGTCACAACGCGATCCTACGTGACCTGAATAAACATGAATGAACTTACATAATTGTCCAATCACGCAGAGTGGGGTCTTGTTGATAAGGGCCACAATTGGTCAATTACTTATTTGTTTATAAGTACGTCACATCTTCCGGTTTTACTGCGCCATTGCCATCGTGATTGATGCTGTCACGCACGATACGCCCCAGTCGCTTGGGACATTGAGGAATCGTATACGATTTGATCGAGAATGCTTTGTTTTGATTATAGCAAATGACGGACGATGCATAGAGTAGGCGGACAGTCGGCGTCACTAATTTTAATATTTAATGTATCCAAATGACCCAACCTCATTTTTGGAGACTCAAAGTTGTCCTTCAACGTTCTCTATCTATTTGATTGCTTTGAAAATAAGAGCTAGTAAAAGTGTTCAGGCCCGTTCTCAGAAAAGTTGAATTGGATTTTTAAATTTAAATTGGATTTTTTTATTTAAATTGAATTATTTTTTATTAAAACATGGTTAAAAATAAAACACAAACTCACCTTCAACGGCCATTTTGAAATAAACAACAACACAATTTGATAAATTTGGTAATTTATTTAAAGGTAGATGACCCGATCACATTCCGATTTTCAACTTCAAGTTTTCTATTCTACATGAAAGGTCATCCTTAAAAAAGTCGTGTTCCAAAGTTTGAGTTGCATAGCTCTAATGGTTCTTATTTTACACGCACAAGATGCTGTGAACTGTACCCATTGAGTAGTACACAAACTATATCGGTGGTATACCACCATTCGCGGTAATTCGACGTTATTTCATCGATTTCTCCGTAATTATACCGATTTAGGCCGTCAAATTTCAGTATGATGATGAGAAAAATACGAGCTTTCATATGATATGAAAATCTCCGTATGTTTGAAATAATTCTGTGTTACGAAAATGTGATCGGGTCATCTACCTTTAAGCACTCCTTATCATCTCTTTTATCCCAACAATTGATAAAACAAACTTTATAAAGAGGAAATAACAAAAATAACAAAATATTTGACAATCTTAAAAAAATTGGTGAGGGCAGGGACGAGAAACAAGTATATTATTTTAATTGGCCTTATATTAATGAAGTGGATTTGTTTTCTTGTGTTTTCTGTAATAGTGGGATCAACCATCTGGTGTACTCTGCATTTCAAAGTGGAAGGAGCTGACAACTCTACCAATGAATGTCCAACCAAGGAACCCTCTCAGCAATATTCAGCTTGACGACATGAAACCTGTACAATCTGGCTTGGTAAGACCCTGGTAAGTCAAGCTTCAACAGTGATGATGTTGATTTGTCAATATTCAAATTCAATAATAGGTCTCCAAATTTATTCATGTTTATTACAAGCCAACACAGACACTTGGAAATTTGTATGATTAATAACATGAACCCAGGGGCGTCCCCTGACCCTTTTGAATTTGGGGTGGGGGGGGGGGGGGGGGTTGAGGTCCTCGATCAAAACGTTTATTCTAGTCACGCCAGCGTTCATCCATATTTTGAATGCAGCGTGATAAGCCCTTGACAACCACGTCACAACGCGATCCTACGTGACCTGAATAAACATGAATGAACTTACATAATTGTCCAATCATGCAGAGTGGGGTCTTGTTGATAAGGGCCACAATTGGTCAATTACTTATTTGTTTATAAGTACGTCGCATCTTCCGGTTTTACTGCGCCATTGCCATCGTGATTGATGCAGTCACGCACGATATGCCCCAGTCGCTTGGGACATTGAGGAATCGTATACGATTTGATCGAGAATGCTTTGTTTTGATTATAGCAAATGACGGACGATGCATAGAGTAGACGGACAGTCGGCGTCACTAATTTTAATATTTAATGTATCCAAATGACCCAACCTCATTTTTGGAGACTCAAAGTTGTCCTTCAACGTTCTCTATCTATTTGATTGCTTTGAAAATAAGAGCTAGTAAAAGTGTATTGCTTTGAAAATAAGAGCTAGTAAAAGTGTTCAGGCCCGTTTTCAGAAAAGTTGAATTGGATTTTTAAATTTAAATTGAATTATTTTTATTAAAACATGGTTAAAAATAAAACACAAACTCACCTTCACCGGCCATTTTGAAATAAACAACAACACAATATGATAAATTTGGTAATTTATTTAAGCACTCCTTATCATCTCTTTTATCCCAACAATTGATAAAACAAACTTTATAAAGAGGAAATAACAAAAATAACAAAAATATTTGACAATCTTAAAAAAATTGGTGAGGGCAGGGACGAGAAACAAGTATATTATTTTAATTGGCCTTATATTAATGAAGTGGATTTGTTTTCTTGTGTTTTCTGTAATAGTGGGATCAACCATCTGGTGTACTCTGCATTTCAAAGTGGAAGGAGCTGACAACTCTACCAATGAATGTCCAACCAAGGAACCCTCTCAGCAATATTCAGCTTGACGACATGAAACCTGTACAATCTGGCTTGGTAAGACCCTGGTAAGTCAAGCTTCAACAGTGATGATGTTGATTTGTCAATATTCAAATTCAATAATAGGTCTCCAAATTTATTCATGTTTATTACAAGCCAACACAGACACTTGGAAATTTGTATGATTAATAACATGAACCCAGGGGCGTCCCCTGACCCTTTTGAATTTGGGGTGGGGGGGGGGGGGGGGGGGGGTTGAGGTCCTGATAGCTGACAAGCACCCCCAAAAAATAGTAAAAGGTAGCCCCATTTTTTTTGCAGTAACCTCATGAATTTCATGTAAGTGTGGGGGTGGGGGGTAGGATCAAAAAATGTGCACGGTCACAACATTTTGCTCAGTCAAAAAAATTTGCACGGTCACACATATTCGCACGGTCACAACATTTTGCACGGTCTCAAAAAATCGCAGTTAAAAAAAAGAGGTTGACAACAAATTGACATTCCGTGGCCATCACGCCCCCTTTTGCGTACGCTACTGAAAGCATCGCCCCACCGACAATTTTGTTAACAGAATTGTTATGCTCAAAGTCGCAAATGTACGGAAGCTCATCATTTGTGCTGACAGATTTGATGAATAGGGCATATTATAAGATGAATGGTACATTACACAGTTGCACGTTTGCACCTAGGTTGGTACACTAAAACTACAAGACTTCATCAAATCATTAATGAGTGAGGGGCACACGGTAAACAGCACTAATGTCAACAGTCAAGTTAAATTGATGACTAGCAATATTTGTGACTTGAATAAAATATTAACCCAGTTTTTATTTCTCTTTTATTTTCCTTCAATTTGTTTGGCTTACAGGTATCATTATCAGACAATGGCGGATATGTTCAGTCCAAAAGACAATAACTACCAGTCTACAGACAGGCTTGGAAACACGAACTCCAAGATTGATCAAGAATCGCAGGAAACTTGATTCCCGGATAATTGTCGCTTGACAATTGTCGCTTGACAAATAAAAATGAGAAATGTGACTGTTTTTTCTCTTGAAAAAACCTGAGGAATGGGTCGTCCAAAATGATCGCCATTTCCACATACATACATAGCGTACATACATTTTTACCCGCCCCCCCCCCCACCCCCCTCCCCACACCTCGAGTTACCTACACAATAAATGGTGAAAATTAATGGCTTGATAAAAAAAGTGCCTGCCTCTCAAGATGGCCATTTTAATTACGTCCGCTTAGCAGGGTCAGAAATTCAATGAGAATCCGAGAATTCATTCTCGCTAAGATTCCTGCCGGTTAAGTTGCGAGAATCCAAATTGATTTTCGTAGATAATCTGTCTAAACACATTATTTGAATGGAAAAGAATCCATAAATTCTTGCATAATCTTTTTGTGAGAATCGCAAACTTTGATGAACTCCTGACCCTGGCTTAGGGTATATTTTTACCGCCTGCTATGTACGCTTTGTACGTATCTGTAAATGGCAAAAATTATGGTCGACCTCTAAGACTAATACTACACATAATTGTGTGACGTAGATGATCTCATAGGCTGGATTCTTCAAATGTAATGCATGTTTATATTATAATTCATAACGGTACCTTTCATGTCAAATACAATGTAAACCTTGACCGTGCATGTATTGTTTATTTATTTTTGTCCACGATTTTTCGAAAGCAGCTTTGTGTTATATCCTGAGTTTGGTGCTATCACAGATTTTGTGTTAATGAGTTTCCACTGAATTTTAAAAAAAAGAGGCTTTTAATGAATAATTGCTGAGGATGTTGCCATGTCATTACAAGCTCTCTGGGGCTGTTCCTAGATCTGATGATCATACCACCAATGGGCATCAGGGCTTAAACTGAATTACAGGCATGAGAATTACGGTGTCAAACTGTTTTAAACAATTGCACAACAGGGTGTTATTTTATTGATTTTTTTATGTTTCCACAGTGCATGGAGCACTTGTTCTTTTATTTTCTTAATCATTTACACAAAATAACAGCATAATTATGCACTTATCAATTGCAAGCCCGGCACCCGGGGCATGGCGGGGACCATGCGGGGACCGTACACGAGTGTATACAAAATGATGCCCTGCTATGCGGGGGGTGTACGCGGGCGTACAAACTGTGCCCCCGCTAGCCGGGGCGTGTAGCGGGGACGTACGCTAAGGTACACAAATGTACACCCCGGGCGCTTGCTATAAATAAACTAGAGATGCGATGCGCTTGACGAAATAAGCCTAATAATAACACATAGGGAACACATAGAAATGCATTCAGTTATTGTTGCAAAAAGAAATAAGCGACCTTGGGACTGTAGCCGGGTGAATACTTTGTCCTGGGAAATGGGTTGCCGGGACTGTACACTTTGTCCCGGCCAAGGGGGCCGGGACTGTAGCGGGGACGTACAAAAAATGGTGCCCGGCCCTGCGGGGACTGTACACGATTGTACCCGGGACGTCACATGGGCAATTTGGACGTCCCGGCCCTAATCCCCGCTATCCCCGGGGCCGGGGATGCCATTGATAAGTGCATTATAACATATTATTGCAAGTAGAATTTAACACACTATTAAAAAGAGGTCGAGAATATGGGATAATGTCAATAATTGAATATTTAACAATGTATAATCTTAGTATGATTAAAATAAGATGGTGAATGAACTTTTGAAGTGTCTGATTGTTGTTAATGTAATTGGATATAGGGTATAAAGTCGCCAGTTTTCGGTCAGTGCCTATTTTCGGTCACTTTCGCCCAAATTGTGTAATGAAAATGACCTCGTCGTTATAAACTGACGCATAGTCGATGCCCTGTATTGCTTTAAAATGGCGACGACGATGCAACTATACGATTTGGGCAAAAGTGACCAAAAATAAGCGCTGACCGAATTACCCTATATGGAAATAAAACAAAACAAATTAAAAAATGATAACCCATTTTACTAAAATGTTTTGTATTCATTTTTTATGTGTTTGTCATAAAAGGATCTTGTAATTGATCTTCACCTTGAACTTGGAATAGTCTTGTCTGTATCCTGAAAAAACAATCAAAATCAGTATGGTAGATTTTAGGTGTGTGAAGGTTCTATGCATACACCAATTACATGGTGAATAAGTTGGTAATGCAATATTCCACAATTCCACTGTAATTGATGCATCCCTTGGACCTTTATTTCTAAAGAAAGCATTTAGTGCCCAATGGTGACAACCAAGATTCAATGTAAAAAATGCCCCCAGAAAAAAACCAAATGTATAGACTGTTCAGCAAAAATGAGTTTGTAAGAAAATGAAGCTGACCGCTCCATTTGTCCATACGTATTTGAGAAACAAAATATTTTAAAAATACACAATTAGTCGCTGACTTCACTCACTGAATGTGTTGAAAAAGATGGTTCTTCAGCTTCATTTTACCAAACATCTAATTTTTGCTGATTGTTCTGAGCTCACTATAGATCAAGTGTTGATATTTGAGTGCTCACAAACCGCAAAACAGGGTCTGTTCAATTGGTGCCAATCTCAATCGACTTGCCAAATCTTAACTGACACGACTATGGCAAGCTTAATGTAAACAAATTCGATAAACACAGTGTATCAGTCGATGAACTGTTTATCGCCGATAAACTCGACCGATAAACTGAGTTTATCGAAATAAACTATGTTTTTCAAGCGAAAAAACAGTGTTTATCTATAAACTGAGTTTATCGATAAACACTGTTTTTCGCTTGAAAAACACAGTTTTTCTCGATCGATATACACTTTCGCTCGAAAAAACAGAGTTTATCGTGTATATCAAATTATTATTTGATAAACTGAGTTTATCGATTGATAAACTCTGTTTTTCGAGCGAAAAACTGTTTCAATTTGATAAACTGAGTTCGAAAAACATTGTTTTTTGATAAAACATTGTTTTTTGATAAACTGAGATAATTTGATAAACTGAGTTCGAAAAACATTGTTCGACAGATAAACAGTGTTTATTGAATTATTATACATTAAACATTAGATAAACACGGTTTATCAGCCGATAAACACTGTTATCGATGAACTCAGTTTATCGATAAATTCATTGTTTATTGATAAACTCAGTTTATCAAATTGAAAAACAGTTTATCGATAAACACTCTTTTTCGCTCGAAAAACTATTTTTCAATTAGATAAACTGTGTTTATCAATAAACAATGATTTTCGAGCGAAAAACAGTGTTAATAATGATAAACTGAGTTTATCGAGAGTTAACCATGATGGCAGCATTGCTAAACTACGTAAGGTACCCCTGGCGGCAGCATTGATATATTACATGAGCTACCCCTGATGGCAGCATTTATAAACTACTTGAGCTACCCTTGATAGCAGTATTGATAAACAACCTAGGCTACCCCTGGTACCAGCATTGACAAACTACCTGAGCTACCCCTGATAGCAGCATTGATAAACTACCTCAGTTACTCTTGATGGCAGCATTGATAAACTACTTAGTACCTGGGCTACTCCTCATAGCAGCATTGATAACTACCTCAGCTACCCCTGATAGCAGCATTGATAAACTACCTCAGCTACCCCGGATAACAGCATTGATAAACTTATTGAGCTAACCCTGATAGCATCATTGAGAAACTTCCAGGGCTACCACTGATGGCAGAATTGATAAATTCCTAGGCTACCCCTGATACTGGCATATATAAACTACATGAGATACTCCTGATAACAGCATTGATAAACTACCTGACCTACCCCTGATGGCAGCATTGATTAACTACCTGGGCTACCCCTGGTACTAGCATTGATAAACTACCTCAGCTACTCCTGCTGGCAGTATTGATAAACTACCTGAGTTACCCCTGATAGCAGTATTGATAACTACCTCAGCTACCCATGATGGCAGCATTGATAACTACCTGAGTTCCCCATGATGGCAGCATTGCTAAACTACGTAAACTACCTCTGACGGCAGCATTGATAAATTACCTGTGCTACCCCTGATGGGAGCCTTGATAAACTAATTGAGCTACCCCTGTTGGCAGCATTGATAAACTACCTTGGCTACCCTTGATAGCAGCATTGATACACTACCTCAGCTACTCCTGATAGCAGCATTGATACACTACATGAGGTACCCCTGATGGCAGCATTAATAACTACCTATGATGATGGCAGCATTGCTAAACTACGTAAGGTACCCCTGGCGGCAGCATTGATATATTACATGAGCTACCCCTGATGGGAGCATTGATAAACTACTTGAGCTACCCTTGATAGCAGCATTGATACACAACCTGGGCTACCCCTGGTACCAGCATTGACAAACTACCTGAGCTACCCTGATAGTAGCATTGATGAACTACCTCAGTTACTCTTGATGGCAGCATTGAAAAACAACCTAGGCAACCCCTGGTACAAGCATTGATAAACTACCTGGGCTACTCCTGATAGCAGCATTGATAAACTACTAGTCCCTGGGCTACTCCTGATAGCAGCATTGATAAACTACCTGAGCTACCCCTGATAGCAGCATTTATAAAAACTACTAGTACCTTGGCTACTCTTGATAGCAGCATTGAAAAACAACCTGGGCAACCCCTGGTACCAGCATTGATAAACTACCTGGGCTACTCCTGATAGCAGCAATGATAAACTACCTGAGCTACCCCTGATAGCAGCATTGATAAACTACCTGAGCTACCCCTGATAGAAGCATTGATGAACTACCTCAGTTACTCTTGATGGCAGCATTGAAAAACAACCTGGGCAACCCCTGGTACCAGCATTGATAAACTACCTGGGCTACTCCTGATAGCAGCATTGATAAACTACCTGAGCTACCCCTGATAGCAGCATTGATAAACTACTAGTACCTGGGCTACTCTTGATAGCAGCATTGAAAAACAACCTGGGCAACCCCTGGTACCTAGCATTGATAAACTACCTCAGCTACTTCTGCTAGCAGTATTGATAAACTACCTGAGTTACCCCTGATAGCAGAATTGATAACTACCTGAGCTACCTATGATGGCAGCATTGCTAAACTACGTAAGCTACCTCTGACGGCAGCATTGATACATTACCTGTGCTACCCCTGATGGGAGCATTGATAAACTACTTGACCTACCCCTGTTGGCAGCATTGATAAACTACCTGGGCTACCCTTGATAGCAGCATTGATAAACTATATGAGCTACCCCTGATGGCAGCATTAATAACTACCTGAGCTACCCCTGATGGCAGCATTGCTAAACTACTTGATTACCTGAGCTACCCCTGATAGCAGCATTGATAAACTACTTCAGCTACCCCAGATAACAGCATTGCTAAACTGATTGAGCTAACCCTGATAGCATCATTGAGAAACTTCCAGGGCTACCACTGATGGCAGACAGAATTGATAAATTCCTAGGCTACCCCTGATACTGGCATATATAAACTACATGAGATACTCCTGATAACAGCATTGATAAGCTACCTGGGCTACCCCTGGTACTAGCATTGATACACTACCTCAGCTACTCCTGCTAGCAGTATTGATCAACTACATGAGTTACCCCTGATAACAGAATTGATAACTACCTGAGCTACCCATGATGGCAGCATTGCTAAACTACGTAAGGTACCCCTGGCAGCAGCATTGATATATATGAGCTACCCCTGATGGGAGCATTGATAAACTACTTGAGCTACCCTTGATAGCAGCATTGATAAACAACCTGGGCTACCCCTGGTACCAGCATTGACAAACTACCTGAGCTACCCTGATAGTAGCATTGATGAACTACCTCAGTTACTCTTGATGCCAGCATTGAAAAACAACCTGGGCAACCCCTGGTACCACCATTGATAAACTACCTGGGCTACTCCTGATAGCAGCATTGATAAACTACCTGAGCTACCCCTGATAGCAGCATTGATAAACTACTAGTAGCTGGGCTACTCTTGATAGCAGCATTGAAAAACAACCTGGGCAACCCCTGGTACCAGCATTGATAAACTACCTGGGCTACTCCTGATAGCAGCATTGATAAACTACCTGAGCTACCCCTGATAGCAGCATTGATAAACTACTAGTAGCTGGGCTACTCTTGATAGCAGCATTGAAAAACAACCTGGGCAACCCCTGGTACCAGCATTGATACACTACCTGGGCTACTCCTGATAGCAGCAATGATAAACTACCTGAGCTACCCCTGATAGCAGCATTGATAAACTACCTGAGCTACCCCTGATAGTAGCATTATTAAACTAATTGAGCTACCCCTGATAGCATCATTGAGAAACTTCCAGGTCTACCACTGATGGCAGAATTGATAAACTACCTGAGCTACCCCTGATAGCAGCATCGATAAACTACCTGAGCTACCCCTGATAGTAGCATTAATAAACTAATTGAGCTACCCCTGATAGCATCATTGAGAAACTTCCAGGGCTACCACTGATGGCACAATTGATAAACTACCTAGGCTACCCTGATACTGGCATAGATAAACTACATTAGCTACTCCTGATAACAGCATTGATAAACTACCTGAGCTACCCCTGATGGCAGCATGGAACCTACTACTAAACAAGAACTCATATATGAACGATATGCAAATTAACACAATTATATTTAAAAGTTACCCTACATGCATCCGCCAGGGAACCATTAGTACTACTACTTCAAATTAAATAATCATGTTTTACATTTCACACAATGATGATTAATTATGTCCTTTGTAAATTTTGACCCATTTTCTCCCCTGTACTTACATTGCCAACAACCCTACTAGGAGTTTACACTTAATTATGCTCTGTATGAAGCTTTGCAACTTTGAATGCAATTATGTTTATTTATATTTAGAATCTGGCAGATTTGATCAATTAAAGCAATAACAATAACTAGCAAGAAAGAGCTTCAATTTACCACAACTTGAACAGAAATGACAAATACAATGGCAATATGTACGGCTCAACAAAATCTGTGAACCAAATTTCACACTAAAAAGCATTTCATACTTGATCACAATTCCTAAAATTGTACCGTTAAAACACTGAATTTAATATTACAAAACACACATCCCAATTATACTGATTGCTCTGTTAAACTTTTGAAGCAATCGAAGCATAATTGTGGCTATTTAGAATATAACCCTGCAAGAGTTTTTTTTATATTGCCCTACCCTTGATTTTAATTTCAATTCCTTCCTCACAATTTTATTCCAATCCTCAAATTTAAATTTGCTAATGTTCTTTGCAGTAATAAATAACATTTTAAATTAAGAGCCTAAAAATATGATCACACACTTTAAATTGTCATTTCTCACAGTTCAATCTTCATTTTGCTTCGAACCACAAAAGACACACATTTTAAATAACTACCCACAAATTTCGCCTTAAAGATTCCAAAAAACAGACAAACCCTACCAATATGTAGACAAACATTATACCGTAGAAAATCACCATATAGCACCTTTTTATCTCTGTTATACAGGGCGCCATCTCGCGATCAAAACGTCTTTTAAAAAGTTATTCTTAAAGGCACTTCCAAATCTCAAATATTTGCCCCGGGCAAAAGTCACATGACTCGCTGCATACCCGAGTTCCGCGTACACGTATCATATAAGCCCCATGATGCAATACCGAAGAGTGGTTACAAACATCAAATGTGAACGAAATCCGTGTCTTGAAATGTTTCTAACAGTCATTCTATTTATGTCAATGAAACCAGAGTTACAATCTGAAGCAGCATCGAATCAATTTTTAAGCGAGAACCCTATGTTAAAAACATACAAAACTATAAATTAAAGCATTATTAACTTCCAATTTATGGGATAGTAATAGTGTTCACAAATGATATTTGAATCTATTTATGTTGTAACAACAGTACAGTGCGCCGTTGGCTCAATCGGAAGAGCATTGGGTTAATGATCGAAAGGCCGGGGGTTCGAATCCCACCGAGAATGTTATTTTGTCTTCGTTAGTATCATATTAAATTTAGTCATTTTATGTTGGGTTTGCTTATCGTTCCCCATAATATTTGTGAATCCACGGACAACATACTTTTAATTTGATTTTGAATGATTGTCTAAATTCAATAATTTGAATGCAGTTCTACATTTACTTGTTCACGGTCAGCGTTGCGTTGCGTGAATTGAATTATTGAGACCCTAGCCCCATTGTTACACAACTAAATCTGGGAAAGACCAATTGTGCCATTATGAAAAGAGTCAATCGTTTCGTCATTGAATCGATATTCTGATTTCCCATGTTCAGGCCTACATGATTGTACGGTCATGTGCATGTACCAACATATTATCTGTTTGCCATGTTTGTAGCTTCGTTGCAGTCAGAAGTCAAGGCATGAAAATACCGTCTATTTTGTTCGCCCCGGCCCGCCAGTAAAGTGAGATTTCAAAAAAACAAATAGAAATCGGGTCATTTACAACTCGCGATTGTGAAGGATTGCCTCCATCAATTTTGATAATCTTAGGCTCATTTTGAAGGGAAAGTCCTATTTATGAAACATGTTATTTCCGATTTAAAAAAAAACACGATTTTTGTTGAGTCGATAAAGATGCATTTTCAATGCGATCGTAAACATCGTATTTTTGATGATTTTTAGACGTCATAGCAAAAACTTTATGCACAAGAAATGTTCCTAACGTATTAAACTTGATCAAAAATATGTTTATTTGTAATACATTTTGAACAGGGGTCAGGGCCACGACTTTATTCACCTACGGTAAAAATATACGCCATTTTCCAACACACAGAGACTAAATCGTTTTTTCTAACAAACGGTATTCAGCAGGATTCGAACCGAGGAGGGGAGAATCTATCTATTCGATTACTAGTCCATATTCGTAACCGCTCGGCCATAACTACTTACTGACGTTTCTATGTGTTCTCTATAATAATGAACTAGTGGTGAACTATTGAGTATTCGACGAAATTTTAGCCAAATTGAACCCAGTTTCTAAATTGTATTTTAAATGTGAAAACGGTGTCGCTGCAAGCTAGGTTTGGATTCAATGTAAAGAGCAATAAATTGATGATCGTGAAAGGTTATTAATTTAAAGCTTTTAATCAGACAGGGGTCAGGGCCACGTAAAATATACCTGATTTCTTCAGTAATGACAACAAAATCTTCTTCAGAAAAAGGGATTTTCAAGCAGAAACGTCCCTGCAAACATAACTTTAGCATGTAAAAATAATGGATTAATATTTTATTGCTCCCTTTACTGAAAATCCCCCTAGTCACATGGCGTTGAACCACATTTAAATGCCTTAATGTTGTCATTGTATAAGGCTGACATTTTGGCATATTGAATTGCACGAGATCGACATCCTCTTTTCAAGGGAAAGCAAAATCCCTTCGTATACATCAGACTCACTCAATATCTGACTGCAGCTAGCTACAAACAGATCAGATGGGGAATAAAAATCGATTCAACCATTGTAAACGACGATTGGCTTCTTTCAATAACAATTGGCCTTACAGATTATTGCGTGAATAACCATGTTGTAACAATGGGCGGGGTATTGCAATAATTCAATATCGCAATGCTAAGCCTGTATTAGACCTACATGCACATGTACATGCACCCCATGAAGTACTACATTCAAATTAAAACCTAATTAAATCTGTATGAAAATCATTCTATTAAATAAAATGAAAAGTATCTGGGATCAAAATAATATTATGATTGAACGATATTAAAATAATCTCTACATTTACTAAATATAATAGTAACGGGGAAAACAAAACATTCTCTGTGGGATTCGAACCCACGGTCTTCAGATTATAAGTCTGAAGCTCTACCGACTGCGCTAACAGAGCACTGACTGACAATAATAGGACAGACATAAATTCAAATGACAGTAGTTGAACACTATCCTATAAATAGGAAGTTAAAATGCTTTATATTTCTATTTTTTGTATGTATTTAACATAGGGTTCTCGACCAAAAAATGATTTAATGTTGTTTCAGATTATAACTGTGGTTTCATTTCAAATGAATAGAATGACTTTTCGAAACATTTCTAGACATGAATTTTGTTCGTACATTTTGCTGTTTGTAGCCAATCTTTCGGTACGCTAGCTATCAACATTGCATTATGGGGTTTATATGATACGTGTACGCGGAACTCGGGTATGCAGCGAGTCATGTGACTTTTGCCCGGGGCAAATATTTGAGATTTGGAAGTGCCTTTAAGAATAACTTTTTAAAAGACGTTTTGATCGCGAGATGGCGCCCTGTATAACAGAGATAAAAAGGTGCTATATGGTGATTTTCTACGGTATATCGTTACCAAACATGATTATTAAAACAATCTCAATCCTCTAGCATAAAGTAATTCCAACATTGCATTTATTGTAGTCACTTAATTATGAGTAACAAAATCCAATTCAATTTTACTGTCTATTCAACTGTATATGGTCATGTTTTTTCAACCTAAACAAAGAAAATAGACTGTCTCAGAAGCGTGCCCGCATTAGTATGTGAAATGAGCTACGCCGCGTAGGTCTATGCGCCGAGGCCTACACAACTTCTTTTTTTTTTTGGGGGGGGGGGGGTTGTCATTTTAGAAATGCCAGTTACAGTGCCTGTGAAATCCCAAACCGTCATAAAACATAACCATCTACAAATAAAAACCAACATTCTATCTATGCTATTATACAGAACTTAACTTATCAACTGGTGTTAAGCATGACTGTGGTCCATCGTGACAATTTGACTACAATATTAAAGGTATATTATGTGATATTTTCCAGAGAGCGCCCTCTATTTTTTTTAGAAAGTAGAATCGTATCGCCCTGTAACTTGGCATGTATGTACAATTTATGATCAGAAATGTAAATCCACAAGGAAAACTGCTTCCATTTTTTGTATTCGATGTTGAGGGTATTCCCTGGAAAGATCACATAATATACCTTCATCATTTGTTTTACTTGTAGTATAACAATTGTTTTCAATTGCAATATTGTTCATATAAACAGAATGATTTAAAATATGTTTATAAGCTATAGTTTAATTAGTTCCAACAGAGCAAGATATATTTGACTATTATCAATCCGCGCAAACAAGTAATTCTAGACTATAAGAACGCTTTTTTGGAAACAAGACAAAAAAGATGCAAACATTAGAAAGCTTACTCTTCCGAATTCATTCACTTAGGTAAACAGTTTTCGCCAATTTGGAACTGACTAAACTATAGCACTCCATAATAATCACAGAGTTGATATATCCTTGCAATGTCATTGTTAATGAACAAAATACAAATATTTTAATAGTAAAATTGTTGTATGTGTGCATAATAAACATTGCTCAGCAAAAGAACATCATACACTTTGTTTATATCCTACAGATATTGTCCCATTATTTCTTGTCCAATCCAACTAAAAAAGTTCTACCTCCACACACATAACATCGCTAATATGAATATCAGCACCACTACATTTTTCATGATTATAAATCTGAATCATAGCTGCACATTTATAACAAATGCTAATTGATACCTCTTTCACTTTTGTCATGATGCAATCAAAGCCAGAGAGAAATTTTGGACAACAAACACAGACAATTACCCCAAACATAAATACATGTTTTTTCGTTTTCTCTCCGTATCGTATGCTCAGGTATAACCACCCCATTTAAAAACTGACAATACAAAACAATACATGATTTCTGAATATAACTTTATAATATCATGTGTACATCAGATTGAAGCAATATGAACCTTTTTAGCTTGAAAATATTATAGTATCAACTCAAATGAAATGACACGCGTTTATTTAGCATACTAAAAAACAAATATTCAGTCAAAAGTTCGTTGGTACATAGAAAGCCCGATTGCTGCCTCGAATGTTAACTTCACTATTTTTCCTTATATGCTAGAATATTTATTTATATTTAGGATAGATAATCAGGTAGACAATGATAGAAAATATATATTTTCGAGAAACTTGAAATATATCCATTTATTCCTGTATAATGAAGACCTCTTAGTTCCTATTACAAGCAAATATGACTTTTGCAGTGATTCTCTAGGGTAGGGTTACTTTGATGCTTGTCCTGGTCTGGTTCTGGCTAATTAGAAGGCATTTTCCACCAAGAAATCATTCGCTTGTATTGTTTAAATCCTGTTCAAGAGATATTTGGAACTTACCATGATTGTAATTGACCAATAGGTACATTTTGTTTTTAGAATTGGCCAATACATGGCACTTAAGAAACATTTGGCTGTTTTTTACCTGTTTCCGTCACACTAAATGGAAGTTTAGTTTTTACTGCATATCCCAAAAAGTACAATGAGTATTCAGACCGATCTACTATGATTTTATAGATGACATTTAAAACTTCAATCATCCACAATGTCATCAATTGGCTTGTATAATCGCTAATTTGTGAAGTAAGAGGTAACACTTACTGAATAATCCTCAAATATAGCATTTATATGAATAATTTCAAAACCATTTAACTCCAATTCCATTACAATATCCTTCATTCTTCCCAAATAATACTATGACACCAACCAAATATATTCACTAACAGGGCCCAGTCAGGTTTTGTTCAAAATCTCAAACCATAAACCCAAAAACCGCGAAAGCCGAGAACCGCGAAAGCCGAGAACCGCGAAAGCCGAGAACCGCGAAAGCCGAGAACCGCGAAAGCCGAGAACCGCTCTAGTTGTACATAGAAATAATATAGGCCAGGAGGACGGCGCTCGAAAGCCTTCTAGTTAACGAGATAATTTTTTAAGAGTACTACCAGGAGTTATTGGTATGAAATTAAAGTAGACCGTTTGTAGTATACTTGAGCGAAGTCTGCAATATTTAGCGTATGTCGAAAATGCACTTTTGTCCAATTTATAGTCAATTTAACGTTTTTTCTTTAAAAATGTATTTTTCCCGATTTTACAATAAAACACCAACGGTAATGGTTGGGATTTATTGGTTTCCTGGAGATTGAAGTGAACAAACAGCTTAATTCTAATTTCAAATATTATTTGACACATATAATACCTAATTTGCATGATTTATGCACGATAAAGCGGGTTTCGACATTTTGCATCACTTGCCGTTTTAACTGACACGCAGAAATCCGAAGAAACATGGTAATATCTATGTTTAATTGAAAGATGGGAATGTGAGCTATCTTCAGGTGAAATCTGAATAGCATTGATAAAGTAATATCGCGTGTATATAGCATTATAAATTGTCATCATTTTACCTATATATTGAGAAATAAAGTCATACAAATGTAATGCAAACTCAACCAGTACTGCTACGTGTATGCAATACCATAAGCTCAGTGTTGTGTCTTTTGTTCAAAAGAAAGAGTTCTATTGATTCGAACTCACGTCGCTCATATATTCGTCGTGTAGTAGTCTTGTTTAGCCAGTCGGCTTTACCATTTACCACGAATATAATAATACTATCACGAAGACTGTGATGTAATTTAATTGTTATTCGGCCAACAAAAACGATGTTACCCAAGGTTTATTTTTTATGAAATATATATCAAATAAGCTTAATGGATCACTATGTCGCTTTATTATTTTATTAGGCCTACTAGCACTATTTTTAAAATCTTTTCAAAGATACGTCGATTGTTGTTTTATTAAATTTAGGCGTAGTACCTTGTCAGTGAATGCCTTCGGTTCATTGCAAGTCTCTCATGCCTAAAGGATCCAGATGTAAAAGAAACTGCGTCTAATTGTTACATGGAAGTTGTTACAGTTATCTTTCTCCGAAAAGGACCGTGATCCTCCCTCATCATTGATATGATAACCGTGTGTTCAAGATTGTTACAATTATATCATGAAATTATATATAATATGAACATGTTTTTCCGGGCCCTCAGGCCTCAAAGTTACCTTTTCATTCATAGTAAAAAAAAATTGTAACCTATGTTTTTGTATGATATTCGAACGATAAATTTGATCATAGCATATAATTTGTTGGTATATTAATACATGAACATGTCTAAAACAAACAACCAACTTGCATTACAATACGCCCATCATCATACACCATGACAATGATGACATGGTATACTAATATAATAATAATGAATATGAAAGCCAGAAAATGTGCCTTCAAGAAGCATTAGGCCTATATGAATTAAACTGGATCCATATTTTTACCTTGACAATCTGATGACACTTAATGAATGAAAATGTTTTCAGTATAATTTGATGATACTTTTCAAAATAACTTAATTATGATTATGTGTTCCTTCGTGATGGACACTTCATTGCTAAGTTCCTGATCCCAAAGGTATAACATTTGATCAACTTCCTAAAGGTCTAATGTACCCCATACCTGGACGAGTGAACATAAATGTACGTATTCAAATTTCCCAACAACAACAATTTCATAACATTTGTGAGGAATATTCTCAATATCTCCTACATGTGTTTTTTTCAGATGAAACTGTTGGTTTTCATCACGTTCATGGTATTTAAAAATAGTCCATCTCACGTCCATATCAAATTCTAATTCGTTTAATGGTTAAGGTGGTGGGTTAACTAGCTACCCGTTAACTGTTCAAAATTATTACTGCAAACAAATAATTATCAAATATGGGTAAATGTTATGTAATAATGTAGTGGTCCTATTAACAGGGCGTCGTATTAAACATGGAAATTAAGCTAATGGTGCTAAGACAAACCGACATGTCGATATTTTTACAACATTTTAAGGACTATTTTAGTAGGAAAAATAGAAATCCTGAAAAGATAAAAATACCACATTTTTTAAATAATTGAATAGCAAACCCAAAACCATATAAAGAATGGGGCGGTAGCCATAAAAGCTCAAGAAATCTCGCGATTATTTTTGTGAATTCGGTATTTCAAAATATGCCATCAAAGCGATACACAAAATAGCGAAACATAACATCATTTCTTCTTGAGGTTGATACATGTTCAAATATAAGGTGATGGAAAATATATGATAATGGTGTAAAAAAAACCTTAACCAAAGTCAAATACTGATAAATTAACACTTTTTTATGCTCGGAGCGGAAAGTATAGGCCTACAATAAATCAATATCATATACCTGCATAGGGCGAGTCAAAATGTTCAGCTCCCGATTTCACTGATTTCTTAAACTAGTACAAATAAAAACATTTATAAGTTTAATGAAATGCCCAGCGAGAACACATGGTTATATAGCTATAACCTAAATTTGATTTCATTCAAATTGGTTATTCCAAACGAGAGATATGAGCTTTCTCCTAAATTCTGTGAAATTCAACTTCTATTCCGACATCGTCCAAGTAAAGGGATTGTTATGAAACTATAGGTTTTTGCTGATTGAGGTGGGTCACAAGTTGAACATGTTAAAGGAAGAGCTGGACATATTGAATCAAGTTCCAGACCATCACACATACCGTATAAAATATGAGACGGAAATCCTTCATTTGTTGAGATTAGTGCGATAAAAACGTTTTAAAAACATTAGTTTACTTAATTTGATAAGAGAAATGAGTGCCTGTATTTACACACAACACATCAATTACATAAGAATTCGTTTGGTGTACAATGCTATGTTAAATTTCAATAATTCTCGGGCAATAATGGACGCGTAACAAGCATTATTGAGATAAGCTAAAATAATGTTGACGAAAATATTTGAAAATTATAATTTTAAACTTATTTGGTTCGAGAGAAGAACTGACAGATCTCATTTCCTTTAAACAGTTATTGCGTTATATTATTATAACTTAGAGGAAAGGGCTTACTTACTTAATTAGTATGAATATTTTTGTGCAATTATGTCATAATAGCTCAATATTGTGCATGCAATGTCGATCTAATTACTCTCTCAAATTGAAACCCGTAATTATTATGACTACAATAGGCAAATATAGATACACTTAAACATGTTAACAGTATCAAAATGTGTATACAAGTTATGTGAATCATATTCGAGAAAACCAAGAAGAAAATGAAAACTGCTAATTCTATGAGGCTTTTATAAGGGAAGAAAAACAGCAACTAATTCTCCATAGATCTGGTGATGATAATAAAATGAAATAGTTATTACGAAGTTTTATCAATATCTGTCCAATGAGTCAAAGTGGTTTTCATGTGATGCATCATGTCACAGAGTATTATGGTATCTTGTCTTTACTTTTAAAAATATGAGATTTTGACAATGTTTGACAGAATATGAATCAATCTTTCGAATGGTCTCATTAAACGAAATTGGAGATGTATAATTTTGCAAAAATGAGGAAAAGAGAATATATTTTACAAACTAGTTTGCTCTATATCTCAAAAATAGGCCAATAAGCTGGCAAGATGTATGACTTGATGTCTCGCAATATGCTGTTTTATTATAGTTTCACTCTTAAATGTAAGGGAGTGAACACATGTTTATTATTTTATTATTGTTTTTTAAATTAAATTTCCAATAAAACCTGATTAATCCTTTGTTGCAAGAACAACATAAATGTAATTTGATAAAACAACAATGTGCAATGCTTGTAATACCATACTTTGATGAAAAAAATTGTCTAAATATCAGGCCACTATTTAGCCTAATTTTAATCCTTAAATTCTGTAATTTATTGAGATGTTAAATTACACTATAACATACACTGTCATTATGTTAAATATTCAGCTTTATCAATCTCATAATTAAACAGAAAAGGTGTAAATCTTTTCAAAGATGATGTAATGGCTGATTAAATTTATTAAAAAAACCTAATTGAGCCCCAATTGGAATGTTTCTGTTTGACATAATATGTTGTTTACTATATTATGTCAAAACCAGATTACCACACCTAGACCAGTTTTCCTTTGAAAATATTAATATCGGATGCGCGACTAAAAGTATATGAATTTTATGCAAATCGTGTGGAATTAACATTCATATTATATACTTTAAAATACAAGTGAAGATATTCAGACTTTACTATGTTTCCAATGTTTTCTGATACTGTGAAACTCAGTAAAATGTTGTAAAATGCTGGTAATCATTATGTGTAATATTGTAAGCGAAATCATGATGAATTAATTCTAATGAAATATTGAATAGGCCTAATTGCATGCAATGTAAAATTGGAAATTAATTATAGACTGACGACTAGGCCTATGACAGAACCATTATATCTCCCCAATCATGCTCCAGTGAATATAATTTTAAGCTATATTTAAAATCCATCATCATTCCTTTTCAACATACAAGAAAATTGTTATAGTTTTCAAAGAGGTAATTAACCAACTGTGATCAAGGAACCCAGAACGATAAGCCTCTATCCTGCCCCAGATTCAATTACGGGTTGAAAGACCACGGTAACCATCGAAATTGAATGGGATTGATATAGTGTGTACGGATGCAATCATAAAGTACCGAACTCGGATTGGTTCCATGCGCATATCTGATCCACAGCGCGACTTGTTGAAAAGACTGATATTGGTATTATCAATGTTATACTAATCGCTACATAATTATAATATTGATTCCGCTAGGGAGTTGAAATGTTCACAATTGTAGCGCAACAATATTTTCTATGCATAACATGCAAATGTTGTTTTCAGCATGGGTATATTAATATTTTAAACGAAACGAAAAATGGTGAAACTGTCAAAATGTAAATATTTGCATAAATTAAGCTTAATTAAACCTATTGTTTTAATTTGTATGGCTCAGATGTTTATATGCCTGCCTGGCAAAATTTGTTTATTAACATTTGCCCAAATCTGGCATCAGTACCTATTCTACCTTTTATGTTATAACAACAATGATAAATTCTAGTGTTGGACCAAAAATTATGCAAATTTCATGCAAATTAGCTGGAAAATATTATTTGTACACGCCCCAACCACTGCAGACTCTACTGAGATATGGATGGAAGGGTTTTCTATCAATTTATTATCGAAATAGCTGGTAGTACTTCCATCACCTTAAAAAATCTGATCCTCTTGGCCTAATAGTCTTATATGACGGGTATTAAACAAATTATAAATATTTTAAACATGTTCGCCGTCGTGGATAGAATAGGCGTATACGACGGGTATCGTATTGAAATACATTATAGATGGTGTGACCGGTGACGTAGTGCCCGGCAGTTTGCGTGCGCACCTACAGGGAATGTGCTTTAATTCACACTTGATTGATCATTACTTACCATGCTTACGGTGTAATAGTGCAGTAGTCATGGTATGCATCCCTAAGCACAATGAGAGACCAGGTACTAAATCTGGTTGCCCGGCGGTTTGCATGCGCACCATAAGGGCATGTGCTTTTAAAATTGGCGCTCAGTGATGTGTGTTTTGCTTTCGAATAGTATGTATGCAGTAGTCATGGACTAGTACCTCTAGCATGTCTTTAGACCAGGCGCTAATCAGTTTGTAAACACTACTGATATAAACAACGGTCACCTCATCTATACTTTACACCAGTACACTCAAGTTTTTTTAATTTAGCGTTTGTATATTTTTCCACACAGACACCTGAATTTTCTTCACTGCAATTTTTGGTCTGGCTACGGACGTCACACACAAACAATCCAGTTTAGCTGCGGACACAGCTGTTATGTATTTTGTTTACCAAGTAGCAACACAAATGCCTAACTTTACACTAAAGGTTTTGAAACTTTAGCATGAATCAACACTGTGAGGATAAGGTTAGGCAAATTATTCAAAAAGTTAACTTTACATACTCTGCAATACTAATATATAGTATCCCTAATGGTCCAAAATACTATGAATTACTACATAAAATCCTCTTCATTGATTTGAATGACATCATCGACTGAGCTAATATGTGGGCATGAAACTGCCCAATTACAGCCCCTTCTTTACACTTACGGTCTAGTTGTGATTGGTGGTGACACAAATGCCTAACTCTACAATTAAAATGTTGATGAATAGTGTTGAGACAATGTATTGAAATTGTAATCTAAAGATGTTGAATCAAATGACCAACTCTTTTTGTGCTAGCTATCACGATAGCTAGCTCTTATAGCCTGAATTCAAAATCAATATTCCAAGTACGCGATGACTTCGAGTCACTTGGTTCAGGAAACCGTGACCAAATCGGTATAATTATCGAACGGGTCCAGCCAAATGACACTCTCATACGGGTATATTGGTTGATCGAGAAGTGTGACGCTTGGATGCTATGTGTATTGCATCAGGGTCACTTACAAGCGCCGCCTAATCCATCTATGTCCATGGCTTTGATTGGACGAGAGATGTGTTCAGTTGTTTAGCGCCCGGGGTGAAATTTTGAGATGATGTCCGCAATTGTTTGCCTAGCCTGTGTAAAGTATATTTACTCCGATAGGTAAACAAAGCGATAAATATCCACTAGCTTGTGGCAATGTAAAGAAATGGAGGGGGGAAGCCAACTGAGAATTTTAGGCAAATATAGAATAGATTAACGCTGTCCATGCGAGCGGTTATGCACACGCAAAATGTTTCACAAACCTGAGACTAATATTAGCACAAACGTATTTAATTTATTGGCTTTCATCATCATATATTTCGAATCACCATGAGAAATTAATTAACATAAGTACAAGCACGTTTAGTATTAGGTCAGTTATTCTTGAGATAAGACTTTGAAAGTTTAGAAAAGGTTTTTGCAAAATCTTTTTTATATGGCAAAACCAGGGAGGTGTAATAGGTAATATCACTCTGGTAAAACTAGCCGCATAGAAAGTGTCCCTTATGTCTGTTATTTTGTTATTCAACGAAAGCCGTTTAAAAACTATTGTACTTTTTAATTCACTATTGAGCAAATATACCTCTGACAATCTGTGTTGATTTTTACAACACTTATACCAATAAAGCCTATGGAGAGGGTGGTTCTAAAATGTTTACTCTCGTGTTTGCCAAAGATGGAGATATCGTTTATCTGCACAAACAAATCATACTGGGTAGTTAATTTCCATTCTTAGGCTTAATGAAATAAATACAAAATTGGCGGTCGTTTTATGAGTTTTGAAGTCAATTGTTTGCGACATATGGGCGTAGCCAGGAGGCTTGTCATCCCGGGGGCACGAGAGTGGCGTGGGGTCCAGGGCCCACATTACATAAGGGCCCCGGCCCGGTAGGTCCTGGGACAAAGCCTCTGCTGCAGGTGATTAGGATTGGTATTGATTCCCCACGACGAGAAACGCCATGAAATTGGAGATAAGTATATATATAAAACCCTTTAACTCTCCTGAATTGTTAATTGCACCCCCCACCCCCCCCCCCCCCCCCCCCCCCCGAATGACCCTTGGTGGGTTACCTGTAGCTACGCCGCCAATGAATGCATGCACACAACAAGATCAAATGATTGTTTCATTTCTTCCAAATTTCTTTTTAATTCACGAATTGGGCAGAGCTCCAAACTGAGTAATAGCCCAAACCCTAATTGGAGGTGATTCTTGTAAATAATTAATTTTCAGAGTGTTTATAACATTAATGTGAAAGTTTCAGATTAAAAATTCAAACAAAAAAAACAAAAAACAAAAAAAAGTACATCGTTAGTACATTATAAGTACATCTTTAAAGGATGATATCTCAGTTTGGAGTTTTCATAAAGACTATAACTGAAAAATTATATAACTCCGCTTAAAAAAAGAGTACAGCCCAAACCCTAATTGGAGGTGATTCTTGTAAATAATTAATTTTCAGAGTGTTTATAACATTAATGTGAAAGTTTCAGATTAAAAATTCAAACCAAAAAATAAAAAAATAAAAAAATACAAATAAAAGTACATCGTTAGTACATTATAAGTACATCTTTAAAGGATGACATCTCAGTTTGGAGTTTTCATAAAGACTATAACTGAAAAATTATATAACTCCGCTTAAAAAAAGAGTACAGCCCAAACCCTAATTGGAGGTGATTCTTGTAAATAATTAATTTTCAGAGTGTTTATAACATTAATGTGAAAGTTTCAGATTAAAAATTCAAACCAAAAAATAAAAAAATAAAAAAATACAAATAAAAGTACATCGTTAGTACATTATAAGTACATCTTTAAAGGATGATATCTCAGTTTGGAGTTTTCATAAAGACTATAACTGAAAAATTATATAACTCCGCTTAAAAAAAGAGTACCATTGTTAAGCGGAAGATCTCTACTACAATAATCAAATACAAGCTCAATGTTGATATCTTGCCTAATTGTGTCTGATTTTCACATATATACAGTACGGACAACTACTGCAAATTTGTCTTCATATTCATTACTTGATATCATGCCCAAATTTGCCAATACGTTCACTGCCTGCTCTTGTGCCAATACTGATTACCCAATTACATGTCATTATTCTACCAAATGCTTTCCTAAAAAATATCAAAGTCTTTCATTTGTACTAGCACTTCCCCTTTAAAGGGTTTTTATTATATGAAGTTTTGATTTGTGTTGGAAAATGCCTACCTTTGTAAAATGTACAGTAGGTTTTATTCTTGTGGACACAAATGCCTAACTTTACACTGAAGATCTTGATTGTTTGATACAAATGCCTAACCGTAACTGAAAATCTAGATTTATTGAATGGCTTTGAGGGTGAAACAAGAATATATTGCACGAACTAGTTCAATATATTATTTTATCCCCCGAAAATAAGACATTTAATATTATATTATTTATATAACAGGTTGTTTTGATAAAAATAAATAAATTAGCCTGACCTTAATCTCAGCGAGATTGAAACGCCGATCTCAAAAATGTAATGCGCATAATATACTCACGTGCACATTTTCTGCGCCGCGCCACAGGTGGCAAATCGTGCGCCCTATCGCATCACATGGTGTACAACGCCGTGTGAAACTACCGGCGCAATGTGGCGTGACTGGTGCTTGAATAAGCTCATGTATATTAAGCAGCTTTATCAGTGCACACTTTTGGAACTGAATGTTTCCAGTCTTCCCATTTGAGCGCCCTCGCAGGGCCATGAAGATCTAGATTGTATGATACAAATGCCTAATTTAACTAGGCTTTCATTTGTACTGATACATTTGTTTAACTTTATTTATACTGAAGGTTTTTATTGGGGTTGACACAAATGCCTAACTTTACTCTGATGGCTTTAACAGATCTTCAAAGAAACACCAATTTACAAGTACGGTAATTGGTGTTAAGGAAATAGATTGTAGCGCCATCTGTTGACCCACTATTCATAGCTAAATTTTCGTACGCAATTGTCGTTAAGGGTCTGTTTGTGAACGCTGTGCGACGAGTTTGTTATTGGGAAGTGTTTTTTCTGACTCGCATCTCTTCAAAATACAAGATCCGCACAGTGTAGTGTGACTTACATCACGTAAATGTATGCGATCCTCACTCAACTGGTTAATGCACTTATCAATTGCAACCTCGGCCCCGGGACTAGGGGGATTTGGGTCGGGACGTATAAATTGCCAATATGTGACGCGATCAAGAGGAATGAGTCGGATGTCAGGGAATCCCAAATTGAGATATGGACAATTCAAAATGGCGGCTTACACAAGTTTTGATGGAAATTCATGTATACAATTTGACATAACTTTGGAACAAAACGTCGTATCGACATGGGGTTTTCAGTTTCTGAAAGCTCTAGGTGTCTTCTTTAAAACTGTATTAAAAACTCATTTTCGACCAGGGTCGACATCCGACTCATTCCTCTTGATCGTGTCACATATGACGTCCCCCGTACATTACTGTCCCTGCATGGCAGGGCACCATTTTTTGATTGCCCCACTACAGCCCTGGCCCCACCCTCTTAGCCAAGACAAATCAAGTTGTACGCCATTCCGGCCATTCCCTGGCTCATTTTTACAGCGATGTACGTTCTGACTTGCGGTGGAACAGTTTTTACGTCCCTGGTACAAGCTCCCACATTGGCGGGACAATGTTTTTGTACGACCCCGCTATGGTTCCCGCTATGTCCCAGGTCCCCTGTGACTGGATTGCAATTGATAAGTGCATAACAAGCTAAGTGTAAGGGGCCATGTCCATTCTCTCAAGCGTTTTTACATCGATTTTAAAACGATTTTAAAACTATGTTTTTTTCTTATTATTACAAGGCGGTTCTCGAACGGCGCGTCTCGCCTGTTCATCAAAAGTGACTTGAAAGAAATGATGATGAAACATATGATACAATGTAGCACTGTCACAGAGGTATGCATTGTAGTTAATGCAAGGGATGTAATACCTTGAAAAATTTAATCAACAAAAAGAACACACCAACCCCCTTCCCTACACCAAATCACATCAAGATAGGCCTTACAGATCTTATTTGACCCCAGATGACCTCTGATGACCTTGAAAATTTAATCAGCAAAAAGAACACACCAACCCCCTTCCCTCCACCAAATCACATCAAGATAGGCCTTACGGATCTTATTTGACCCCAGATGACCTTTGATGACCTCGAAAAATTAATCAACAAAAAGAACACACCATCCCTCTTCCGTCCACCAAATCCCATCAAGATAGGCCTTACGGATCTTATTTGACCCCAGATGACCTTGAATGACCTCCGATGACCTTGAAAATTTAATCAGCAAAAAGAATACACCACCCCCCTTCCCTCCACCAAATCCAATCAAGATAGGCCTTACTAATCTATTTGACCCCGATGACCCCGAAAAATTAATCAACAAAAAGAACACACCACCCCCCTTCCCTCCACCAAATCCCATCAAGATAGGCCTTACTGATCTATTTGACCCCATATTTGACCCCCGATGACCCCAAAAAATTAATCAACCAAAAGAACACACCACCCCCCTTCCCTCCACCAAATCCCATCAAGATAGGCCTTACTGATCTATTTGACCCCCGATGACCCCGAAAAATTAAGCAACAAAAAGAACACACCATCCCTCTTCCGACCACCAAATCCCATCAAGATAGGCCTTACTGATCTATTTGACCCCATATTTGACCCCCGATGACCCCGAAAAATTAATCAACAAAAAGAACACACCACCCCCTTTCCTCCACCAAATCCCATCAAGATAGGCCTTACTGATCTATTTGACCCCATATTTGACCCCCGATGACCCCGAAAAATTAATCAACAAAAAGAACACACCATCCCTCTTCCGTCCACCAAATCCCATCAAGATAGGCCTTACTGATCTATTGGACCCCATATTTGACCCCCGATGACCCCGAAAAAATAATCAACAAAAAGAACACCCCATCCCTCTTCCGTCCACCAAATCCCATCAAGATAGGCCTTACTGATCTATTTGACTCCATATTTGACCCCCGATGACCCCGAAAAATTAATCAACAAAAAGAACACACCATCCCTCTTCCGTCCACCAAATCCCATCAAGATAGGCCTTACTGATCTATTTGACCCCATATTTGACCCCCGATGACCCCGAAAAATTAATCAACAAAAAGAACACACCACCCCCCTTCCCTCCACCAAATCCCATCAAGATAGGCCTTACTGATCTATTTGACCCCATATTTGACCCCCAATGACCCCGAAAAATTAATCAACAAAAAGAACACACCACCCCCCTTCCCTCCACCAAATCCCATCAAGATAGGCCTTACTGATCTATTTGACCCCATATTTGACCCCCAATGACCCCGAAAAATTAATCAACAAAAAGAACACACCATCCCCCTTCCGTCCACCAAATCCCATCAAGATAGGCCTTACTGATATATTTGACCCCATATTTGACCCCTGATGACCCCGAAAAATTAAGAACAAAAAGAACACACCATCCCCCTTCCCTCCACCAAATCCAATCAAGATAGGCCTTATGGATCTTATTTGACCCCCGATGACCTTGAATGACCTCTGATGACCTTGAAAATTTATTCAGCAAAAAGAACACACCACTCCCCTTCCCTCCACCAAATCTCATCAATATAGGCCTTACTGATCTATTTGACCCCATATTTGACCCCGATGACCTCTGGTGACCTTGAAAATTTAATCAGCAAAAAGAACACACCACCCCCCTTCCCTCCACCAAATCCCATCAAGATAGGCCTTACTGATCTATTTGACCCCATATTTGACCCCCGATGACCTTGAATGACCTCCGATGACCTTGAAAATTTAATCAGCAAAAAGAACACACCACCCCCTTCCCTCCACCAAATCCCATCAAGATCGGCCTTACGGATCTTATTTGACCCCATATTTGACCCCGATGACCTTGAATGACCTCCGATGACCTTGAAAATTTAATCAGCAAAAAGAACACACCACCCCCTTCCCTCCACCAAATCCCATCAAGATCGGCCTTACGGATCTTATTTGACCCTATATTTGACCCCGATGACCTTGAATGACCTCCAATGACCTTGAAAATCTAATCAGCAAAAGAACACCCCACCCCCTTCCCTGACATCAAGTCCCATCAAGATAGGCCTTACGGATCTCTAGATATCGCGTCACAACGCGTCTCAAAAGTTTTAAGCATATTTGACCCCGATGACCTTGAATGACCCCCGATGACCTTGAAAAATCAATCAGCAACAGAACGCACCACCCCCCTTCCCTCCACCAAGTCCCATCACAATAGGCCTTACGGATCTCCAGATATCGCGTCACAAAGGTATTTCTTAGCACACGGCTGACGGCATACGCCAGACGGCATACGCCAGACGCCGGACAGAAATAGTGATAACATAGTCTCTTTCTGATTACATCAGGCGAGACAAAAAGCACATCGACAGTACTACAATAGTTCTATTGTTTGTTAACGCCAGATAAGTAGAGAGGAGGCTCCAGCAGGGTGTTAATCACCGATCTTTTCCCGATGCTTTTAACAATAGAAAAAAACATAGTTTTAAAATCGTTTTAAAATCGATGTAAAAACGATGTAAAAAAAACTTGAGAGAATGGACATGGCCCCTAAAGGCATCACTCTCAAACATTGTTAGATGTTTTTACTACTGATTTGTAAAAATTCTAGCAAATAAATTGAAAACGCTTTTGACTTGTCATTTTCTATTATATAATATTCAGATTGTTTATTGCCCTAATAGACTGATATGTGTTGTACAATCTACAAAACACGCTCAAATTGGCAATAAATGTCACGGACAATCAGCTTATGGGGAGGTTAAGTTTTATTAACTAATTTTATTGAACAAACCAAGAGGTGCAACTAACCTAACAGAGTAGTATGTGCCTTGTGTGTGACCCCCTCTGATACCTAACCTAATAGAGTATTATGTGCCTTGTGTGTGACCCCCTCTGATAAGTGGTAGCATATAAAATAGCGCCCTCACTTGTTTTTGGGATCACATAGCAACTATCAACATGGCTGTCTGTGTGCACAGAGCCTCCCTGGTTCTCTTTAATTCTGTACATCAGGCAACTAAAGCCTTATCTCTGATTTCAGGTTTTGTATTAGTTACTGAATTATTAGTAGTTATGGTAGGACCTTCAAGCATCAGAGCAGTTTTCATGCCTAGACTCTGGTGCCCAGGGTAATAGCTATGCACATTCTGCACCCTATACTTTTAAGGTATTTTGACTGCATAATTCTGCTCCCTTGTACCATGGAATTGTTAGAAAGTCTCTAATAATTCCATGCTCGTACTGACTATGCCTGCCTAAACACTGGTTTTCTTCTATATAAGTCAATCCTGCACATTCAGGCCTGCACATTTGCCCCTGCCTTTTTGGGCTTAGCTGTACGGCATCCTTGTTAATTTTCATCTTATATGCCAAACAAGCTCACACGATGCCTGCCAGTTGGACATTCGGGATGAGATCTGTTTCAGGTTTGTTTGGGTCACTGTTGATTTCATTTTATTTATAGTAAATTTGTATTCATGCTAGTATGTATTCATGCTTGTGAACCTAGTATGATCAGCTTGATTCTCATACTAGGGGCCTACCTAAGTTTTGAACCACTTCACCGGCTCTGTATATGCTTCGTTTGTATTTGGTACATTTTTTAACCTACACAAAGGACCATGGTACGACTTAATTGTTTACGCCACTGGCTCCCTAAGCACAACGTTTATATGGTACGGTCTCTGACCCACGCCATGGACCATGGTACGACTTAATTGTTACGCCATTGGCTCCCTAAGCACAACGTTTATATGGTACGGTCTCTGACCCACGCCATGGACCATGGTACGACTTAATTGTTACGCCATTGGCTCCCTAAGCACAACGTTTATATGGTACGGTCTCTGACCCACGCCATGGACCATGGTACGACTTAATTGTTACGCCATTGGCTCCCTAAGCACAACGTTTATATGGTACGGTCTCTGACCCACGCCATGGACCATGGTACGACTTAATTGTTACGCCATTGGCTCCCTAAGCACAACGTTTATATGGTACGGTCTCTGACCCACGCCATGGACCATGGTACGACTTAATTGTTACGCCATTGGCTCCCTAAGCGCAACGTTTATATGGTACGGTCTCTGACCCACGCCATGGACCATGGTACAACTTAATTGTTACGCCATTGGCTCCCTAAGCACAACTCTTATATGGTACGGTCTCTGACCCACGCCATGGACCATGGTACGACTTAATTGTTACGCCATTGGCTCCCTAAGCGCAACGTTTATATGGTACGGTCTCTGACCCACGCTATGGACCATGGTACAAACTTAATTGTTACGCCATTGGCTCCCTAAGCGCAACGTTTATATGGTACCGTCTCTGACCCACGCCATGGACCATGATACGACTTAATTGTTACGCCATTGGCTCCCTAAGCGCAACGTTTATATGGTACGGTCTCTGACTCACGCCATGGACCATGGTACGAATAAATTGTTACGCCGTTGGCTCCCTAAGCGCAGCTTTTATATGATACGGTCTCTGACCTACGCCGTGGACCATGGTACGACTTTATTATTACGCCATTGCCCCTTAGTGCAACAGTTATACGGTACGGTCTCTGACCCACACCATGGTACGACTTAATTGTTACGCCATTGGCTCCCTAAGCGCAACGTTTATATGGTACGGTCTCTGACTCACGCCATGGACCATGGTACGAATAAATTGTTACGCCGTTGGCTCCCTAAGCGCAGCTTTTATATGATACGGTCTCTGACCCACGCCGTGGACCATGGTACGACTTTATTATTACGCCATTGCCCCTTAGCGCAACAGTTATATGGTACGGTCTCTGATCCACGCCATGAACCATGGTACGACTTAATTGTTACGCCACTGGCTCCATTAGAGCAACATTTATATGGTACGGTCTCTGACCCACGCCATGGATTATGGTACAACTTAATTGTTACGCTATTGGCTCCCGAAGCGCAGCATTTATATGGTACGGTCTCTGACCCACGCCATGGACCATGGTCTGACTTAATTGTTATGCCACTGGCTCCCTAAGCGCACCGCTTATATGATACGGTCTCTGACCCACGCCATTGACCATGGTACGACTTAATTGTTACGCCATCTGCTCCCTAAGCGCAACTCGTTATGGTACGGTCTCTGACCCATGCCATGGACCATGGTACGACTTAATTGTTACGCCATTGGCTCCCTTAAGCGCACCGTTTACATGGTACGGTCTCTGACCCACGCATGGACCATGGTACGACTTAATTATTACGCCATTGGCTCCCTTAGCAAGGGCAATGTATATATGGTACGGTCTCTGACCCACGCCATGGATTATGGTACGACTTAATTGTTTTGCCATTTGCTCCCTAAGCTCAACGTTTATATGGTACGGTCTCTGACCCACGCCATGGACCATGGTACAACTTAATTGTTACGCCATTGGCTCCCTAAGCACAACTTTTATATGGTACGGTCTCTGACCCACGCCATGGACCATGGTACGACTTAATTGTTACGCCATTGGCTCCCTAAGCGCAACGTTTATATGGTACGGTCTCTGACCCACGCCATGGACCATGGTACGACTTAATTGTTACGCCATTGCCCCATAGCGCAACATTTATATGGTACGGTCTCTGACCCATGCCATGGACCATGGTATGACTTAATTATTACGCCATTGGCTCCCTTAGCAAGCGCAATGTATGGTACGGTCTCTGACCAACGCCATGGATTATGGCACGACTTAATTGTTTCGCCATTGGCGCCCTAAGCGAAACGTTTATATGGTACGGTTTCTGACCCACGCCATGGACTATGGTACGACTTAATTGTTACGCCATTTTGTATATTATGCCAAGCAAAGTTTACAAATACCAGCAGTAGGACATCCAGGAAGAGATCTGTTTCAGGTTTGTTTGAGTCACTATTGGTTTTGTACTATTGCTAACTCTTATCAGGCTCTGGCACTTGCCCCCTGTGTGGCGGTCTGCGGTGGGTTGCTTGTATTATGCACCTTTGCCCCTTCCTTCTTGGGCTTGGGTGTACAGCACCCGTGTTTATTTTGCATGTGCTGCCTCATTCAGGCATGTTTATTCTTACCGGGCGCCAGGCACATCAATTCTATGTCAGCATATTGGCATATCAAATCTATGTCAGCATATTGGCATATCAAATCTATGTCAGCATATTGGCATATCAAATCTGTAGCAGCCTATTGGCATATTATAACTATGTCAGCATATTGGTTTATAAATTCTATGTCAGCATTTTGGCATATCAAATGTATGTCAGCCTATTGGCATACCACTATATTATCTATGTCAGCATATTGGCATATCTAATCTATGCCAGCCTATTGGCATATCATATCTTTGTCAGCATATTAGCATATCAAATCTATGTCAGCATATTGGCATATCAAATCTATGTCAGCCTATTGGCATATCATATCTCTGTCAGCATATTGGCATATCAAATCTATGTCAGCCTACTGGCATCTTTGTCAGCCTATTGGCATATATCTATGTCAGCATATTGGCATATCAATCTATTATCAGCATATTGGCATATCAAGTCTATGTCACCCTATTGGCATATCATATCTATGTCAGCATATTGGCATATCATATCTTTGTCAGCATATTGGCATATCAAATCTATGTCAGCATATTGGCATATCTAATCTATGTCAGCCTATTGGCATATCATATCTTTGTCAGCATATTGGCATATCAAATCTATGTCAGCCTACTGGCATCTTTGTCTGCCTATTGGCATATATCTATGTGATTTATGTCAGCATATTGCCATACCAAATCTATGTCAGCATATTGGCATATCAATCTATGTCAGCCTATTGGCATATCATATCTCTGTCAGCATATTGGCATATCAAATCTATGGCAGCCTACTTGCATCTTTGTCAGCCTATTGGCATATCAATCTATTATCAGCATATTGGCATATCTAATCTATGCCATCCTATTGGCATATCAATTCTATGTCAGCATATTGGCATATCAAATCCATGTCAGCCTATGGACATATCATATCTATGTCAGCATATTTTGCATATCAATCTTATGTCAGCATGTTGGCATATCAAATCTATGCCAGCATATTGGCACATCAAATTTTTGTCCGCATATTGGCATGTCGATTCTATGTCAACTTATTGGCATGTAAAATCTATGTCGGCATATGGGCATATGAAATCTATGTCAGCTTATTGGCATATCAATTCTATGTCAGCATATTGGCATATCAAATCCATGTCAGCCTATGGACATATCATATCTATGTCAGCATATTTTGCATATCAATCTTATGTCAGCATGTTGGCATATCAAATCTATGCCAGCATATTGGCACATCAAATTTTTGTCCGCATATTGGCATGTCGATTCTATGTCAACTTATTGGCATGTAAAATCTATGTCGGCATATGGGCATATGAAATCTATGTCAGCTTATTGGCATATCAAATTTATGTCAGCATATTGGCATATCAATTCTATGTCAGCATATTGGCATATCAAATCTATGTCAGCATATTGGCATATCAAAGCTATGTCAGCCTATTGGCTTATTATATCTATGTCACCATTTTGGTGTATAAATTCTATATCAGCATTTTGACATATCAAATGTATGTCAGCCTATTGGCATACTATATCTATGTCAGCATAGTGGCATATCAAATCTATTTCAGCCTACTTGCATCTTTGTCAGCCTATTGGCATATATCTATGTCAGCATATTGCCATACCAAATCTATGTCAGCATATTGGCATATCAAATCTATGTCAGCCTATTGGCATATCATATCTTTGTCAGCATATTGGCATATCAAATCTATTTCAGCCTACTTGCATCTTTGTCAGCCTATTGGCATATATCTATGTCAGCATATTGCCATACCAAATCTATGTCAGCATATTGGCATATCAAATCTATGTCAGCCTATTGGCATATCATATCGTTGTTAGCATATTGGCATATCAAATCTATGTCAGCCTACTGGCATCTTTGTCAGCCTATTGGCATATATCTATGTCAGCATATTGGCATATCAATCTATTATCAGCATATTGGCATATCAAGTCTATGTCACCCTATTGGCATATCATATCTATGTCAGCATATTGGCATATCAAATCCATGTCAGCCTATTGGCTTATCATATCTATGTCAGTATATTGGTGTATCAATCTTATGTCAGCAGATTGGCTTATCAAATCTATGTCAGCATATTGGCATACCATATCTTTGTCAGCATATTGGCATGTCAAATCTATGTCAGCATTATAGGTTTCCTAGCTCATTGTTTATATGGTACTGTTGCTGACCCACACCATGGCCATGCTACAGCTTAACAGCCATACCGTAATTATCTCATTAACTCATTGTTATATGGTACGGTTGACCCTTCGCCATAAATCATGGTACAGCGACATCACTACCCACCCATAGGCTCCCTAGCTCATTGTGTATATGGTACTGTTGCTGACATATGCCATTGACTATGGTATAGTGTAATTGCCACGTCATAGACCCCTTTATCTCACTGTTTCTATGGTACGGTCGCCATAGTACAGCGTCATGCCCATGCCTTAGGCCCCCTATACTCATTGCCCAACTTACGCCATGGACCATGGTACGTCAGCGTTATTGCTATACCATGGGCTCCCTAAGCCCATTGCTTATAAGGTATGGTCGCTAACCATCATGGCCATGCATTGCACTAATATAATCAATCAATCTTACAACATTAAAGTCTTATAGTGTTGCTAGCTCAAGAGGGCTGATTGCACTCGTAGTTAAGCTCAAGTGTCTCATGGTCGCTCTCTATGTTGTACTCAATCAGTATACTCTGGTTCTATCATCGCTATGATTCCCATCAATGAATGCATAATGGTCAATCATCTCAACTCACAGTTTGCCCTCATTCTAATAAGGCATGGTTTCATACAATCTTTCGTTACGTCCACATGACTTGTATCAGTCTTGTTTAGATTCTCACAGTCAATAAGCTCTAATGAGTCTTATATCAGGTCAAATGACTCATGACAATCATAAGTCATGATTATCAGGCACGTTCCAAGATCAGTTGGCGTATGAATTGTGTCCTCTTATTAATCTCATAGCTCAATGTCTCATGAATGGTTTCTTACTTCTTAGTGCTCACTCAGTCAGCACAAACCACTTATGGCTGTCCAGGCAAGTGTTGCATGGTCAGATCATCCTGAATGTCTGCCAATTGTTGCATGCATTGAATTATGTTCAGTCCACATGGTATCTTAATCAGTCATTATGGCATCACAGACGTTATCAGTCCAGTGTATCGTGTACGATCTAGGATCGGCCCATACACGGGTCAAATTTCACCAGTACAACAACTCAAGTCACCTTTATTACTATCCAGCCGTATCGGTTATGCCTCATGGTCAGGAGACACACACTTCTTTGGTCAGAACAGATTGATCATTTTGTAACCATCAGTTGCACATACATTACATGGTTTTTCACTGAGTTAGTTACGCTCATTCAAGATGGTCGTAGTAAATCATCAGCAACGACTCATTATAGCGAATAGGCACAATGCTTCTCAGTCAATCAACACAATATGTGACTCACCTCTCCTATTATTCACCATCAGTGACATAATGTTTATTCAACACAAATCAGTCATAAATCATCATCGGTTTTGACTAGCACAAAGCAATTCAGGGTCACTCAGCGCAAATGACTCACGGACAGTTAGCACAATGATTCATGGTCACTCAACAAGTACCATGGTCAATCATCGCGTCGTAAGACATGGTCAATCCACGTGTCTGCTTGTGTAGGCTTAATTTAGGCTGTATACTTAATCAAGGCCTATAGATCATTTTTGTGCTCAATAAGCGCTCCCATGTCAGTCACACTCATAACATGTCTCTGCCAATTATTGCATTGGATCCTGAATGTCTCTGCCCAAATGACTCATGGACAGTGTAGCACAAGGAGTTATGGTCACTCAACTAGTACCATGGTCAATCATCTTAATAATAGTAAGACATGTGCCTTCAGTAGCACTAAGGGTCACAATTTGTGGTCAGTCAGCACACAATATCACCCATGCCATGCCTTATTAGCCAGCATCACTAACTCAAATACTAATAGTTAATTATAATCAGTAAACTCATGACTCATGGTCAACCATCAGCAATGACTCATTTTCTGTAAGGACAGTTGATTCATGGCCAATCAGTGCACATGATGAATGTCACTCCTTTAAGTACCATCAGTAGTTATCCATGGTTGGTCATGAATTATCCATACTCAGTCCACACAAACGGCTTGATGTCTTTTAACGTAATCAACACCCATGGTCAATGTGTCACAGGCAGTTTGCACAATCCAATGTCTTGGTGCCATGCATGTTATCCCACGTGCTGGCAATACAAGTGTCTCATTCTACATATTTACTTGTGGCCAGTTCTCATGGTCAGTCACATTCTCACATGATCAGCTTATTGCTTATGGCCAATCGTCTATGTGTCAGCCTACACAAACGACTTGATGACTTTTAACATGATCATCACACATGGTCAATGTGTCACAGGCAGTTTGCACAATCCAATGTCTTGGTGCCATGCATGTTATCCCAAGTGCTGGCAATACAATTGTCTCATTCTACATATTTACTTGTGGCCAGTTCTCATGGTCAGTCACATTCTCACATGATCAGCTTATTGCTTATGGCCAATCATCTATGTGTCACCCCAACGGTCAGCCCTTTTCAGACATGGTTATTTAGCTCACAGATTGTCAGCCATCTCATCTATCTATTATCATTGATACAAGCCAAAGTGGTGGTCGTTCATTAAACATCAGTGGCACTTGAGCTTGATAGTTATAGCTGTAATTATTTGGGTTAGTCTTTTGGCAAAACCATTGGTCTTCAAAAGCGCTCATATGTCAGTCAGATTCATGGCATCCCTTCACAATCAATGACTTGTGACTCTGCATCCTTGCAATAAACCAACACTATTAGCAACGTTGTGCATCATTGGGTTTCAGGTTAGTTGGCCAGCTACCTACATGTATACAAAATCGAGGCCTATTCCTGTGCCCTGGATTCTATTTTGTTTCATATGACCCTGTGTACTCGGTAGTAATTTCTTACAACTGTGGGCCAGAACTCTTGGGCTCTTATACCCTATAACCACATTTTGGGCTAATTTGGGCGATCGGGTCAGCGTTGGGTCCTTCTCTTAGGCCCCATCACGCTTCCACTTCAGTCTGGTCTTTGGGACAAGCAGTCTGTCTGTCGCCATTACATTGTCTCAGCTGATCTGGACTGGGGGTTGGAGCAGCTACTTCCCCCGTTCCGGCAAATTGGTTTCCTTGTATGCTTGTCTCCCGCATTAAGTGGGGGAGAGTCCCTGCTTCGGGTGGATTGGTGGGAGCCCCCTTGGGCTTCACATTAGTGGTCCGTATTGGTGCAGTTCAATAAGGGGAGGTTAAGTTTTATTAACTAATTTTATTGAACAAACCAAGAGGTGCAACTAACCTAACAGAGTAGTATGTGCCTTGTGTGTGACCCCCTCTGATACCTAACCTAATAGAGTATTATGTGCCTTGTGTGTGACCCCCTCTGATAAGTGGTAGCATATAAAATAGCGCCCTCACTTGTTTTTGGGATCACATAGCAACTATCAACATGGCTGTCTGTGTGCACAGAGCCTCCCTGGTTCTCTTTCCCACCCACTGCCTCCCTATTGGGAATTGTCATTACTCAGCCTCTCTATAGGCTTTCCCATCATTGCTCTATTCTTTCCTTGGGAAAGTAGCTGTATCTGACGATCGGTAACCGTGAGGTCTTTCTCACGTAAGTGGGCGATCGGGTCAGCGTTGGGTCCTTCTCTTAGGCCCCATCACGCTTCCACTTCAGTCTGGTCTTTGGGACAAGCAGTCTGTCTGTCGCCATTACATTGTCTCAGCTGATCTGGACTGGGGGTTGGAGCAGCTACTTCCCCCGTTCCGGCAAATTGGTTTCCTTGTATGCTTGTCTCCCGCATTAAGTGGGGGAGAGTCCCTGCTTCGGGTGGATTGGTGGGAGCCCCCTTGGGCTTCACATTAGTGGTCCGTATTGGTGCAGTTCAATAAATTGATATTTACCTTAGACGACTAAACTGTGTAACAAACAAACTTTTTCAAGCTAGGTTAATTGTTGGGTTTGTTGTGATGTTTTTTTTTGGTGCTTTTTCATGAAAAAAATGTTGATTTTTAAAAAATCTGTTTCAAATCATTTTCAAAAAGTTAAGACATTTTGAAAATAATTTATAAAATGTTCTAGAAATTTACAAAATATCTACAAGATCCACACAGTGTGGTGAGACTTGCATCACGTAAATATACGCAAACTGCACTCAACTGGTTAACAAGCTTTACAACTCTTGGAGTGGCTAAGTGTAAAATTCTAGCAATTAAATTGAAAAAGCTTTTGACTTGTTGTGAAGTGTTGTAGAATCTACAAAATACGCACAAATTGGCAATAATTGTCACGGACAATCAGCTATATCAACTTTTTTGGTAGGGGTGCGCCGCCCAAGGTCTCAAAAAGGGGGGCTTCGGAACTGAACTGAGAGAATTTTATGACAACAAATAGGTCTTAAGAACTGATTTTCTTGAAAAAGTAGGTCCTAAGAACTGGTTTGTTTTTCAAATTTTATTAGTAAGAACGCAAATTTTCAAAAAATCGGGTTTAGAACACGCATATTTCGAATAAAATGGGGGTCTGAAGAGCTGATGCATGCCCAAAGGGGGTCTTAAGAGTTAGCAGAAGAGGGTGAAAAGGGGGTCTTCAGGGCGGCACATATCGATACCCCTCATCTTTTAACAACGCTATCGTTATTTTCCCGACGATTATTGAAATAAAAAGATGACCACATTTCTCCGGTGCTACTTTGATACATCAATCATTACTCGCACAATGACTTCCACCGATTTAATAACACGCTCATTTAATTTGAAGTCGCGCTGGTGAAGACATCATTAAAATCAAATTTAGCCATGGTTAAGGGAATTTATCTTTCTGATGTAGTCTGTATCAGAATTAATACACCACTTTGTCCGCTCTCCCCCTCCAATTTTGCAATATTAAAGGTTGATTGGACCCATAAAACATGATTTGCCCTTGGTCTAATTTGTGGAAGAATTCTAATGCATTTCTGAAATTTGGAGCAGGAATGGTTGTGGCATTTACATGATTTGTGGCCCAGTTTGTCATAAGTATTTGCAACATTTTGGCCCATTTTGTCATAGGTTTATCAAAATATTTTGATCTGTGTTCTTTTGGAGGGATGCGACCCTCGACTCCCTGCTTGCGCTGTCTACGACTGGTTTTGATACCCTTAACCCTAACCACTGAGGCACCTTTTCCAAACAATAAAATGTTACGGCAAAAAAGCGAGGGGGAAAAGCCCCGCACCCCCGGGGCACGAACCCTGGACCTCTGGGTTAAGAGGCGAACGACTTACCACCTCCTCAACAGGTCCTCACCGGTCGGGTCGGAACGACTGGGTACCGGCCGAACCGTCTTGATTACGTCATCAAACCGCCCTTTTTAAGCCACAACGCTCAAGCTCGCTGCTTCATTTGCATTCCGGAATTCGTACAACCAACATCTATAATTCAACATGACTGCTGAAAGTCCGTTCCGCGAACGATTATGCGCACGTTCGCAGCCCGTCGCTGAGATGGTCGACGTCCACCATCGTCCATCACCGCCCGGCGAACAGGCGCAAAACGGGTGCCCCGTCCTTATACCGGACTCTCAATGTTCGCTGCCGCTTTAACTCAGGCCGTCTGCACCCATTTTTATATACGGTATGGGGTCGCCCAGCTCACACGGATACATTAGAGACCACATTTTGACAAATTTGTGAAAATTTAAAAAAAATCCCTCCTTAAATTAAAAGATTTCTCAACTATTTCTCCCCTTCAAAGAAATGATCATCAAATGATGCATGCCATTTATTCTTATACACACTATACACATAGTGTATTACAACGCATTGATGTGATGTTTATATATGATGACAAGTTAATTGCGTGTCTTTAATACTCCTCCCTGGCGCATACAAAATAGAAAACATTTTCATTATTAGAAAACCATTTGTGCTCAAATTACCTGTGCACAATACTATGATAGATAGCCCTAATAGGGTTTTCTTTTATGTCGTTATATGCAGGATTAGCTCATGTCATTTAGCAAATTAACTTTTGATAACCGGTGTCTGTCCATAATCAAAAACTAAACCCTGGCCTCGGCAAATTCAAACGATAGTGACTTGTTGAATTATGTTAGGGGCGGGATGTTTGTCTCTACACATCAACTGTATATTGCAGTGCTTCCGCACCTCAAAAATAAATCCTGAAATAGAATCACAAATTTCCTGGAATTTGCTGAAATCTTCAAAATTGCTATATCCTTTGCTATTTTTCCTATAAAGAATGGCAAGGATATGATGCATGTAAGAAACTCTGTTGAGTTGATTTTCCTCTATACAAAGCACTCAGGCCTAAATTTTCTTTTGTTTGATTGGCGTAACCCGACTGACCCTATTTTTACCGCCGACCCTAAACATTTTTTGTGTGGGGGTGTGTGTGTGTGAGAAAAAGAAGAAAAAACCACCCAAAAACAAATATAAGTCAGAGAAACAGTGAAAATGTGTGTTTGTGCCATTTGTTTATGTCTCTGTATGGTATATGTGTGCTGGTATATAAAATTTCATAGACGTTTTATAGATTTTAAAAAAAATCCAACCTACCTACCCCATTTTTTTCTTCTATGTTACGCCAATCAAACCTCTTTTTTTTTAGGCCTCATTGTGTATTTTGAAAATAAAATGGACCAGGGGTGATTGTCGACTAAGGTTAGCAACTGCTTAATATTAGGCAATTTTTTTTTAGTTGTGTTGCCCTCACAAGCTTAAAATCGGGAAGGACGGCCGGCCGGATTTTTTTAAATTTATTTTTATTTTATTTTTAAATTTTACCAAATCAACGATTTTATACCTATTATTTCAGTCAACATGTGTGAAGATACTAAGGAAAACGCTTACTGGATGTATTTTCAACCCAATGGTGAATATTTTGGTTTCTTGCCCATCTCTGTGCAATTTTCACAGATTGGAAGATCTTGAGAAAAAAAATTCTTAATTTTTTTTAATTTTTTTTTTTAAATCTTGAAAAAAAATCTTGAAAAAAAAAAGAAATCTTAAAAAAAAAGAGAGAAAAAGAAGAAATTCTTTATAAAAAAACAAACCTTGCCCACATTCTCAAAATTTTGACCCGGCCGGATGAGGGCAACACACACAAAAATAAATTGGCCTTATTGCGGGGCACCAAACATGAATGGAAAGAAGATCACAAGGAGAAAGATCGCAAGTTTGAAATTGCCCGTATTTCTCAAAATTACCAACAATTATTTCATTTCCCTAGCATTACCTGAAAACATCCAAAATTTCCAGAATTTTGGGACATTTCCTGGCAAGTGGAAACACTGGTATATTGAACTGGGGTGAGCAGTTTTAGTTCTACCCACAATCATGTAGACAAGCCTATGTCTGATAAAATAATTGCAATAGATCCTTTTTTTTTTAAATTCCACTTTCCTTTTCACTATTTGGAGATTGGATTAGAACTATCTAGTTTCTACACTTTTTCAGCAGGGCAAATTACTCCTTTTTTAACAAAATGGGCACAAAGCATGTAAAAAGGTGAACAATTTGCCGTCACACATATTGGTATAGGTGTATATAGTTCCTAAATGGGTTCTAGACTGATTTCTCTATTAACCCTAACCCCCCTGAGTGCTAAAAAATGCTAATCCAAAGTCCCTCTCCAAACGCATGCGCCGTCGGTTTTCGATGACGTAGTCAAGCGAGCCTATATAGTGAGCGCAGTATACTGCGTGAATGTGTAGCTGAGGGCCGTGGCGTAGTGGTTGTGACGTGGGGCTTGAGAACGAAGGGTCCCCGGATCGAATCCCGGCAGGTTCCCAGAGATTTAGTTGGTGTTTTTTCATCGAAAATTGTGATCCCGGTCAAAAACCCTAAACCGGGGTTAGGGTTATGGTAACATTTTGTTTGTGTGTGTGTGTGTTCTATTAACCCTAACTTCCCTGAGTGCTAAATAAATGCTAATCCAAAGTCCCTCTCCAAACGCACGCGCCGTCGGTTTTCGATGACGTAGTCAAGCGAGCCTATATAGTGAGCGCAGTATACTGCGCGAATGTGTAGCTGAGGGCCGTGGCTTAGTGGTTGTGACGTGGGGCTTGAGAATGGAGGGTCCCCGGATCAAATCCCGGCAGGTTCCCGGAGATTTATTTGGCGTTTTTTCCTCGAAAATTGTGATCCCGGTCAAAAACCATAAACCGGGGTTAGGGTTATAACATGTGCAAAACTAGCAACAAATATAATATTTGACATTAATCTAACCATCAAGTTCATTTTACCCAGAAAGTGTAAGGTAACATTTTTTGAGGGACCCCCCCCCCCCTCCCCCTCCCCCCCTCCCCCTCCCCATTCCTAACTCCTTGACTAAACATCACTCCTTGACTGCTAGATAATCATTGTGTCTGTTCTCATTTTCGCTAAAACATCAGAAGTGTTTCAGCAGTTTGTATACCAATAAAATCTCAACGTCTCCCAAGTAAACACTTAAACCAGCCACCCTTTACATATTCTGCACACTTCTTGCTTCTCCATGCTTCAGCTGAACAAATATTAAAAGGTTATTTGTAGAAAACTCTAGAGCTATTTATCCCATTCTCCATCAAGTCATTAGCTATTTAAACATTTTGACACAGTTTATTATGTTGCAATTTAGTTAACACTTTCCACATGGTTATAGTTTTACCATACAAAACAGATTTTTCAGAAACCTTTCCCAAGTCTTATCTCATGAATTACGGAACCCAAACTAGGCATGTTTGTACTTATTTTAATGCATTCCTCACAGTGATTCCAAATAAGGTAATGAAATTTAACTATTGTGACATTTTTGATACATTTGTTGAAATTTTGGAATGTCGCCTGCAGACACCTGCCTTGTGGAAAGTGTTAAATACACTATGTAGAAGTAACCTACTTTCAAGGGGATGATATCTAAGATTTGTTAACACCTTGAGAATTACCTGCCAATTGGTCAGAAAGATGGATATATCATTAGTTGCACCAATCAGAGGCATTCAGTGGCGTACCCAGGGGGGTCCATGGGGCCGGTGGCCCCCCCCCCCCTGAAATAAGCCCATCGGTAAACTTGAGCCTCCGTCGGTAGATTTGCGTATTTGACCATGCAATTACCATTTACTGGTGCTGGTGGACTTTTTCCCCCTTCTCTCATTTGCCGCATTTGTTCCCGTTAATTGTTATATTCCCATAGTATTATTTGCCTTTGTGATAATGCACTTATCAATTGCATCCCCAGCCCCGGGGGACCCGGAGATAGGGCCGGGCGCATCGCATCTCTAGCTTATATAGCAAGCGCCCGGGGTGTACATTTGTGTACCTTAGCGTACATCCCCGCTACACGCCCCGGCTAGTGGGGGCACAGTTTGTACGTCCACGTACACTCTCCCGCATAGCCGGGCATCATTTTTTGTACACTTGTGTTCGGTCCCCGCATGGTCCCCGCCATGCCCCGGGTCCCCGGGGGCCGGGCTTGCCATTGATTAGTGCATAACAAAGAAGTCCCAAAAGATGGTATCAATGTTTACAATTTCAGGAATAAGGGTGTCTTTATTAACAAATTCATCAACAACCTATATTTGTCCTAAGGGGTAGCCTTATGTTGCATCCATCACACTAAACATATCCTTATGCACTAATCAATTGTAACCCAGGCCCCAGGGGACCAAAGACTTCATATGAATCTTAGTACTGTTATTTTGTTCACCTAACATAAGCAGTAATACACAGTATACATTGCCAATTGAGAGTTGCACAATAGAAGGTAAACACTGGTTCTTTTGTTGCCCATACTGCTCACACAGACCACCGTGAACAGCAATGCACCACTGAAAATTTACTTTTCGCAGTCGCTGATTGGACCTTAAAGGGTACGGTGCCAAATATTATCCAATCGGATTGATTTTAAGAGATAACTTCACAGAACACTTCCTTTAGGTGATTCCGTTTCTACATTTTGATTATCATATTCGGTTTTGAAATGGCGCCCAAATTAATACAACCATCAAGAAAAAACGCAAATTTCTTAAATATAGCAGCATAAAATGACATAAAAACATGCCAAACTAGGATATAAATAAATTGTAGAACGGCCCAGAATATTTTTTTTTAAATGTAATATGTATATGTTGTTTGAAAGAAATATGTCAGCGTTATCAATCAGTTTCTACATTTTTAAGAAGTTGGGTAGAACTTGAGATATGATTTTTTAAGCGAATTTGGGCGTAATCGGCATATACCAAAAGCACAGTACAAATGCGCTTGTGGTTTGGTGGTCAGTATGGGCTGCTTAGCAGGCGTAGGTAACATGGTAGATAAAACCCCGATTCTCTTGACCTTAATAGTTTGTCGCAACTGGTCTAGTTGGCGCTATAACATGGTCGAAGCCAACCACTGCTTGCCTTATGCGGCATGTCGCAACTGTTAAAGGGGGCGCTGTGTACATGAACCAATTTGATTACAGGCACAGATCTGGAGTTTCTTATCCCATAATTATTAATATCCCTGTGCTTAGGTGAACACCTAAGATCCATATGGCAGGGATTTGGCCGAGACGTACAAATTACCAATGTACAACCCTGGTACTGTTGTGTATCCACCATAATACTAAACATATCTTTAAGCCGACGAAAAAAAGAAACCCGGTTTTCTACAGGCCCGACCGACCCATTTTTTTTTATAAATCGTTGAAAACAATGTCCACATGCAATGAATACAGACCCAAATATTTCATGGTGAACCTCTCATCCAATATGAAATCATAGTGACTTAGTTACCAAGGTGGAAGTGATGATGATAATTAATCTTTCATCAAATAGTTTTAACATTTGGAATGAAGTTACTTGTGAAACAAAGGTTACACGACAAAAGTGTCTAGCACTAATTTGCTCAAAATAAGCTGTAGCGACTATGTCCACTGCTGCTAGGACCATATACTAGGGTCAATAACTCGGTATTGTGTTGGTACAGGGAAGTGTTTAATGTGCATACATCGGTGTGCACTAAAGCTGATCTCGTAGCAACCAGTGTGATGGCCTGAGCTCAGCGCACCATATTCTGGTCCGGTAAAGCAAGCAGAATAGTGGACGTTGTGTTCGTATGAGTTTGGACCAAGCTACCTGAAGCAACGTCCAAACTTTCTATTGTAATGAATTGAAATGATAATGATGTAAAACTCGTTTCTCATGAATTACCAAAATTGTTAAGCAATTGTCAGTATGTAATGGACAGAGCGCAACTGTTGAATACAATACATTAAGTAGTCTAGATGCAAGTCTTGGTTAAATAGCGTTGTTACAATTAATTCAATCTTGTGTTTCTTTTCAAGTCTAGTGTCATTCCAATTGGGCCAACAAAAAAAGAAAGTTCTGTTGCCCTCAGCGACCGACCCTAAAATCGTAAAAACTAGGGTCGAATTTTTGTTGTTGATTTAAATTTGATTAAAAGTGTCTAAATGTTACTATTTCTTGCTTGAAATGAATAAGTAAGCCTAAATAAATGGTTCTTTAAGACTTTTGTCACACGAGAAACATTAGTTAAATTGACATATGGGCCTATTTGTCTTGACATAAACCATATATTTATAAGCCAAAAAAAATGGGAAAAAATGGGGGGAAATGGTAAAAAATAAGATTTGAAAAGGAAAAAAATCTGACCGACCGACCCGATTTTAAATTTTTGGCACTTGAGGGAAACATAATATATTTTTTTGGCCTTGGTGTGCTCCCAATGGTCATAGACCAGAAAATTCAGCAACTGCTGCTGCACCTTGTCCTACTAAATAATGTTAACCCTTTCCACACGTCTATATTACTATTAGTTTTACCATATGCAAAACAGATTTTTCAGAAGGTCTATCTCTATGATTACTGAATCAATACTAGGTATGTTTGTACTTATTTCAATGCATTTCTCGTGGTGATTCCAATATGGTAATGAAATTGACATTTTGAAACATTTTGTCAAATTTTGGAATGTCGTCTGCAGACGCCTGCCACGTGGAAAGTGTCAAGAATACAATTGGGCTACCTTTCTCCCATGATTTGGGCTCTATAAGAACCCGGTAATTTCTAGGCAACACTGATAATTTGATGAATTCCCATGAATTCATCAATTCATTAAAGCGTTTATTCCTGACCTACATAACTATCCCACCATCAAAAGAGCGCCGCCATTTTATTGGCTAAATTTTCTACGAGAATTGACAAATTAATTGCTCATTCGGTTGGTGGATCGACATGAGCAAATCAAAATGGACGGCTCCATTGTCTGGCAAAATTGTGCACGAGGGCAGCAAACCAATACACAGGAAGTCATCCCTGATCCGTCATTTCATGGCTATTATGTTTTCTAATATTAATGGTTATAAAAAAACATGGCTAATTGTTTTCGTCAGCATTTTCTATAAGCATTTATATAAGGTAACCAAACAAATTCCTTTTCGCCAGGTTTATCATCAGATTTACTGTTTTAAAATATTGGAGACAACTTCTAAACCAACAATAGAGCTGAAACAATTTATTTGATGTTGGTTTGCAAGTGACAGTTGCGAGAAGAATCTGCAAGATGTACAGTCATTTGTTGAGTTGCGAGATAATATGTAGGCTTCTACCCACCTTACATGCCTTAGGTTAATGTCAATTTGCAATAATAATTACCAGCCCTACAAAATGGATACAAAACAGATTTTTCAGAAACCTTTCCCATCTTTCCAAGTCTTATCTCAAAAATTACTGAACCAATACTAGGCATGTTTGAACTCATTTTAATGCATCTGATTCCAAATATGGTGACAAAATTCAATACATTTGACATTTTTAAAACATTTAGAGAAATTTTGGATCACTGTGGAAAGTGATAAAATTCCACAACTGGCCGATTTTAATTCGCAACTGGCACATAGCAACTTGTAAACTGACCTTACAATTTACAAATGTTTACTCACAACTCCGACAACACAAATAGGAACTCGCAAACAACTTTGCCCTCTGTTCTATTAAAGGTGAAAGATTTTTGAAAATGTTCTCAAAGAATGCTACCGGTTTTGAAAAGCTATATAAATAATGATACAAACTTATCCATGCAGAAATCTGTTTTAAATCTAACAGTACTTACCTGAGTGTGTGTGTGTAGTTTGAACAGTGGTTATTTATGATGCGAGCAATATGTAAAGAAAAGAAAGAAAAATATATAACAATTAGTGGTGTTTTTAAGGTCAAGTTTAGAAAATGTCACTTTATATTGAACCATTTTGCCAATGGGAATAAGGCCTTTTTCCAATATTCTTTTGAATTGATTTTGTTCAACTGTCTATAGTCTATGCAAAACCCCAAAATGTTAATACGAATACCATACATCGTATTGACTCCATTAAACACCCCTGTTCTATTTAACGCCTCCTCCCCGGAAAATCCTGACGTCCCCCATACAAGTTTGATAGAACAAGGTACGTGAAAGTCACTTTTCTTATCCTATAAGACAACAAATTCGCCTGCAAAGTTGATCTTCTTAGCTATAAATCATGAGATGAATATCTTTTTGCCATAAAATCGGTCAAAATACGATGCGCAATGCAGCGCAATTCATGTTCTGGATTGATCGACAACACAGCAGCGATGTAGCGAGTGACGCTCAACGTGGCGTGGTATAGGAAAATAATATTTAAGCAACTTAAGGAGTCTGATCCAAATCCTTATTCCCTTAATCTCTTCAGCGATGTAAACAAGTCGACATCGCAGTGTTTGCATCAGGGGTAAGTTTAATGGAGTGAATACAGTAAGGTACTCTATGGGAGAATATTGGTAAGTAATCAAACCTCTTATCTTCCCCACTTTGCAAGGCATCAAGAACTTTCAAACAAGAATAGAAAAATGTCACACAAATCGAACCATTTTGCCGATTGCAACATTTGCTTTGAATCTTAAAATGTAGTACTACTTTTGTTAAATAATTGTTTATATTTTGTACAAACCCAAAGATGATTAAATGATATCAATTTGGTTTGAGAAGCAAACAATATTGGTATGTATGTAATCAAACCTCTCATTTCCCAACTTTGCAAGACATCAAGAATTTTTAACCAAGCTAAAAAATGTCACATAAATTGTGTTTGTCAAACAATTGACTTGCTTCATGTAAGACCCCAACAATATTGGAATGTAATCAAACCTTTGTTCCCATATTCCAAGACACCAGTTATTTTTAATCAGATTAAATATGTCACATAAACCAAGATTACAAAATGTCACATGGATTTAACCATTTTGCCGATTGCAACATTTGCTTTGATTTTCTTAAATTTTGAAAAATTGTGCTACAAATAAACTGTTTTCATATGTAAAACCCAAACTATTTTAATATGACATCAAAATTTGAATATCATATTGGATTTTATTTTGTCAAACAATAGACTTACTCTGTAGGAACCAAACAATATTGGTATGTTATCACACTTTTAATTTCACCAAGCAAATATTGGTATGAACTAATCTTTGGATTTGAGTTTGTTGAACAATTGACTTGCTCCATATAAGACCCTTACAATATCGGTATGTAATAAACCTTTATTTTTTCCATATTCCAAGACACCAAAATATATGTAATCTGATTACAAAATGTCACATGAACGGCAAGTATACAAAATGTCACATGGATTGAACCATTTTGCCTGTTGCAAAATTTGCTTTGATTTTGATTAATTTAGAACATTTTTGTTACAAATTAAATGTTTTCATGTGCAAAACCCAAACCATTTTAATATGCCATCACAATTTGCATATCATTTTGGATTTTATTGCGTCAAAACAATAGGCTTACTCTATAGGAACCAATATTGGTATGTTATCACACTTCTAATTTCCCCTGAGCAATCAATGGTATGAAATAACCTAATAATTTGAGTTTGTTAAACAATTAACTTAACAATTAACTGATTAACTTGCTCCACCTCAGACCATGCATACAATAATTAGGCCTATAGGTCAATGTGTACTGTAAAAGCTGAAATTTTCGCGGAGGTTTTATTTTCGCGCAAAATATTTTTCTTCGAAAATTATTACAAGCAAAAATATTGTTTTCAACATTCATGCAGTGCATCCAGAAGGTCGCCCGTGAAAAAAAACAATTCGGGAAATGTCTATGATATCAAAATGCGCGAAAATATCTTTACGCAAAAATATTGGCTTTTACAGTATGTGATGTTTCGAGACAAATTAGATAAATCAATGCACAAGCGCTGATGCTGATGTGTGAATAATGGCACGACCCTGCAGGGGGAGTGCTATTGTGAGCATATCAGCATTATTCCGTTTATAGTGCTGGACCAGAATATCGGTCCAAAATCTCACTTTACCAATCTGCGTCGTCGTTATGAGCCACAATGATTTGACTTTACTTCTTGAAATATATGCTGCTAAATTGTTTTTCAAATAATTGATCACCCCGTCATACATGAGCTGCTTCATTCAGCTATGCCCCCTGAGAAAACCATGACCCAATTGTAACATAATCATGTTGCCTGGATGTCAATGAAATGCAATTACGCCATCCATAATTCATTTTCAAAATAGAATTTTGTAGAACATAATTTTCTACTGATGCACAAAAAGTAGGCCAGCTTGGTTTATGTCAATAATTATCGTCATGGGGGGAGATGCAGATATTGCGTTAAAGGGAAGGTGGTTTTTCCCTGTTTCCCTCCTCAGGTGACACAATTGCTATCCCGTTCTACAGGTGGACACGTCTTTCAAGTAGGTTTGGTTTCTTTCTTTATTGATTTGGACCTATTCATTGAATTTAATCTAACGTTTAATAGAGGAACCACAATGGATATCAGCAGTTTACTTGCTATTGGTTTCGCTGTGATATAATGGACTTCAAAGCGTTGAAGCAACACATCCCCAAATATCATCGATCTATGAAGATGTATGAACATGATGAAGAGTGTTAACCCCCTGAGAACTACCGGCCGATTGGTCAGAAAGATAGATACATGATTTATTGCACCAATCAGAGACATTTTTACAATAATTGTATCCCTGATAAAGATGGGAGTGAAATATTTTACAAGCTGCATTTTAATTGGCTATTCAAATATGTATATCTTGCAATAAACCAATCAGAACCACTGTAAGATAGGCCGGTAGTGGCCTATCAGCATGAATTCTAGCAGAACCTATGAGCGTGTTTCTACTGGGGCACTGCAAAAAGTAAACGCTAAGATTTAATCGGTAAGTTTTTAATCCCCCCTGTTTCTACTAGCGAAAAGTTACTGCTAAGTTTATCGATCCTAGTCGATGGACCACGACATTTGACCTTTTGTAATACCAAACAATGCCACCGCACCAGAAAAAGATTGCTTCACAATGTGTATAACCCAGCGTGACACGGTTCACGGCACAAACCGCTAAGATTAACCGCCTTTCTGTTTCTATTGGGTTTAATGCCGATTCTTACCGGTTCCAAACCTGGTTTGTGAAGGTTTTTGGGATTACCAAAAATACTGATTCTTAGCGGGTTCTGCCTGTTTCTACTGGACAAACTTACGTTTATTAGTGGACTCTTCCCCGGTAGAAACACGTTCGAAGACTAGCGAAACTCAATTTATAAATCTACACAAGGATCATACAAAGGATACAATCCAAGTGAGTAAACTGAATAGATCATTTGAAGACACGGACAGCCACACCGAACACAATTGCCATTGTATTTTTAACCAGCAAAAAATATAAAGTGACTCTAATCTTGACCACTCTCTCACCAATTCATTTGCCTTATGCACTTATCAATTGCACGCCTGGCCCTCAGGGACCCGGGGCATGGCGGGGACCATGCAGGGACCGTACACGAGTGTACACAAAATGATGCCCGGCTATGCAGGGGAGTTTACACGGATGTACAAACTGTACCCCCACTAGCCGGGGTGTGTAGCTGGGACGTACGCTAAGGTACACAATTGCACACCCCGGGCGCTTGCTAATGAACTAGAGATGCGATGCGCTTGACGAAATAAGCCTAATAACACATAGGGAACACATAGAAATGCATTCGGTTATGGTTGCAGAAAGAAATAAGCGAACTTGGGACAGTAGCCGGGTGAATACTTTGTCCTGGGAAAATGGTGGCCGGGACTGTACACTTTGTCCTGGGAAAATGGTGGCCGGGACTGTACACTTTGTCCCGGCCATGGGGGGCCGGGACTGTAGCGGGGACGTACAAAAAATGGTGCCCGGCCCTGCGGGGACCGTACACGATTGTACCCGGGACATCACATGGGCAATTTGTACGTCCCGGCCCTAATCCCGACTATCCCCGGGTCCCCCGGCGCCGGGGATGCAATTGATAAGTGCATTACTGGTAACAACATCATACCCAGAAAACCATCGGGTCAATCTTTCCATAAACTTTTGTAAATATGTCAATGAACCAAGCCCATGACATTGAGACTAAATTTTGCCGACTCCTCTTAACCTCATCATTCATATAGAAACTTCATCTTCATCAAATATTTGCCGTTGTCAAGCAAACGAATCAAGATGAACATTAAAAGATGAATGTCAAAAAAATGAACACTGGGCATTGAGGATCTCTCCCTTGTGCAGATTTGATTGTCTCTTACCATCTATTGTTTTGTCAATATTTTAAAGTTTTGACAGAACATTTTCAAATTTGATTTGGTCAATTATTCTTCTGACATTGTGTCTCAGGGTTCTCAAGAATCCACATCCTTTGCAGAATATTTGATTGTCACTTACCATCAGTTTGCTTTGTAAATATACTCCCGGTCAAAATATCCCTCCAACCTTGCCATCATAGCATACACCTAGCACAAAAAGTCCCAGACCAAATGCTTTTTCTTTTTTTTTTGTATATAAAGCGCAAATGTGAACAATAGCCCAACAGACATTAACAAGGTTAATGACCAGAGTGATTAAAAATCAAACTGGTAACTCTCGAAAGAGAGCTTTGAAAGGCCAATCAATTGGTTCACTGCAACTCAGAAAATATGCATAAAACAAGACACACAAATGGGCAGAGGTTAAAAATGCCAATGAAAGTGACATAATAATAAGATAAAAGCCCAAACATAGAGAACAACATCAAAATATAAATTATAGAAAAATAATAATATCTTTGATGTTGGCTAATTAAAAATAGATAATCGGTACCAAAAATCTGAGATATACATTAGATGAGCAATTTTTTTCTTTTCTTTGTATGTGATTAGTTAGCCTTTCATCAAGGCTTTGTGGCGGTAAAACAGAGTGAGCGCCCTCTATAAAATGTGTGGAATACAAAGCCTTTCAGCAAATATTCTCTGAGTTATGTTTCGTATTGTTTTACAGACGATTTTAGCCGGAATAAAGGGTGTGTTAGCTGCGAATATTAAACATCTTTTGCTGATTACTGCGAGTCTTTACACACACATTTTCACTGCGTAATCACACACACAAATCAATGATATCCCACAGAAAACCATTTCTAGTGCAACTTTGCTGTTGTTATGCGTGGTCATTGAAATAACTTTTAAAATTATCCATTTTTTAATGTGGTATCAAACTGCGGAGAAGAAGTTTGCTCATATAACATATAATATCTCAGAATTTTGATACCGATTATCTATTTTGAATTAGCCAACATCAAAGCACCTGGTCAGGGACTTTTTGTGCTAGGTGTATTTTCACTGTACTGTAGTAAGGGACAAAGTTTAATATGGGTGTGTCTGCTTATAAAGTTGTGAATAGATAATCATTCTTTTGCCTAGATTGACATTCATATCATCCATTGCATGCATTCAATGAATCAAGATTATGTCACATAGATGACGTGTCAAAATGGTGTTCAGGCAATGAAAATAACCCTGGTTTTTTTGGTGTTTTTTTGGATATTTTTGGCAGATTTTAGAAATGTTCATTTTTTAACAATATTTTGAAATTTGCTAAAATTGCTGAAAACTTTGGGGGGAAAAAAACCAAAACAATCGCCGACCCTACCTGAGAGGTCCATTTGCTTGAAGTACAGGGTTTGTTTTTTGCGCCTCAGATATAAACAAAAATTGTGTAGATAGACAGACTTCTGAGCACTATGCTTACACATGTCTGTCAAGATTAGTATGCCAATGCTATGATGTTGGAGGGAGGGATTTCTTTAACGGAGAGTACGCATTTTGAAATTTAGAATGTTGACCTTGGATCATGGGGTCCTGTACATGTATGGGACATTTATTTGATTGCAGTGATTAACATTTACAATTCATCTTGGTTTGATCAAGAAATAAATATCTTTTTCTACAAAGTAAAACGAAAATGAAAACATACCAAGGCAGGCATGTATGACTAGAACTATAGGCAGATAGGTATGTTTGGGGGAAATGGGTTATCAACACCCAATAGAATACTAACTTATAAACTAAGGAAAGTAGAGCTGACCACTTTCAGTGGCTAAATTAGATCACAGGGGCCTGACTGCCACGCAGGTGTCCTGAGTTTGATTCCCTGCAACGACGCGGGCAAACTTTCCCCCCTAATTTGACCAATTGTTCTCCCCAGATAGTGTCATTCACAAAAACATGCCTTAGGAGTTAGGAGCTATTTTTACAGATTTTTTTTTTGATTTTTACAGTCATTTTCAAGGGAAAAAAAGAAGAAGAAAAAAAGCACTGACCGACCGACCCTGTCTGAGAGGTCCGTTTGCCCGTACAACAGGGTGGGTGGTTTTGTTCGTAGCCTAAACAAAGATTTTGTGTGAACATACCTTGAACATACCTTGAAGGCCACACCATCATCTACAGAAGTTTTGATAAGAATTGAGGCAGGGTTCCACCATCTGTGGTTTAAAGTAGGCTTGCTTGCCCATTACTCGAGTAGGCCTATGGCACCAAAGGTGTTAAAACGAGATGGCCTATATCCAAGTATTGCGCATACATATACTTGTACGTACTGACGTCATATTTTCCCAACAAAGATTGAACTACTTAAATTTACCAACAAAGATTGAACTACTTAAATTTACCATGAACTACTTAAATTGACCATGAACTACTAAAGTTTACCATGAACTACTTAAATTTACCATGAATTGGGCTCATTCTCAACCGATTGAAACCATTAGAGCAAACATTTGGCTACATTACGACACAGATTGGGCTAACTCTTCATCAAAACTTCCCACGGTAATACTTGTTTGTGAGTTCTGCTCTATCTACATTATCTAGCATGAACTGTCAAAGTGCAAACTATCCGCCTTCCATAATCAAATACGATTTTGCGATTTATTTGACATCGTCTTCCTTCCTCGCGAGGCGAGTAATCCGTCAAGGGACTTTCATGACGACGAACTCTTTGAAAGGTGTTCTACTTTGAGCATTGATGAATCACTTGTTACGAGCTGTAACTTTACATATTAATGACACTCTATACGATTTAACACTTTCCACTCGGCTATCAGTTTTACCATTTACAAAACAGATTTTTCAGAAACTTTTTCCAAATTTCAAGGTCTATCTCAAGGATAACTGGAGCAATACTATGCATGTTTGTACTTATTTCAATGTATTTCTCATGGCGATTCCAAATATGGTAATGAAATTCAATAATTTTGACATTTTTGAAACATTTTGTGAACTTTTGGAACGTCGTCTGTAGACGCCGGCCGCATGAAAAGTGTTAAACTCCAAAAGTCATTCACAGACATTTTAATTAAGAGACAAAATTTGCTGTCATCCTCTGTGACATAATCAAAATTTAGGCAACAAAATGTTTTGTTTGTTTCATTTTCTTGAGGCACAAAAGTGTTCTTACAGATTTATTTGGGGTTTTTTTTCATTCATTTATTTTTTAATGCAACTGGGATTTCATATTCTTTGCGTTGTTTTATATATCATGATGTAAACACCTTTTGGTGAGGCGGATTGAAGTACTAGTTAAAAAACTTCAACAGAAATAGGTGCTGAACCTAAGGCGATGAAATAAAGAATCCCCCGGGGGGGTTTATAGATTTTTGTGATTTTGTGTGTTAATTTAAAGGAGGGGGAAGGCCGACCAACCCACTCTGAGAGGTTCATTTGACAGGGGGTTTTTGTCGCCTAATTGAATTTTTTTTTTTTTAGTCAGGATAATTACTTCACAAAGTCAAAATAGTTGTTTTACTGAGCTATAATAATTGTTTGACTGAATCAGAGTCAAGATATTTGTTTGACCAGTCAGACCTTTATCTCTCACTTAGGCCAACAACAACAAAGTTCTCTCTCACATACATTCGAGAAAACAGCTATGCGATATGCAATTTAAAACAAAAAGTTAGAAAAAATTGCTATGCTAAATGTTAAAATTCCTTCTTTTTTTTTTTGGCCCCCTTTTTCTTCTTTTTTCCCCTTTCGGAGCCAATTAAAAAGACGGACAACTTAAAATAAAGAAGCCATAAATTGGGCTCATCGTGTAGGATTATGTGGCAGGAGTGACTCCACATACTTACTCGCGCGGGGAATGTAAGACAAATCTTCTCTCTTTTTTTCTTGGCCTAAATCGGGATAATTTGGTTTCTGTGGGCGTATAAGTCCGAGAAAAGGTTTCCCAGTGTTAACAATATTTTGTATTCCGAGTCAGCTATTTGATTTATTTCACTAAATCAAGATATTGTTTCCATAAGTCGGGATATTTACTTTCCTGAGTAAAGGAAATTAATTTTCCTGATTCGGAATATTTGTTGTCCAAGTCAGTAAATTTGTTTCATTGAGACAAGATTTTTTTTTTCCTGTGTTCATTTAGAAATTCAATTCCCTGATGAGTCTTGATATACGATGCCTGAAGTGCTCCATCTTCTTTGAATGATCTGTACATTCTGTCACATACAAGAAAAATATAATATATCGGATAAGCAAATGAAGAAAAAAAACCACATATTGTTAGCAGCATGACTATAACCTATATAATTGTCGAAATTTGAGATAATTATTCAAAAACGTTTCAAAAATGTTTGTAAATTTGTCACACATTTTGGCCAAAAAAAACATTTTGAAAATTCTTGAAATATTTTTTCACAATTTCTGTTTGATTTAGAGAGTGTTAAAAAACAAAACAATTAGACAATCTTTTGACATCATATTTTGAAAATGTTTGAAATGGGGTTATTTCTTCACAATTTATGTCTGCAGATTTAGATAGTGTTAGACAAATGTCTGGCCATCTTAGGGGTCGTCCATAATTTTCGCCATTTTCAGTTACGTACAAAGCGTACGTAAGAGGGGGGAGGGGTCGAAATGTACCTCAACCGTACGTAACTTAAATGGCGATCTTGAGAGGCGGGATTTTTTTTTTTAAAGTACAAAATAAAATAAAATTTCGCCATTTATTGCGTACGTAACTCGAGGGGGGGAGGGGGGTAAAAAGTTACGTACGCTCTGTACGTAAGTGAAAATGGCGATAATTTTGGACGACCCCTTACCCTACCCATAGAATGTGGGTTTTTTTGTGTGCTTTCTTTTTTCGTTGCCTTATTCTACAATTAGGCCTAAAAAAAATGTTTGATTGGCGTAACCCGACCAACCCTATTTTTACCGCCGACCCTATTTTAAAAAATTTAAATTTATTTATTTATTTATTTATTTTTGTGTGAGAAAAAGAAAAAAACCCAGTGAAAATGTGTATTTGTGCCATTTTTTTTATGTCTGTATGGTATATGTGTGCTGGTATATAAAATTTCATAGACGTTTTATAGATTTTATTTTATTTTTTAAAAATCCGACCTATCTACCCTATTTTTTTCTTCTATGTTACGCCAATCAAACTTCTTTTTTTTAGGCCTTATTGCTGATCTATTATTGATCAGAAGGAAACTACAGCGTAAGGGTTTGTCTGATCTGGGGCAGCTGTGAGTGCTGCATATCCCAGGGGGACCACTCCAATACAATAGTCGTACATACCAGCACCGAGATAGCCCCCTTTTACAGCAGGGCTGTAGTCAGGATAGAGGGCCTCAAAACCTTATCTTTTTCCTATCCCACACCACTTTCATTAGCCTTTTTTCCAGCCAATTGTGTTTACTTGTATTTTGATTTTTTTTTAATAGTTGCAGTGAACCAATTGATTGGTCCATCAGAGCTCTCTGTAGAGAATTACCAGTTTGATTTGTAATCACTCAGTTCATTAACTTTGTTAATGTCGGTTGGGCTATTGTTCACACTTGTTCTTGATATTTTTAAATAAAAAACCAACCCCACCCCACCACATCCTGAAAATATAGGGGCTGCAAACAAACTGACTACTGACCGATATCTCCTTATAAAAGAAGGATGTATTCCTTATAAAAGATTGGTGTGAGATATTTTAGAAGCAGCATTTTAATTGGCTATTCAAATGAGCATATCCTGTAATAAACCAATCATTAACACTGTCAGATATACAGGTAGTTAGCGCTCATTGGTCAATCATTCTGTTTTCCCTACTGACTGCCTACTTCCCTTTTATCTTATTTTTCATATACTGTAAAACAACTTAATTTTGCTAGCAATTTAATTTAACTAATTTCGCTAGGAGATCTAATTCGCCAAATTGCTGCCAATTATATTAATTATAATTGGTTATATATATAGGAAGATGATACTAATTAGTGAAATTAAATTGCCACAAAAAGTCGACTAAATGCTAATTCGCTAAATTAAGTTGCCCTGAAATTTAACTGTTTTACAGTAACCGAAACAATTAGGCCAAGTAAAATAATAAACGTGTTACTCGTCCCCGCCCTCACCAATTTTTTGAGATTGTCAAATAAATATTTTTGTTATTTAACTTTGTTTCATCAATTGTTGTGATATTAAAGAGATGATATAAGTGCTTGGGTATCATTTATAAACACAGCCCACACATGATTTCCAGGCTAGGAGTAGAGCAATGAGGAAAAAACAACAAATAATAAGGGCCTCCCTGTTTTTATGATTGACGACAAACCTCCAACAATGGGACAGGCAATGGGAACTTAGCACAGAATTTAATAACAAATTTGTGACAAATAACAAATAATAAGGGCCTCCCTCACCAACTTTTTAAAAAGTCCGGACGAGTAACAGGTTAATTTTTTTACTTGGCCTTACACAGTATAAATACAAAACTGTCTGCCCTTGGTATTCATGTTGCAATAATGCGACAATTCTCCTTTGGCATGCATCAATATCATTGCCATGGTAACTGCCTTTTCCTTTGCTCTTCTATTTTTTTTTGCACTTGACTATCAAATAAGTAGCTGTGTGCCAAATAAATGAAACATACTGTAAAAGCAGACATTTTCACGCTACAATGGGCTATTCCATTTAAAATTCATACCCCCCCCCCCCCCCCTGTGGAGGACATTACTTATGAAAACGTTTGGTACCTTTTCAAATATATCCATACTTCACGCTCAGTTATTATTGTTCAATTTCTATTGTAAACGCACCAAAATCATCTCAAAACACCGGCCGTTTATACATAAATTGTCAGAAATATAAGCAATACAGCTCGGAAAACCTCGTAATCGATATCAGTGTGAAGTTAATAATATCCTCTCTCCTCAAAATATTTTTTATTTCCTAACACATGATAATACAGAGGAGAACCATAACCTGTTTATGTTTAACTGCGACATAAAGGCATAAGATCCTCAAAAGACGTTATTCAAAATTGGCGATTTCATGTCTAAAGAGGGAGACATACTCGATAAATATACAATCTCGTACTTTTACTGCAATGTAATGAACTGTGAACTTCTACATTTTCCTAGATAGTGTCGGTTACCAGCAAACATTTCATTTCAAACTAGTGGAATTGATAGTTTATACGTTCAAGTTTATCTCACGAATGTAATAAAGGTTAAATATTGAACAGCTCAGATGTATGAAGCATTTTTTATGATTAGTGCAAAGTTCACCACATTGAAAAACTACATCACTCTCGTCTAGGGTACATCGTTAGCCTCGTTTTCGGAGCACTAATTGCTCTGAGCATGCTCAGTTTGATAGTACGGCCCTCTTTTGACGTAAATGCACCAATTATGTTATTGTGTAGTATCCCTTTGTTTCCCTAACATAACAAAACAAAAAAATCGACTGACCAACCGACCAACCAACCTACCAACCGAGATGTTGGCACTTTTTTTTGCCTTATAGCCTAACTTCTTTGTATTTGATAGTGGTTAGCAGGTAAATTGGTTCATGTTTTCCTTGCATCCGTTTTCTATTAGATCGGCTAGCTAGTCAATTAGATGTCAAAATGTGGCATTAACTACTTAGGCCCGTATTCTCGTACGTAGTTATAAACACGGTTTTAAGCTAAACAAGCGTCTAACTTTGACTTTAGACACATCGTTTAACTAGACGTAATTCTCGAAAATTTGTTTAACTTAAATACGCTTCGAACTCACTCAAAAGTGTCTAACTTTAAACATGGGTATGGGGGGTAGTTTAAAGCATGTTTAACTAAACTCGTACACCAACTGTATGCCTTGAATAATCACTCAATGGTGCCTGCTGCAAGCTGACGTTCAGGTCGTGTAGTATTAAAAATACACATGCTTTTGAGGTATTCGGTCGATTTCTTTTATAAAAGTTGCTGTCATTGCTACTATTGCTGCAAGTAATCGTGTCCAACAAGTTTTGTCCCTGTACCTATTTGGCTGATCAAACATATTTTTGGATTATTTTTGCTTGCAGAGAGATATAACTAAATATTTCTCGCACATTTGGAACTGACTAAACTATAGTTAAATGAGACATACCAATTTGCACAATACAATATCTCCCTCCGCTTATCCATGTCACCTAGCAACCACTTATGCATTTCATGTTATTTTGATACCATTAAGTGCATATTGCAATTATACAGCAAATTGTGAGATAGACTTATACGATGGGTATCAATAATACAGCGGCGGACTTAACGGGTTCGATCTGGTCCTGAAGAAGTCAGAGCTATTAGCTTGGCAGTTTTAAACTTGTCCTACGGCAAACCCGTTAAACTCTTAACTTATATTATACAGCAAATACATAGGATATATCACCACTTAAATTCAATTTTTGTTAGCCTTGTTGGATGTACTGTATGCGAATATTTCATAATATTTTTTAAAAATCCGGCATAATTCTGTTATTTCCTTCACACCAACATCGGTTAGTATGCGTCGTTCTTAAAAATCACGCACTATGAATACCTCTGTGAAGGGTATAACAGAATTACTCCATTGCTTTCAATGAAGTGGTATCACAAGGGTCTGTGGGTGGATTTTATGTACGCAATCTTACCTACACATATTTAAAACTGGTATGGTATAAGAGCTTTGAAGTTTTTAATGGGTAAGGCGACAACATAAACCCCTGTTCTATGGGCAAACGGACCTCTCAGATAGGGTTGGTCAGTTTGGGATAAGGTTGGGTGTTTTTTCAAACAATTTGGAACTTTTGGTGAATTTTCAGCAATTTTCAAGGGGAAAAAATCAAAATATTTCTAAAGTTTCCACACAAAAATTCAAAGTGTCCACAAAAAAATCAAAACATTTCAATTTTTTCCAATAATGTTCAAAAAATTCATAAAACATGGTTCGTTTTTCATCGCCTAAGCCTACGTTCTTCATGTTATAGTCGCTACATTAGGCTCATATATACTATAATGGATTTCAGACCACTACACCCCCACCCCCATGAAGATTCCAGAGTATAGCTTCTCTTACAAAGGTAATTTTAAAGCTATCTTCTGATGATAGTGCACAAATGTACAAAGTTCCGATTTATTTTTGACAACAAAAATGTGTCTACAGTCCTCCTGTAGAACAGATATCCGACAAAGAAAAAACGTTCGCGTCACTATTTCAACTCTAACAACAATTTGCAGACTACAAACGATACTAAAGTCTCACTTCAAAACCCATCCTATTAAAAATCCCCAATTACCCTCTTGTTAGCAAAATCTTATGAATCATCTCACATTTTCGGTCCTAATTCGTTGTCTACGTCATTGTCTGAGTCGCAAAATTATCAACATTATTGCAACGGTTATTTGCTTTGATCCCATCACAGAGCAAAAAGCCTATTTGTTGCAGGAGCCATGTTTAATGATAAATCCCTCTAAATAAATCCCTATATTAATCAAAAAGTATTGGCAACTAGAAATCAAAATAGAGTGTATCCCGGGGTTAAACCCCTCGGTGATACACAGAGAATATCAATTCGACACAAATGTGGTCTCATTTGACAAATTAAACATTTGTCATGGAAGGTTCATCAGTTAAGAAATATTTTGTAATGCTAAACAATTATTTTTTAATGATAAATGACCAAATAGTAGTATTTTTAATTAATTTAAACAGCAAATATCATGGCTCATAAATATTTTACTTTCAATGACAAATGAATGAATGACAAATTAAATGACAAATTAAAATAATAAGGTTTAATCAATAATTGAATGACAAATTAAATGTCAAATTAAATGATTAATCTTAAAATGTAATTTAATTGATAATTAGTCATTTAATTTGTCATTCATTAATTTGTCATTAAAAGTTAAAAATATTTCAGTCAAGGAAACGTTTGTTATGATGAAAATTAACTAGCAACACTTTTTATTGTTCTTTTAGATTCACAAATAAATGTGCCGCCATTACAGAATATTTCTTGAATCACAAACCTGCCATTTCTTATGACAAGTTTTTGATTTGTCAAATAAGACCAAATTTTTCGACGAATTAATATTCTCTGTGTATGAAATGCACATCTCAAGACTTTATAGATAACCCACAACCGCTGGGCTGTTGGTGTAGTAGACATAATTCAATTCATCACAATAACGCAACAACAAATTTGTTTATGCATCTCCAACCTACCCTAATTTTGAAAACTGACAAAAAAAGTTTGTACTGTACAAATGAATAGGCTACCGATCCTAACTTTGGATATTTTCCCATATCCAGAATTGTGCTTTCCGGAAAAAGAAGAAGACAAATATTAAACTGTTTCTTTGCTCTTTTTAACTGTTTTCAAACATGAATTAAAGGTATATGACCCGATCACTTTTTAGGGGCTATGATTTTTTTTTCACATCAAGATATTTTGGTATCAGAAGAATCCCCATATTTTTCTCATTATGTCTGTAAAATATTAGGGGCCAGAAATGTTTCATTTGGAAATCATAGGCTAAAATGTGGTGAATTACTGCCAAAGGTGGTTAACCACCAACCAGTCTGTGTACTACTCAATGGGCACTTGTCTTTTGACCTTGCGCTTCTAAAAATAGAACCATTGGAGTTATGCAATTCAAACTAAATTTGGAATGCAACAATTTTAAGGATGACCTTTCATGTAAAATAGAAAACGTCAAGTTGAAAATCGGGTCATCTACCTTTAAGTGATTTAATAGTAAACTATTTCCATTTACATCTTATTTAGCAACTATTACATACATCTTTTGAATGTGATTCTTAATTCAAGAGGAATGAGTCGGATGTCGGGGAATCCCAAATTGAGATATGGCCAATTCAAAATGGGGACTTACATAAGTTTTGATGGAAATTCATGTATACAATTTGACATAACTTTGGAACAAAACGTCGTATCGACATGGGGTTTTCAGTTTCTGAAAGCTCTAGGTGTCTTCTTTAAAACTGTATTAAAAACTCATTTTCGACCAGGGTCGACATCCGACTCATTCCTCTTGATCGCGTCACAATTAATTGTTTTTCTTCCTTCTCCATCTAATCCTGTACTAGGGGCCATATCGTCGCTATTCTTTCAAAACCTTGTATCTCCATCCAGCCCTTCAGCATGTATAAAGTAATACTTCCTATGTATGACCTTTAGGCGGTCTGCTCTAAACATTTTTATGTGACAAAATCACATCTATCAAAACCTTGTAAGTTCTCTTGCCGCGGAACATGTATAAAGCAACTCTTCCTATGCATAACCGTTGGCAGTTTTACTTTATACATGCTGAAGAGCCGGAAAAACATACAAGGTTTTGAAAAAATAGTGACGATATGTTAACGATGCCAAATGGATGGATTCACTATACCGAATATCAAGCGTGACAGCGCATTCGGATAAGAATTGGAATTATTTGTACCATTAATATTCATGGTTTTTATGCGTAGTAACAATTGAGCAAACATTTTTAAAAAATGCAAATAATTATGTTTTTAAGTATATAAATCTATGTCAAGTAAAACTAACTCACAAAAAAGTGACATAATAATACTACAAACGAGCAACATAATAATTAATTTCAATCTGGCAGACTTCGAAAATAATACGTGCACGAAAATCACTCACATACATGGTCCGATTTAATCAATACACTTGTAACGGTATTGTAACCGTACATGATTTAGTGTCAGTGAACAACAGGAAATTTAATACGAGCGACTCGTGAAAGAAAACGAGCGGCTAGGGGAAGAACATAGTTGAACTAGGTCACGTTGACAGGGATTAGATACCAAGGTTATCGCTCATCTTGTAATGTACACTCTTAAAAATACGAAGTCAATTTTGAACCGTTTGATGTAAAATCAATAGGCAAAGTATTTTCTACAGGACCTACCAGTAATGGAGCTTAATACAAAATAGTTTGAAAATATTCAGTTTGTTTAAATCTATTTTGATTTTGTTTTTAAACCTTGTTAAAATTCACAAAAATGTTCACAAACATGTTGAGACAAAAAATCCAACAGCTTCTTGGCTCAAGAATTTAAAAATAACTTACCCTTGTATAGTCAATAATAGAGCGTGTTTCTGCTGGGGCACTGCAAAAAGTAAACGCTAATAAACGCTAAGTTTCAATCGGTCAGTTTTTGATCCCCCCCCCCTGTTTCTTCTCGCAAAAAGTTACCGCTAAGTTTATCGATCCTAGTCGATGGGCCACGACATTTGACCTTTTGTAAAACCAAACAATGCCACTGCACCTGAAAAAGATTGCTTCACAATAATGTGTATAACCCAGCGTGACACGTTTACGGCGCAAACCACTAAGAATCGCCTTTCTGTTTCTATTGGGTTTATTGCCGATTATTGCCGGTTCCAAACCGGTTTTTGAGATTACCAAAAATACCGATTATTCCCGGGTTCTGCCTGTTTCTACTGGGCAAACTTAGCGTTTATTAGCGGTTTCTTCCCCAACAGAAACACGCTCTTAGTGTCTTTTCATTAGCTCTAACCCTGCTAAATCCAACAGAATCCAATGAGCCAGGCTGTCTGTTCCACCCGGCGTGGAAGTTTTTTGCAGACATTCTTGCCCCAGCCTATATATTTGTGGTGGTTCAAATTCTGGGGGGATCGCCGTGATATTTTGGGTCACTTATCGCCGCTGGATAAGAAATTCTGAAAAAAGTTGCCTAATAACCCTAAATTAAGTTCAAGCGAGTGATTTTTTAAAAATGAATAACAAGATAAATAACATTGATGACATTGTGTGTTAAGGGTGAATAAAGAGCAATTATAAATAGGCTTATTAAATCAGAATTAAACTTACTCTCTTAAATCAAAAGATTGAAAAGTCAATCTTAAAGATTGTGCTGAGGGAAGGATCTTAAAAGATTTTTTTTAAAAAGTTCAATCTAATAGAGTGAAATTTCAATATATCAGACTGAAATTTCACTGTATTAGATTGACCATTTTCAATCTTTTAAGATCCTTCCCTCGGCACAATATTTAAAATTGACTTTTCAATCTTTTGATTTAAGAGAGCTTTGAGGGTTATTTAAGTCGGTAAATGAAGGAAAAGAAACATATTTACATGTTACAGTCAAAGAAGATTGTTCCAGCTAGGAGATGATGTGGCCCTTAAAGATGACGAGAAAAAACACACAACCTGTTTTACGGGCGAACAGACCTGTCAAGTAGGGTCGGTTGGTCTGGTGTGTTTCTTTTTAGTTTACCTAAAATGTCACCAAAATTTGCAAAAATCAGGAATTTTTTTTAACATTTGAGGGGGAAAATGTCGGCAGATTTTTGGCCACAAAATGACTGATTTTACATGATTTGAGAAAAAAATTCTAAAAGAGGCGGCAAAAACAACTACCCTAATCTACGGGCCAGACCAACCCATTTATTTCCTCAAATTTTCAAAAACAACAGCAACAATTTTCACTTAATCAACAACAAAATGTTTTTGATATTTTTTAATTTCAACAATTTCAAAGATTGTTGAATTATTTTTTTTTAAATGCCTGATCGACCGACCCTACCTGAGTGGCCTGTTTGCACCTGTTAACGCTTTCCACGCGGCAGGCGGCTGCAGACGACATTCCAAAATGTCACAAAATGTTTCAAAAATGTCAACATTATTGAATTCTATTACTATATTTGGAATCACCATGAGAAATGCATTGCATTAAGTACAAACATGCCTTGTATTGGTTCAGTAATCTTTGAGATAGAACTTGAAAATTATGAAAGGTTTCTGAAAAATCTGTTTTGTGTGTGGTAAAAATAATAGCCGCGTGGAAAGTGTTAAAACAGATTTTGAAGATGTGTGCCGTAATGTTGTATAAGCATTTTGAGTGTAGAAAATCAGAGCTAGAGTTAGGACCAAATCTGACACGGTATGTATAAGAGTGTATCTGTATTATCATGAAATATTTTCATACCCTCTCGCACATGGTCAAGGCTAGAAGCATGCAGTATTGATTCGATTTGGTTAAAGGTAAATACAAATTTTCTATACTGTAAACGTGGACATTTACGCGCTACATTAATTTCCGCACTTTTCGTACTCCAAGCAGCTACCGCGAAAATAAAAACACACAAACATATTTACTTTTAGTAGAAATCTTATGTAATGAACTTTCAAAACGCAAATTTAAAAACAAGCGAAATGGCTTAAAATTGACAAAGCGTGAAAATGTAATCGCGCCAAAATTAGCACTTTTACAGTATCGAACTGTCTGCTACGTGAATGGAAGATTGTGTGGATACAAATAATTTACAGAGCGTCAAATTAATTTAGGGCCGAACGTACAAGATACAGAGGTGTGAGAGGCCACAAATTAAAAAAAAAGAGGAAAACAGACAAAAACGAGGGAAAACAGTGTAAAATTGGGTAAAAATGCAACTATGGGTATGCAGGATTGTTTTAATCCAAAGAAGATTTTAAAGACACCACCACAATGCATTGCGTTTTTGCAAAATGCCCTAATTCTCGTCTCCAATTTGTCTCGGCTCCCATAGACATATACGCACAATCATGGCTTCGTAGCCCGTTCATCGTTGGAGCTCTTAGGTTCTAGTTTACATCAATGACTAAATTAGTTATCAGTGTTCCTTTTTTCTTATTTCTTAAACTTAAGAGCTCGACAAATCCATCGTGCGAAAGAAGCTTTAGTTGGCTGGCGATCGCGCAATGCATTTCGGGAAGACCTGAAAATCTTCTTTGGTTTTAACCATTGTGAAAAAGCTAGAAGCGTCGTCTTAATTGTCACCGCAAAAGTCCATGTGGGGTCAAAAGCCCCCCCCTAAAATTTGATCGCGTTTGTTAGCATAACTCCACACACAAATGTACCTTTCAAAAGAAAAAACGCTTGGCTACCCATTGCGAGTTTTCTTTTTTCAATAGCATGTTTACTTCTTCCAAACCATTCACATTTCCCCAAAATGATGTTTTCAGAAAAATCTTATGCAAGAAAGTTACAAAAATGTCCCCAGTGCTGTTTAAAATTAATTTGAATTGTCTTTATTTTCAATTAAAAGAAAGTCTTTTCTTTCTTTAGCTGGTCCTTATTTGAAATTATAAATAAAATAATTTTATTTCATTCGTGACTGGCCAATTCACATCAATAACTTCACTGTATCGTTGAAAAATGCCACTTTTCGGAAAATATAATTTTGGGGAAATGTGACTGTTGTGGGAAAAGTAAACATGGTTTACGCTTAATTGTGTGTGGATTTATGCACATAAACTCGTATAGAATCATAAATAAAAAGTGCCACTTTTTTTGAAAACATCATTTTTGTGAAATGTGACTATTTTGAGAAAAGTAATAATGATATGGAAATCATGAATTACCGAAATTCATCATTTTTGCGGGGATTTAATTTCGCTATTCCAGGATTTGACTCTGATTTTTAAGCTTTAACCATGGTTTATTTCGCGGGGATTTAATGTCACGCATTTAAGGTCCTCGCGAAATCTGCAAAATTAAGTAGCTTCACAGTGCTCCCGAAACCGAATTCTTGGTGAATTTTGTTCACGGAAATGGTCCCCATTTAGCAAAGCATTAGGCCAAATTAAATTAATTGTTTGTCTCAAAGCTCCTCTCCTGTTGTAAAACTAATGCGGAATGCGGGGTTTTTTCTGGGGTTTTTTTTCGTTTTTGGTTTTTTTAAATATAAAATATTGAAATCCTTGTAAAAGTGAACTTTTGTATTTAAGATGATGTGATCAATGAAAATCTGAAAATCGGTGACATTTTGGGATTTTTTTCTTTCTTTTTTTGAAGGAAAAAATAAATCAGTCTAATGCGCATCAATAAACTAACGCGCGCGGGAGCTTTGAGACAAACAATTAATTTAATTTGGCCTTAAAAGGGAATGTTTTCCAGGAAATGAATGTCATTGATTAGCACCAAAAAGGGTAAATCAACCATTATCACTTGATGGAAAATTCTAGCCACGGTGGAATGAACCCAATCTGACATCTGATGATGAACATTTTTGAGCAAAGTAAATAAAATTGCTGGAGGTTTATCCTTTTCAGTTCCCTCCAAGGCATATGATTTTGACTCGGACCTTTTTATACCTTGTATGTATATTGTGTGTAATTATTGGATCAATGCCTCTTGTCCCGGGGGGGGGGGGGGATGGACTTGGATTTGGTTTGGTCGGGGGTGTGCCGCTGGAGATTCAAAACCCATACCCATTTTTAGGGGTGATTTTGGAAAAATCAGTACCCATTTTTAGGGGTTTTGCTTCATTTTAGACCACACAAATTTCGCGAAAATAGACCCATTTGTAAAAAGTGACCCCATTATTATAGGGATTTCCAGCACAAAATCATACCCCATGTTTAGGGATTTTGTGCCCAAAAAGCTACCCATTAGAGCGGCACATCCCCGTATACCGTCTTGGGTAAGTAGCCCCCCCCCCCCCCCCCCTCCTCGGGCTCTTGTCCCTTTCCTTCATGTTATTTGTCAGCTTCAATGGCGGCACCAGCATCATAATTAATGGTCAAATTTGGTATAATTCTAACTAATTTGGTAAGAAAATGCGCGCTTGCAAAGCCCTCAAACAAATTGCCATTTTATGCCAAAATTGTCAAATTTTGTCTAATTTAAACCCTTTTTTTTGAGGGGGGGGGGGGCAGAAAAATGACCCCCCCCCCCCTTCCCCTATGGTGCCGCCGCTGGTCAAGCTTGGTTTCCCCTTACAACTCACGATACAAACAGGCATACCCTTGCACATGACTGCATTTTCAGCATGTATTGCGCCAAATTGCCATGCCACAACCCTCTATCCGACCGACCCGATTTTGTCACGAACGTCGTGTCTTACAATGTTTCACACTTCAGCCGGCACTTTTGAGATTCTATTTACCCCGGTAAATTACATAGTGTGTGTGATCACCTGCTGGATGAGATCGGTGGTTGGCCGATCAATCAGATTTACTATCGTGCAGAGTTAAAGGGGCTCTGAACGATTTCTTAACACTTTCCATGCGGCTATTATTTTTACCATACACAAAACAGATTTTTCAGAAACCTTTCACAATTTATAAAGTCTATCTCAACGATTACTGAACCAATACCATGCATGTTTGTACTTCTTTTAATGCATTTCTCATGATGATTCCAAATATGGTGATGAAATTCAATAATTTTGATATTATTGAATCATTTTGTGAAATTTTGGACCGTCGTCTGCAGACGCCTGCCGCGTGGAAAGCGTTAAGATAAAAATGAAACCATAAATTATTACCATGTTAAAACAGATGATATATGCATCATATATCCTCAATCACATTTCTAAAACTTGCTCAATAAAAATGAAAATAAAAAATATTTATTTTGAGCCTTCTTCTTTCCACTTTTCTTGTGTGCATTTTACAGACAGCTCATTTCTAAATTAATCAAATTGCTCATTACTTTGCTTCAATTTTTGAATTGTGTCAAATATTCTAATTTTATTATGGAAAAAATGCAAATTTGCTATTTCTTGATCATTTTGATTTGTTAGCCAAGGTTTTCTGTGTTCATTTTTTTCTTCATGCAAGGCATGATACAAATTGGGTGGAAGCTATTTGTGGATATTTATAACTATCAAATTAATGAAACTTAAACAAAAGATGACATATTAAGTAAGCTTAATGATATCAGATGATTATAGTATAAGCGATAGTGTAACAAAAAACCCTACTTCTTACAAGAATTGAGGGCTCTCATTTTGAAAGATCTCTCAATGCCCCTACATGCGATGGTTTCATCTGAATCAGAACAGGAGGTATGGGTATTCAAAATTGTGGAGAGTGAAAATAAATGGGGGGAGAACACGATTCAGGAATGTATCATCCTGGGTCTGAAAGGTTGGGAGCCTTTGGACCAGGCACGTAACCAGGGGGCGGATGCCTCCCCCCCCCCCCCCACCCCCCCCTCCCCCACCCCCCCCCCCCCCCACCCCCAATCTGAAAAAGTCCTTTTTTTTTTGTACCAATGTACCTTTTTTTTACTAATGTACCTTTTTTTGGTGAAAACTCCCCCCCCCCTATTTTCCAAAAACTCACCCCCCCCCCTTCCCATTGTGTAAAGCATTTTTCTGGCCGTTTTGGACTAAAATATGTCTCCCCCCCCCCCTCGCCCTAGTTTGGCACACCCGTCAACAAAATAATTGGGTCTCCCCTACCCCCTACCTCTCCCGACAACAAGTATACATTGTCTACTTGACGCACACAACATTTGCAACTGCAGTATTATAGTTGTCTCCCAACCCAACCCATATCAGATTTCCAAACAAACCGACCACTACATACACTTACATAACCTCAGGTATCCTATTTCCACGACTTATAGGTCATCGCAAAAATAAACTGGACCTGGGTGATTTCAAGCGTCAGCGTACCTAGTATTCACGATTTACACCAGCTTAGGCGTGCTAAACGTGATTGATAGTTATTGATCAAAATGTAGGTACGCTGACGCTTTAAGACACCCAGCTCCACCAGTAACGCTCCATTAACAGTGTCATAGCTGAGGAACTATAACCTTTTTGCTGATATTCATTTGCAGATAACCCCCCCCCCCTCCCCTCTCCCCATGTCTTAAAGAATCACACATCCCACACAGTATACCCCCCTCCGGGTATACCTCTCTTAATGCGAGTATCAACCCAACAGCCCTCGGGAGAGTAACACGGCACTGAATCTTGACTCCACTTATCAATGTTCTTTCATGCTGTTTTTATGTTGATACCGCATAATACCGTCAAATTAAAATTGTTGCGCTACATAATGTTTATGCTTTTCACAATACATCCCAGCCACGCAAAAATATAAATGCGCAAATATAGTTTTTAACCCTTTCCACGCAGCTATTAGTTTACCATACAAAACAGACTTTTCAGAAACCTTGACCAACTTTCAAAGTCTATCTCAAGGATTACTGAACCAATACTAGGCATGTTTGTACTTATTTTAATGCATTTGACATGGTGATTTCAAATATGGTAGTGAAATTTAATAATATAGAAATTTAAAAAAAAAATTGGAACGTCATCTGCAGACGCCTGCTGTGTGGAAAGTGTTAAGTAGGCCTATAGACTTTATGTAATGGAACACCAAATCACAAATTTATCAATGCACAAAAATGTTACGAGATAGGCATAATGTGAAAATTCAAACCTGCAAAAATTACCACATTTGTAGTAGTTATTGATGAAGACATGATAAGACGTCATAATGACCTTGGATTTTACCCTGCGAGGATTTTTCCGCACCGTGAGATTATGATTTTGAGGAGTACTAACGGAACCTTTCCATCACCTCTATATTCATTAACAACATTTATTTTCGCAATAAATTAATTGAGGAGGGAGTTGAATTTGAATTTGATTTTTTTCCCTCAACAACAAACATGCATCGTTACACTGAAGCCAAATTGTAGAGCATTTGTGATTGATCAAAAAATGGCAAATACATGACACCAAAGTATGCAGACAATTAGGGAATGAAATAAAATACATGACACCAAAATATGCAGACAATTAGAGGATAAAATATAGTGCGTAGCTGTTTTGCTATAATACGTTGGTCTCAAAATGTATAGGCTGTACCATATTTGGAGTCTATATTCTATTTTCATTTATTGGTTATTTTCATCTTTTATCATAAAAATAATGCATTTTGTTATATTTATTTTATTCAAACAACAAATGTACCCCTTTATTATTGTTTACCGGCTTCCTGCTTCAGATAATCGTGTTCTTTAGCACACGCACATAGCAACGCTGCGTTTGTAGGTCAATAAATGTGTATGTGTTGTTTCGAGAGAATTTAAACAAATCAATGCATGCACGATGATGTTAATGTGTGAACAATGGCACGACCCTGCAAGGGGTGATATTGTGAGCATATCAACATTTGCGTAAGTGCGTTGATTTTTTGAGCATGTATTGACCTAATTCATACACGACCCTATACAAATCAAAATTCACAATTTGAGCATAATTTTGATCTATGTAATATGGAAAATAAACATGTTAACAAGTTTCCTAACACCCCCAGTGAAAATCGGCGAACCCGGGATGCCTGAACAACAAATCAACACAGAAATCACTTGATTTTGAAATGTAGTTTTGTGTTCCTTGTAGTGCTTTCATATGCAGTTACTCACAGTCAGACGATACAACAATTTCCCTGAGAATAATATAAATGCCAGAGCATGTTGACTAATTTAATTTGTTTTAATATTGACCACTCCCTAAAATATAGGACATTCGGATAATATAAACTGATTATGTAAAGATAAAAAAAGAAAATAAAGTGCTGTATTTTAAATTATTTATAGTATTGGCGTAACATGCCTTTGAAAAATTAGGGTAGGGCAGGCGGGATTTTTTTTTTAAATTTTGAATTGTAAATTTTAAATAAAATTATTATAAATTACTAAATGTTATCTCACAGAGTCAAATAAATCACAAAATATCACGAGGCTGTTTGAAATCGTCAGATTTGCTGTGTATTGTATTCCTTTTTGACGAGGAGCACCAAAGAACTTCCTTCTTTATTTTTTTTTATTTTCTTTTTCATCTGCAAAAAAAGAAGAAGAAAAAAAAAGCAAGCTCGGGCGGGTTATAATGCCAATACAACAATTTTGTTGTTGTTGACCTCATATCCATCTGAATTCTGAATGAAAAATCTCAAAAACTGAACGTGCCTGTCTGAAAAAACATGTTCAAAAGATTTTCAATGCTAAGGCTAAGGAAATGCTTGTATCATACAAGCGCAACGTTCTAGGGATAAACAAGCTCCGTCTAAATGGACTAAACAACTTCACATTGTATTACAGGTTATAATTCAATATTCCATTCATCCATAGTGTTTCTATTTTTATCCTCAAACCCATGGGATATTCAGTACGTGACTTATTGTCAGTTGCGAATATGCGACCCACATTGACAAAACCTGGGACAAGATACTTTTTTAATTATTCAGAGATATACAGTGTATCTTAGGCTATATTAAAAAAAAAATCTTTGTCTCAAAGCTCCCGCGCGCGTTAGTTAATTGATGCATGTTAGAATTTATTTTATTTTTATTTATTTTTTTAAATAAAATTTTAAACAATCCCAACATTTCACAGATTTTCATTTACAAAAGGTAACTTTTACAAGGATTTCAATATTTGATATTTAAAAATTAAAAAAATAAAAAAATAATTTTTAAATAGCATTCCGCATTAGGTTTTGAAAAACTGAAGAGCTTTGAGGCAAAATATTTTTTTAATATAGCCTTATAACATTATAACAGTAGGGTAACAAAAAACCACCCTGTTCTACAGACAAACGGATATCTCAGGAAGGGACATTTTTTCATTTTTTTTATTTACACAAATTTTCAACAACAAAAATTGTCGACTAAGATGACTTTTTTTTTAATTTTCTTTCCTTAAATATAAGTATAATTGCATTATGTTTATCCTATAAATAAGCAAAAAGATGTGTTAAGTCATTCCTAGATAGACAGACATACAGTTTGAAAAAGAAGAAGAATTTGTGATGCGATCTGTGAAAACCCGCCACATGGTGGCATTTTTCATATTGGAGATATTTATATCATAAGAAAGCTAAAACTGTGCTGATTACAGAACTGTTTCGATCATTTTTCTACGATCACTACAAAAAAAGTTATGAGTGAATGATGATTGTGATGTCACCAAAAGCTACAAAACAAGAAATCATGAAAACAGGCCAAAAAAGATACATAATTCAATATAATAACATTATAAGGTTAATAATAAAAGTGACTTAAGTAAGTTTGTCAAGGTGAAATTTCATGAAAGATGATGACACAAAGTACTGGAAACTAATTTTCTTTAAAAAAATCTAAAAAAAATAAAAAAGTTTTTTTTATTTTTTATTTTTTCTATTTTACCCATAATCCCTAGTTCACATTTTGCGACATCCGACGGGTTTTCTCAGATCGCATCACATTTGACCATAAAATGAGCTTAATTGTTACTGAACGAAGCATGGCGCAGGTCTTTTTTGTCTGTGTTAAGTGCTTTAAAACATCTAAAGCAGTGGTGTGGATCCCCCTCCCCCTCCCCCCATATTAAAGTTGTGTCGCTCGAAATGGGCACTGTCGGTTGAGATTGGTACCTTTGGTTGTTTTTGGCACCTTTGGTTGGGATGTAACTGTCGGTTGAGATTGGTATTGGTACACTATGTGACAACCCCCCCCCCCTCTCAAGTTTCTGACTCGATGGCAATTCTCAAAAGTTGACTTTCTGATACTATCCTTGTCTGTTCACGTTTTCCCCCACCCCCCCCCCCCCCCCCCCCCCCCCACCGCCCTCCAAAATAAAAAACCTCGCTACGACACTGCTCTAAAGTAGACAAATTTCAATGAAACACCAGGAAATAAAGGCCACTTTGCAAAGGTTCATTGACCATGTTGACCGCATGAGATCCCATATGCACCTAAGTATGGATGGATTGTCAGCAGGATCATTATAGTAAATGCATTCATTTGTTTCTCTAGACTAGAGGGTACTATAATTAGACAGATAAAGTAAGGATGATTGAAAATGACATTTTGCACACTTTTTATTTCATGACATAAATGGGTATAGGCATTATTATCTGCTATGGTAACCCATGAGTATCGGCATTATCTGCTATGGTAACCCATGAGGTCACTTTGGAATACAGCTTGTGTGCTGCGGATTAATCTTAACACTTTCTACAGAGCAATCGTTTGCAGACGACAGTTCCAAAATGTTCACAAAATGTTTAAAAAATGTAAGAATTATTGAATTTCATCACCATATTTAGTATCACCATGAGGAATCTATTAATATAAATACAAACATACTTAAAAATTTGAGAAGGTTTCTGAAAAAGTCTGTTTTAATGGGAAGAAAAACTGCATGGCCTGTACATGCTTTCCTATAAGTATTAATTTACCAATGTCCAATTGTAGTTTGCCATCTGTATAAGATATCCTTTGATCGCTTAGCCTCACCACTGAACAACTTGAAGATTTTCATTGACAATATCTTTATTTGTCATACAGTTTGGCAGTAGAGCCCGGAGCATAGGGCAAGCCTTCGTGAGAATGGATTTAGACATGGGGTCATACAGCGATTGAGAACCCTATAGAAGGCTGTATTTAACTAGGTGAAGGTTTACAGCACTTGAAAAACCACAGGGCTGGTAAAAATATTCCAGGTAGTTTACCCTAAGTGAGGCTAAACACAAACAAAAAGAGTTGTGTTGCCCTCACGACGGACCCTAAAATCGCAAAAATTAGGGTCGCAATTTTTTTTTTTTTTTTTTTTTTTTCAATTTCTTTTTCATCTTCTTTTTTACTGGGTCCATCCCAGTATTGAATTCGTCTTACTAGCTCTGAGTCATGGCTCAAGGACTGCAGTGTTGCCAACTCAGATTAGTTCAAAACCGCGGCCCAAGTGTCCTCTAAAACCGCGACCCGCGACAAAAATTGTTGTGTTCCCATAGAAAATACAGTGTAGCTTGACTTTTCCCTAAGACTAATAGTTATATTAGTCTCAGTTTTCCCAAACCGTGGCCCCCGTTTTTTTGCCCGCGGTGCAGGGGACAAAAGTAGCCCAATAGTGCGGCCAACCCGTGGTGTAGGCAACATGTCTCAAAAAAGTCTTAAAAAAGTCTCAAATAGTGTTGCCAACCGTGATGTTCCAAACCGCGGCCCAAGTGTGCTCTAAACCGCGGCTCACGACAATAAGTAGCCCAATTATATTACGATCCTGTGTACTAAGGTCATTATATCATGTGTTACGGTTGATTGGGGGAGAACCTTGTTGGTTACGGTCGAGTTTATTATCAAAGACGCTAATCCGTATATAAGTTTGTCGTGGCCAGTATTTGGCTTTTACATGTCTCAAGGATCTAATCCCCCTGTGCAAACGTCGGCGGTAATGTGTGACGCTTGGTCGAAGGTAGACTTTGGATTCTGTTGACGGTGAAATGACCAACCGGAAATCATAAATATTATGCTAATCATTAAACATGTTGATCCTCTCTGTGCTACGGTGCATCGTTATTGGTTAGTCAGTCAAAGGGAAACTGTGGCTTCTAAAGCTCGCGATATTATCAACTTTGAAGCCAGGAATTCGCGCAGTCGCAATGACTCGAAAGACCGGGGGAAGGACCTATGTTTCAGTTGGGTGGCAAAGTGTTGTTGTTTTTGTATTTTCAAGTGGGCGAATGCCCGGGGGAGGGAGGGCACTGACGTTGGAAAGGTGTTCAAAACACTGGAGGAAAATCGCGAACATTTTCATTACAAAGCCCCATTTTTTTAAAGACATCGATAAAATCAGTTTAAAAATATTTTTTCGTCATAAAAAAATCTCTTGGTTCAGTTCGTACTCTACCCTGAGACTAATATAAGTCTCAGCTCTACCTCTGTACCTGATCCCCTTTTTGATACCGTGGTCAATTTTTAATTTTTTTTTTATCAGTATTATAGGCGAAGTTTTTTGTGCTGGTATTTTATAACAAACTTCCTACAACCCTTACCCCTTGAAGTCTAATGGAATATTCAGCTTTAAACACAAATACATTACATGCTTACAAGAAATCAGGATATGGTCACGCGTTATGAACTCGCCTCCCAATAGGGTGGTGCCGTTACATTTTTTAGTTTCATGCTGTAATTGTCCTCAAATATTTTTAAAACCACAAAAGCTATCTCAACAAATTTGGTATCATTTTAAAGCCCTAATAACAAGCTATCTGCCTGCAAAATGGCATTGGTATAGCTAATACAGAATGGGAGATACAGCTGTTTGATGTTTGGGGACCAGGGGTGGTGCTGGAAGGGGTGTTTCTGGAAGGGGTGCCGCCTGTACAAACTCAATGGGGATAATCCCATGTTTTGTTCTTTTTACAATAACTAGTCTTTAAGTATGTGGTTCAACAGACTTGTCAACTATTTGTAACAACTAATTAATTATGGATAAGACAATGAACATCAGCTTTCTTCCTATTCGCTACACAGTAAACATGAATAATCAGCCTCAATTTACCGGATTTATATAAATGACAATAACAGAAAAAGTGTTCAACCTATGACAGCAAAAGTATACATTTTTGGAAAGCTTGTAACTAGAGGAATTCAGAAATGCAGTTTATATCAGGGAAGGGTTCATCCTTAAACAAATATTTTTGAAAATTCTAAAAATATATAAAATAAAAATTGGAGATATTCACTAGCCGGTATAATTACCATACCGACGTAGTAACTTTAACAATTATATATCATCTAATGGGTAATTTCATGAGGAATTCAAATATGTAAAGTAAATAATGATAGGGGTAGGTATAAAAAATATATGGATCTCGAATTAAAAATTAAAAACTCTGATATTTTCCCGAACATTTCCGATCATACCATTTTAGTTCTTAGTCGTACTATAATTTTAATGGCATATTTAGTTTCCTCATGAAATTTCCCTTCAGAAAATATATACTTTTACTACCTCAGGGGGGTATACAAGCAAATATAAATGTGTAAAGTTAAAATCATGTCGTGAAAGCCAAAATCCGTGTGTAACGCGAAAGGAGGCGAGCTTAAAACACATGACCATATATGACAACAGTGTTGATGGAATCGTCGCTGTTCTGCTGACATACCGGCACATTACAACAGAAATAAGTAAAGAGATGTGCCGGTATGTCAGAACAGCGACGGAATGTTTAGAAGCCATAAAGCAAATATAACGCTTGTTGAAGACAATAGCGGCGTGTTAGCCCAAATACGTACTTGAGTGGTTTATTGGCCCATCAATTGACGGTACTTGAAATTAATGACTAGATTGTCATCGCGCACGGGAAGCTACAGCCATTCTTGCCGGGGGGGGGGGGGGGGGCACTCATATGCCGTATCTACGTAGGCTTATATACAATGTATGTTAGCACAGCAAATATTTGAAGGCCTATAAGAATAGTCTTAGAAATTCGAAACTTAACTGGTATTTTTTATTGATTGGCAAAAAAATAATACAATATACGAAACCAGTCCCAACTGAATAGCAAAAATACTGGTTAAAAACTGTTTTTCTCGATAAAGAATTGATTTTCTCAAGAAAAAAATAGGTCTCAAGAAATGTGTTTTTTCCTCCTCAAATCCAGTCATTCATTGTTGTCAAGGCCTACTGCTTTCCAATAAATGTGTGTACACCGCCCGGGGTACACCGCACACGTCAGTGGCGTAGCTAGGATTTTTTCAGGGGGGGGAGGCAAGATTTCAAAAACCTTCGTAAATAAGGTCCACAAATTTCGCACGGTCCAAAAATGTCGCAGTCCAAAAGCAGCACAGTCAACAAATAATGGCCAATCCGCAGGATTTTAATCAATTTTTCAAAATAATGGCATTTATTTATTAAAAAAAAGGGAAAATGTTATTTTTAAAACGTTAAGAGAGTAAGAGTAATCTCCAGAGAGTGGGGCGGGGCACAAAGGGAGGCGGGGGCACACAACAAATTCTGTCGGGGGGGGGGGGGGAACTACCAGCCCAAATTTTAAATATCCTACCCATCAATTTTGCCTTAAAGACACAACAAATCTGACCTTGGGACTGTGGTGAATACGTTGTCCTGGGAAATGGGTGGCCGTGTAGGGGAGATGCGAGAGAGTTGAGCCACCGGGAGAGTTGAACCACCCCCTATAACTCGAAAAGTAGTAACTTACTAAAATTTATATTGGCATATATTGTTATACAGCATCAATACGACATTCTTAGTGTTAAACTCTACTGTCATGTGTGCTCAGTATCAAAGATACCTAAACAAAATCATTTTTTTCACTTTTGAGTGAAAAATAGAAAAGTAAATGTTTTGTCTTTTTTCCCATAGCAAGACTTAGAATATAATAGCGGTAATTTGTTTATTGAAGGGGGTATATATGACCATTATTTTAACTATTGTAAACTACCAAAAGTTCTACACCAGACAGGATTGGGTTATTTACAAAATGATCACCATGAGGAGAGTTGAGCCATTGGTCATGGGGAGAGTTGAGCATAGGGAAAACATGTAGTAACATTTTGATTTTTGGACTAAAGGTGAAAAATGTATAATAAATGAGAGAAAATGTTATTTTGTGCCATGATAATAACAATTGAGAACCATATTTACTTTAAGGATTAATAAATCAAAAGTTGAAAAAATTGGATTTTGTTTTTTTCACCAGCCATTGACTTATCATGCTGGCTCAACTCTCCTGTAATGGTGGCTCAACTCTCCCATACTGTAGGGAGAGTTGAGCCACTTTACCAATTTTTTTCAAACCTTTTGTATAAATAAGCCTTAACTGCTATCCCAACTGTTATTGTTTCACAACGAAAACAACACTCTAAAGTTTATCTTACACAAATTTTTTACAGGTTTGTACTTTTCTTCCGCATATGGTGACACAAAATATAAAAAATGGCTCAACTCTCCCGCATCTCCCCTACACTTTGTCCCAGACAAGGGGCCGGGACTGTAGCGGGGACGTGTACAAGAAATGGTGCCCGGCCATGCGGGGACCGTAAACCCGAGACGTACGTCACATGGGCAATTTGTACGTCCCGGCCCTAATCCCCGCTATACCCGGGTCCCCCGGGGCAGGGGATGCAATTGATAAGTGCATTAATAATTTTGAGTAACAAAATCCAATTCAATTTTGTTGTCTATTAAGCTGTATATGGATCAAAATGCTCCAAATTAGATGAATCAAGTTTGTGTGTACCGGTTCTGGCATGAGCCTGAGCACGGAGAGGCAGACGGGAGTATGCAGAACTGAATTATATCTTAACTATTTGGTAAAGATCATTTGTGTCAATTCCACGTGGTTTATAGAACCGGAGATATATCTTTAGTGACATTTTAGAACACTTTAGACCCCGTGCCGTACCGAGAAGGGGAGAGTATCAGAACTTAATTCAACCGTAAATATTCAGTAAAGATCATTAGTGTCCGATTGAAACTTTCCACGCGGCATGCGTCTGTAGACGACATTCCAAAAGTTCACAAAATGTCTAAACACATGACATATTGTAGCAATTCCACGTACTAATGACATTTTAGAACATTGTAGACCCCGTGCCGTACCGAGAAGGGTGGGGGGGGGGGGGGGGGTGAGAGGGGGGAAGTATGCAGAACTTAATTCAACGTTAAATATTTAGTAAAGATCATTAGTGTCATTAACACTTTCCACGCGGCATGCGTCTGTAGACGACATTTCAAAAGTTCACAAAATTTCTAAAAAATGACATATTGTAGTATCAATTCCACGTGGAGATGTATCTTTACTAATGACATGTAAGAACATTTCAGACCCCGTGTCGTACCGAGAGGGAGGGGGGGGGGGGAGGGGCGGAAGTATGCAGAACTTAATTCAACGTTAAATATTTAGTAAAGATCATTAGTGTCATTAACACTTTCCACGCGGCATGCGTCTGTAGACGACATTCCAAAAGTTCACAAAATGTCTAAAAAGGACATATTGTATCAATTCCACGTTTAAATATTTAGTAAAGATCATTAGTGTCATTAACACTTTCCACGCGGCATGCGTCTGTAGACGACATTTCAAAAGTTCACAAAATTTCTAAAAAATGACATATTGTAGTATCAATTCCACGTGGAGATGTATCTTTACTAATGACATGTAAGAACATTTCAGACCCCGTGTCGTACCGAGAGGGAGGGGGGGGGGGGGGGGGGGAGGGGCGGAAGTATGCAGAACTTAATTCAACGTTAAATATTTAGTAAAGATCATTAGTGTCATTAACACTTTCCACGCGGCATGCGTCTGTAGACGACATTCCAAAAGTTCACAAAATGTCTAAAAAGGACATATTGTATCAATTCCACGTGAAGATGCATCTTTACTAATGACATTTTAGAACATTGTAGACCCCGTGCCGTACCGAGAGGGGTGGGGGCTGAAGTATGCAGAATTTAATTCAACGTTAAATATTTAGTAAAGATCATTAGTGTCATTAACACTTTCCACGCGGCATGCGTCTGTAGACGACATTTCAAAAGTTCACAAAATTTCTAAAAAATGACATATTGTAGTATCAATGCCACGTGGAGATGTATCTTTACTAATGACATGTTAGAACATTTCAGATCCCGTGTCCTACCGAGAGGGAGGGGGGGGGGGGGGGCGGAAGTATACAGAACTTAATTCAACGTTAAATATTTAGTAAAGATCATTAGTGTCATTAACACTTTCCACGCGGCATGCGTCTGTAGACGACATTCCAAAAGTTCACAAAATGTCTAAACACATGACATATTGTAGCAATTCCACGTACTAATGACATTTTAGAACATTGTAGACCCCGTGCCATACCGAGAGGGGGGTGAGAGGGGGGGGGGGAAGTATGCAGAACTTAATTCAACGTTAAATATTTAGTAAAGATCATTAGTGTCATTAACACTTTCCACGCGGCATGCGTCTGTAGACGACATTTCAAAAGTTCACAAAATTTCTAAAAAATGACATATTGTAGTATCAAATTCCACGTGGAGATGTATCTTTACTAATGACATGTTAGAACATTTCAGACCCCGTGTCGTACCGAGAGGGAGGGGGGGGGGGGGGAGGGCGGAAGTATGCAGAACTTAATTCAACGTTAAATATTTAGTAAAGATCATTAGTGTCATTAACACTTTCTACGCGGCATGCGTCTGTAGACGACATTCCAAAAGTTCACAAAATGTCTAAAAAGGACATATTGTATCAATTCCACGTGAAGATGCATCTTTACTAATGACATTTTAGAACATTGTAGACCCCGTGCCGTACCGAGAGGGGTGGGGGCTGAAGTATGCAGAATTTAATTCAACGTTAAATATTTAGTAAAGATCATTAGTGTCATTAACACTTTCCACGCGGCATGCGTCTGTAGACGACATTTCAAAAGTTCACAAAATTTCTAAAAAATGACATATTGTAGTATCAATGCCACGTGGAGATGTATCTTTACTAATGACATGTTAGAACATTTCAGACCCCGTGTCCTACCGAGAGGGAGGGGGGGGGGGGCGGAAGTATGCAGAACTTAATTCAACGTTAAATATTTAGTAAAGATCATTAGTGTCATTAACACTTTCCACGCGGCATGCGTCTGTAGACGACATTCCAAAAGTTCACAAAATGTCTAAAAAGGACATTGTATCAATTCCACGTGAAGATGCATCTTTACTAATGACATGTTAGAACATTGTAGACCCCGTGCCGTACCGAGAGGGGTGTGGGCTGAAGTATGCAGAATTTAATTCAACCTTAACTATTTTGTAAAGATCATTAGTGTCAATTCTACGTGGTTAAGTACCGGTTCTGGCATTTTATTACAATGTAACAAAACCTCCTTTATGGAAACTGAAGTAATAAAAGATGACCATTTACAAATACAAACCAACATTCCATCTAAACAGTACTTACCTTTCAAACGGTGTTATGCATATGACTGTGGTCCATCGTGACAATTAGACTAAAATATAAACATTTGCTTTACTTGTAGCACACAAATTTCTTAAATTGCAATATTGTTCTTGTAAACAGATTTAGAATAGAGTTATAAGCTATATAGTTTAATTAGTTCCATCATAGCAAGATACAGGGTGAGTCAAAAAACTGCAATAGTGGAAAGAAGCCATTTTGTTTCCAAAAACAAAATGAATTTTAAATTTCTTTAAACGTTGCAAGAATGATGTATTTAATCCTAACTTTGTGTGAAAAAATGAAGTCGATCGCATTTTCATTTGTCTTTGGCAGTGACCCTCTTTGCTGTACAACCAACTATACCTGTTTGTCCACGAGCACAGGGATTTTCATTTGAAATGGCACACATTGCATTTTCATATTTGAATATCCCGCCAACAAAAAAAGGAAAATGTCACTTTTTTATTAAAATTTAGAATATTATACGCTTTCATAGCATAGGTATGATTATAATTGATTATGCTAAGTTACATGTAAACAAGAAAGGATGCCATCAAATTCCAATAACATCACAAATGAACTTAAGTTTCCAAATTTGACTGAGTGACACATTTTGCGATCTGATGCATATTTTGGGTATCTCGTGTGAAATGGGTGCACTGATTAAAAGGTTCAAATTAATTTTGGTTTTGAAAACAAAATGGCTTCTTTCCACTATTGCAGTCTTTTTGACTCACCCTGTATATTCAGCTATTATCAATCCGCGCACACAATTTATCCAAGCCTATAAGAACGATTTTTGCAAACAAAACAAAAATGCAAGTGTTTTAATTGCCTACTCTTCCACAAATTAAATCATATGTAAACAGTTTCCGCCAATTTGGAACTAAGTAAACTATAGCACTAAAAATAATCGCAGAAGGAATATATCCTAGAAATTTCGTTTTTATTGAACAAACTACAACTATTTTTATAGTAAAGATGTTGTATGTGTGCATAATAAACATTGTTCGGCAAAAAAATCATACACTTGTCCCATTATTTTGAGTCCAATCAAACTAGATAGCACCCCCTTCTTGGCTAAATCGCTGCTTCCACTTTCACTTTACATAACCCACATCCACGTAAATGCGCCAATTAAAAATATATACAAAATTGAAAATAATATGATTAGCTTTGTAAATATGTCATGTCCATCAACTCAATTGTTTAATAACCATGTTTATGCACCAATTCAGTAAAACAGCATACCCCACGGTAACCTTAATATTTCAATGGGGACATTGTCACTCATCTCATTATATCAGTTCGTCTGAAATCTGATAAAGACTGTTTCCCTTACAAATATACAAAGGATGAGACCAACTCTATTCACTAACAGGACCCAGTCAGGTTTTGTTCAAAATCTCAAACCACAAACCCCGAGAACCGCAAAAACCGAGAACCGCGAAAGCCGAGAACCGCTCTAGTTAGATTTAAATTTGTCCTTAAAGTGTCTAAATGTTACTATATCTTGCCTTAAATGAATAAGTTAGCTTTACTAAATGTTTTTAGACTATTATCACACTAGAAACATTAGATAAATTGACATATGGACCTATACCAATTTTGTCTTGACATAAACCATATATTTGTTAGCCCAAAAACAAACAAAAAATCTGACCTACCGACCCAATTTTAAATTTTTAGCACTTGCGGGCATCATAACATTATTGTTTTTGGCCTGATTTATGATACTGAACTCATCTTTATTCAATCCTCGGATAAATCCTTCCTTAAGTCCATTTGCAAGGCATATTCTACAGGGGATTAGAATGACTTACGAGATTTGCAAGGTGTTTATTTTGAAGCATTAGTAATAGCAGGGATAAAGGGATAAGAAACTCCCAAGACAAAACCCTGATTCTCTTGACCTTAATAGTTTGTCGCAACTGGTATAGGTGGCGCGCTATCATTTCCAAATAGTTGGGGGTTAAGGGTTTATTTTGTTCACATTCTTCTAAAAACTCCAAATTGGACTAATATGTTGCTCATATCATACTCTTTTGATTTTTGATGGTTGCCAAAATTGGAGCCTTCTGGGAGGGACGGCCATATTGGCCAATTCCAATATGGCCGCCATACTGGGGGATCAAAATTTCAAAAATGCTTCAATTAAGCTGACAAGCATACCAAATTGTTTGTCTGATGTGTGGTTACTGAGATATTGAACAAAAACGTGAAAAGGTCGTTGACCTTTGCATTTGGGAGTCAAAATTTGAACATGCTTCGATTTTGTCAAATGGTAATTGTTGCGATCGCAATCACTATCATACGCCTATATACGCCCAAAAGCAAAGGTCAACGACCTTTTCACGTTTTGCTCAATATCTCAGTAACCACACATCGGAAGTGGTCCTGGTGCTCAGACAAACAATTTTCAGCTAAATTGAAGCAATTTGAATTTTGATTCCCAAAAAATAAACCTCCGGGGGGGCTGACCAAGGTTTTTTTAATTGGTACCCAAAAAAAAATCGTAAAAGATCCCAATTTTTTCCCCGTTAGCTCGTAAGTGTGGGGGTGTGTGTGTGTGGGGCCTGTGATGCCCTAACAGCCCCAACTATGATTGCTTAATCGTGTGTCGCAACTGTTATAGAGTGCGCTATGTTATGGGCCAAATCTAAACAATGCACAGATTGTGAGATTCAATCGCCTGGTAATAGAGGGATGTCACTGTATTGGCTGCTGTTTGCTATATGTTTGTATTCAACAAAGGCACATCATATGGAGAACCATTTCTTAGTACAGTCACAGGCCCGTCAGATGGGGGGTGGGGGGGGGGGGGGGGCGACGGTGGCGATCACCCTTTGAAAATCTTCCCCGGAAAATTTGACCAAAAACAGAAAATCAAAAGTACACATATGAAAAATTTTGAAAAAAAAATGTCACCTAATGTAATATTCGTTGGTACAAGCTTGTTTAGAGTCAAAATGTACCTCAATCGTGCCAAAAATAGGTGTAAAGTCAAACAAAAAATCGCGCACTACGCGCGCATGTCTTGACTCAAAACAATCCTGTCGGTTCGTTTTCAGTTCTCGCCCCCCAATATGAATAACCTGGCTACGCCACTGGAGAAAATCCCCCCTCAAAAAAATCCCCCTCAAAAATATCTCCAAAAACTACTTCCGGTATTTCTGTGCGTCGACCAACAAGAAAGGTAAACTATGACACCATAATGGAACAGACGGGAAAAAACTAGCTCTATCACTTCCGGTGATTTTTTTTTGAAAAGGCCCCCCCCCCCCCCCCCCCCTTTGAAAAAAGTGTCTTACGGGCCTGAGTCATCAAAATAAGTAACTGACCAGGTAATACATTTGCTGATAACTCTTAAGGTATAACTCCTGTACATAACATATTAATTTACATTAAAGATTTGACTCGGGCCTCCAACATGTCCATTTTGATGTGATGGATCATATATATACCAGGGCTCAAAATACACAGAGGCAAAGGGCGATTAGCCCCCAGTTTTCACAAAATAGCCCTGAGAAAATTTTGGCCTATGGTAAAATGAACTCACGGGCGATTTTTGGCAGAATTTGCTCAAAATAGCCTTCATAGCCAAAAAGGTATTTTAACCATATACATGTACTTGAGAGGATATTACAAATGGCTTAAGGTTTTAGTGAAACCAACAGAACATTTACTTTGTAAAATACTGTTAAAAGTGCCATCTACTGAAGGTGGTAGAAATGTTGATACTTGTGATTCAACTTCAAGAACATGATATTTAACAGTGCTATCTACTGAAGATAGCAAAAATGTTGCTACGAAAGTCTATTACTGTGCCATTCTAAATCACTTTCATGTGTGTCTATGTTTGAATTCAGTGAAGCCAATAGAGCATTCATCTTCAAGAATAGAATATTGTATTTAACAGTGCTATCTACTGAAGATAGCAGAATTTTCACTGTGTCTATTTATACTTGACTTGTAATCAATCTAAAATTTCATATAATTATCAATGATCGCATCTGACGTCAAAATGGGTAAAACAAACCCAAAATACACAAATAAAATCTTTACAATAATAGAAAAATTTAAAAAAGAAAGAAAGAAAAGCAGAAGGCCAGTAACAACCACAGCCTTAACTATTGTTGGTATCCGTACATATGATAAGCTATGATAACAATGCTCCAGAAGCATGGCAGTAGGTCAAGAACTCAAAGATACAAAATGATGAAAACAGCCGGTCGAATTGAATCTATGCGTCCTTCATGTTGCCGATGTTTTGATTAATTTTTCACTTGAGTGATCAAAACTGTTTACTACTCTCCTCTTATATTCGATAATTACATACTATATACTGGGCAGCTCTCTAAGATGACGGAGGATACTATGTGTATGGAAATCTGTGATTCGTATTACTAACTACTAATACTAATCGCGGGATTCATTCAGAAATGTCAAAATGCTGCATATCATATTAGAAACAGAGCTGTTCGAGTAGGAATATCCACTCCAGAGTAAATAGTGTTGATTGAATGGTTTTTGGTGATTAACCATCAATGCATGCATGTATTTTCAATTTAACAACAATTTACTTGAACATCAGCACGTTGCAACATTGAAATATCTCTTGGGGGATGCCACGTCACTTCCCCCCCTCAAGTTTCTGACCCCCAGCTCTCAAAATTTCTGACTTGGCAGCAAACCCCCCCCCCAACCCCCAACTCTCAAAATGTCTGACTTGGCAGCAACCCCATCCCCCCTTCCCCCTCAAATGTCTGACTTGGCGGCAATTCTCAAATTTGACAGCCTTATACTAGAGTAAAAAAATAATAAACCGACCGACCCTACCTGAAAGGTTTGTTTGCCCGTAGAACAGGGGAGAGGGGGTCCATATAGCCTAATTGGACTCTTGAGGAATCTATTTAAAACAAATTGGTATGGATGCAGTTTACTTAAGCTTGCATGAGACTATTGACGATTTTGGCAATTTTAATTTCACTATCAAGACAAATGAACCAGCCCCCACCATCCTCCCGACATCTAATAGTTCATTCATGTAATGTAAAAGTTGGGGTAGATGACAGATTTTGTTCACAAGTGGAAATCTGTGTGTGTGAATGGGGAGTTTCACATGTCATAGATTTTGTCTTAGTTTTGGTATTTACTCTTATTAATCACAAATATGTCATCTGTTGGTTCAAATGTTTCTATACCCTACCCCAATAGTTTAGAAGCAATATATTCAAGCAAACTTATTCATTTCAATCAAAAACTAGTAATATTTTGACAAATTAGGTAAAAGTTAAATCTGAAAAAAAATGGAAAAAAATACGACCCGATTTTTGAGATTTTAGAGTCGGTCACTGAGGGTAACACAATCATTTTTTGGGGCCTTATGCATGTGATATTATGATGCATTCACTAAATATACACTGACATCAACTCCCAATTTAATGGACACAATCGACCCATAATTCGCAAATTGTACATTTTTTGTTGAAATTTTTGAAATGTTTAGATTTTTTTATTTTCAAAAAAAGATTTCCAGCATTAAAAAGCATTAAACAAACATCCCCTCAAAAAACAGTGTGTATTTACCATTGCCTAATGCAATATTTGTTCATTAATTGCGATCATAAATTGCTAATGGATTCATTAAGAGTTGTCCATTATGTGTCCATTAAGTGAGTTTCCTGGGCGGTGCCATTTTTCTGTTGTTGCAAACTCCGTACATAAGTTCACTAATCTGTTTCTCGCAAAATGGCTTAATTAGGATCATGATCGTTGCATTTTAGGGGTTAAGCAAAATTAGAATAATAACCTGTTTAGCGTCCCCTCCCGCTGACTTTTTTGGGTTTTCTAAAATGTCTTTATTTTTCTTCTTTATTTCATTCATAACTTTTTTGTTCAGGGGTTTCAGAGTTTGAGATGTTTGTAGCTTTGCTTCTTTCTCATAAGCATTTTAAGCAGGTTTTGTGGTGACCAATCCCTCAGAACCATGAAATAAAAGCAATTTAAAGAGGTCTCCCCTTTTTAAGGTACGCTAAGTTTATCGCACTAAAAAGTAACCCCCCCCCCCAAAAAAAAAATATATATATAAGGGCCTCCTCCTTTTTTGAAAAAGTGAGGACGCTTAACATGTGTTTTTTTTACTTTGCCTTATAATGCATTTTACAAATGACTGCGGGGCAGATTTAGAACACAGACGGGTACAGATATTAAGCCAAATTAGTAAAAACCAGTAAAAGGTATATTATCCGCCCATAGAAAATAATTCTTCTCTGTTGCCTAACACTTTCCACGTGGCAGGCATCTGCAGACTTTCCAACATTTCACAAAATGTTTCAAAAATGTTAAAATTATTGAATTTCATTACCATATTTGGAATCACCGTAAGAAATGCATTGTATAAGTAAATAAGTACAAACATGCCTAGTATTGGTTCAGTAATCCTTGAGATAGACTTTGAAATTTGGGAAAGGTTTCTGAAAAATCTGTTTATATGGTAAAACTAATAGCTAGGTGAAAAGTGCTAAGATTCAAATTTGTAGACTCGGAATGACACCTTTCAACCAACAATAACTATTGATTGATACCCCCCCCCCCACCCCCACCCCCACCCACCCCCCCCCCCCCCCTCCCCCCCCCCTCTCTCTCTCTCCTTCTAGATTATCCACGGCCGTTTGACTGTCCGCTTTAAATTTTAAATTATGGGATAAAAAAAGATTACATAGTGGCCCATTTATGGTTTGACCTGATTTAGGTAGGGCTAATGAATACGAGTATACGGTGAAAATTTCAAGAAAATTGTTCGAGCCCTTTTTAAATGATCGGCATTTTCTACTTGACACACATTTTACATGTAACTCTATGTGAAATGTGGCCGATGAGGGCGCTATTATAGCAAATAATAATATTCAAAGCTCTATTTCTCAGAACTGGCACCAACAAATGTTCTGAAATGTCTACAAAAGATGGCCAGTATACTTGAATCAGTTAAAACCAGAACCGGGCCAGCAAGTTACGGTGTTCTCAGAATAAATCGGACAAATTATGTGGGATCAAACAGCCGTGTATCTTGTACTGGAAATTCTTACCTTCCTTCTTCAGTAATCTCATCATCACCCATGGTTTCCAAATTTGTAATTAAAAGCTGATAATCAAATACAACGGTTCATCGATAAACCAATAATAAGTTTCCCGACACTGCATATATCAATACTATTTATATCCACGTCCTCAAATATGTATCAAAACGACAACCACCTCGTAATGCCGCAACACTTGCGTATATTTCAATGAATATTTCAGAGCCGTTAACTCTACGCGGAAGTTCTAGGTCAAACCGCTGGATGTTAGTTACCCTACTTTTGCAGAAGGAGAAGATAGCGTCACGGATTGATCTTGTTTGGATACGGTGTCACGAAAAAGACGATTTAACGCAGAAAGCACACAAATCACTTGTGACCATGCAAAGATGATAGATATTTCCAATATCACTTGTTTCTTCTGTGTAACTCGTTCTCCTCTCATCTGCTCTATTACTTGATGTTGATTAACACATCTATCATCCAATTCCAGGCACAACAATAAGACGCGTAGACACCGCTAGTTAGCACCGTGCCGATGACATTAATGACTTATTCAAAGACGGGAGTGATTATTTGATATAATCTGGGACGCGACTTCTCAAGCGTTCAAAGAGAGCAAACGCCTGACATCACTAGGGAAAACAAACTGGCTCATTTGAACTCCCAACGATGGCTATGTCTATTAGATCATCGACAGAAGTGTCTTAAAATAGCCCGAGTTTGTTTTGTTTCTAGAGTGTCGCTTGCTTCTTTTCATCCCAAGACTCGACTTATGACAGGCAAAAAGTCGTGTTTGTGTCGGATGTACTAAGACGTAACCTAGCTAAGCTATATCTTGTTCAGTGTGAGGTTGGAATGTGACCCCATTGGTCTAACAGCATAATACGGGGGGTGATTACCCTATGTATAATGCGCATAAACACACATAAAAATAGACCCCTTTTCAGGGTCAACTATGCACCGACTGAAAAAGGGTGAAGTATGACACTTTTCCAGTCATTTCTTATCCCTTTTTGTGTCAAATGACCAGGAAAATGACAGGAAAAAAAGTAAAAACAATTAGAAAAAGAGTCTTATTTAACCTTTTTCAATCTTACAACAGTTTGTGCATAGTACATGGAAAATGAACCTCGGAAGTCCATCATTTGCAAATCTCATGCCTGCATACCTCGTATCTCATGCCTATCACATGCCTATCACATGCGTATCCCACATTTGTCACATGCACATCACATGCACATCACTATGCACGCTCATTTGTTCCCTTAAACAGTTTTTCTGTTCATATTTTGTTTCTAATCTATTTTGTAATTGCTATAATATATTGTACGTACTATGCTCAAGTTACATTCACATTTTGTAGTTTAAGTTGTAATTTTAAGGTTTTATCTTGTAAGCGCTCTGAGCCTTTTGGAAATGGCGCAATTAATGCTTTCTGTATTGTATTGTATTGTATAATGGACATCACAAGCTTGTTGCAAAGACAGAGGCAACTTCATAGTTAAACTTATGGCCAATTATACACGAGACCCATGATAGCTATAACAGCATGATGACTTTATGTGGTTTGCAATTTTTTTTCCTTCTCATTTCCCCCGCAAAAGGTCACATTCTACCTCATACTAAACAGGGTGAAGTATTTCAAAAGTGATTTTTTTTTTTTAGCTTTCAGTTTACATCTGGTAACGGTGTTGTTAAAAATATTGACCGACTAGCCCAATTTCAATAGGGTTTTAAGGAACAGTCCAATCACAGCTATAAAAGGTAATATACAATTTACATTCACTACAATGGGAAACTATACAGTCATCAAAAAAAGTAACTATACAGGTAATAAATGGACTTTTAACTCTAAAAATATATATCCTACCTAAAAATATAAATGATAAAGTTGTTGAAAAATTAATCTTCTTTAATATAAGATTTACATTTACATTTCAACACGGGGGAGAGTATGACAGGTAGCGTATGTTTGGCATATTGATTCATCGGAACAATACGGCCGACTGTACAACCTCCGCATGCATCCCCCAATTGCACTACCGGTAATCGATAAGGTACTCGTAGATGGGGTAGATGGGTCCGTGTGTAGAAAATAAAAATGTCAAAATGAAAATCGGACTTTGGGAGTGTCATTTCCTCAATAATCACCGGATCTTAGCGTGCAATATATCATATTAAAGAAGATAAATTTCTCAACAACTTTATAATTTAATATTTTTAGGTACATGTAGGGTATATATTCTTAATGTTAGAGGCGAAGCCCATATTACCTGTATAGTTACTTTTTTTGATGACTGTATAAGATAATTTGGTATTTTATATGAAACCAAATAAGGCTACTATCTGACGCAGTTGGCAATACTGCACAATTGACAATCGTGTCCTTCAGCTTTCAGTTTATTTGAGAGAAAAATCGAAGAAAGTCTCTTAAAACAAAACGCATAATTAGTTTAATCGCTTACACTGCATAGCAACTATTGATCAATTTCAATAATTTGTAATCGGGTTAATCCAAAATATTAAAGTACCCAACATCAGGGCTCAACATACACGAGGGCAAAGGGCGATTAGACCCCAGTTTTCACAAAATAGCCCCTGAGAAAATGTGGTAAAATGTACTAAAGGGGGCGATTTTGGCAGAATTTGCTCAAAATAGCCCTCATAGCCAAAAAGGTATTTTAACCCCTGATATGTCCCATTTTCAATAACATAACATAATTTTCAATAACATAAATAGCCTACTCATCTACTCATGCCTAATTTAAAATTCATACAGAACATCACTGATCCAGAAAATGCCAAGTCTTGGTCCAACAGTTGTTGAGATAGGCTTCGTTGGTATTAGAAGAGATAACTATCATTGAGGATCAATTTGACGCTCTTTTTTACGCTCGGTATCTTAGACTTTCTTCAAAACAAATTTGTCAGAAATCTTCCCCAACAAAGCCTATCTCAAGAATTACTGAACCAATACTAGGCATGTTTGTACTTTTGTAATGCAATTCTCATGGTGATTCCAAATATGGTGATGAAATTCAATAATCATGACATTTTTTAAACATTTTGTGCAATTTTGAAACTTGTATGCAGACGACTGCCGCATAGAAAGTGTTAAGCAAGCGCACAGGCTCACTTGGCAACATTTTACTATTTAGGTCACACCCTATGACTGCACACAATCACAGAGATGAGATTATTTGCAGATATAGATACTCTAAGCACAATTTGTGGCATGTGTTTCTTCGCATATTTCACAGATCACGCTCTATTTGACTGCAAAGTAATAGACTCATCATAAAATCTTATATCGTGTAATGAGGAGATTGTGCAACTGTGCATCTCTCTCTCTTAAAATCTTTTGAATGCAAAAATTGTACATACAAAAATTGACTCATTTGGCTATTATTGCAGCATATTGGACTACAGTATGTCTAAAATTGAATTGAAAGGGGATGAATACGTGCTAATAATGCATAATCAACAATAAGGCAAACAAAAAAATGTTGTGCTGCCCTCAAGTGCCAAAAATTTAAAATTGGGTCGGTCGGTCGGATATTAGTGAGCACGTGTGGCCTAGCGGAATCAGCGCTAGATTCATAATCATAAGGTTGCGAGTTTGAGCCCCGCTAGGATCAACGTGTTTATATCCTTGGGCAAGGTATTTAGTCTCAATTGCCTCGTCCACCCAAGCGAAAATTGGGTAGCTGCTATCATCTAAAAGTGCGCCTAGCTGGCTGCCAGATAGATGATGTAAATGGCAGCGATAACAATTAGCCAATGTAAAGCGCTTTGAGACGGTGTTCCACATGGTGTAAACAGACTATTATAATTTTTTTCTTTTTTTTTTTTTTTTTTTTTTTTTTTTTCTACTTTTTTTTCTTTCTTTTTTTCTTTCTTTTTTCAATTTCTTTTTTTTGGCTGTATGGTTTATGTCAAGACAAAATTGGTATAGGCCATATGTCAATTTAACTAATGTTTCTAGTGTGACAATAGTCTAAAAAACATTTATTTTGGCTTACTTACTCATTTCAAGTAAGAAATAGTAACATTTAGACACTTTTAATCAATTTTAAATCTAAAAAAAAAAAGCGACCCTAGTTTTTACGATTTTAGGGTCGGTCGCTGAGGGTAACACAACCTTCTTTTTTTGTTGGCCTAAACAGGCTCTGTATAGAGGGTCTATGTAATACAATCACAAGAACATTTAGGCGTGTATATATACTTTGGTTAGCAGTTGTTAAAAATGCTCCTTCTGTCTCCCCCATCAACAGTCAATGATGATTAATATATTTATAATAGTTAACGAAGTAATCCATTTTGAAAGAATGTTTTGCAGGTGTGACGTAAGGTGAGGTGTAATGATACGTGACGATGAGAGACAGGCCACATAACCAAGTTCAATCACAGCACAGCAGATAGATTTATAAAGGCTTGGGGAATTTCTGCAGTGTCAAGGAAGGAAAGACCAGACTATGAATAGAGAGAGAGAGACAGGATGAAATCTGTGTTGGTACAGTCAAGAGCAGAAGGAAATTGAATGTATCAGCAAATAGCATATTCACAGTGTTATAGCTAGCCCAAGTTGAGTGCCGGTTGCAAGTAACGATCCTCCATCTCTGCTGCTCCGCGTTTTTCACCCGATTCCTGACGATCCTCCATCTCTGCTGCTCCGCGTTTTCCACCCGATTTCCCAAAGAAACTTGTGATGCGTTGCTGTGACATATTTAATAGAATTCCTCGCTTATTTCCAAGTTAAAAACTTCTATTTACCCGGGTATTTATTCCTGCTGCCTCAATGCATTTAGACAATTGCCTGCTGACCCCGACGCAGCGAGAAAGTTATGTGTGCTAGTTGCGTGCCAAATCAGAGTAAACTACTATAAGCTTTCATATCGGTGAATAATGCATGCGCCAGAGATTAGCGATCCCCAGGCCATGCCACGAGGCATCGATGTCTCTTGACCTTTGCACTCAATTAGCGAAAAGGACCAATCGTGGCCGGGATTCCCTGGTATTCCCCTTTACGTCACCAGATCTTTAGCGTGAATAATTAATTGACAGAATTATTTCGCTATGCTTGCGTAAATCTCGGAAACGGGGTGATTTGTAGGACTTTTAAGGTGGGGATTTCTTATTTTTGTTAATAAGTAGACATTCTGATTTAAATAGTAAAACTTTTAACATTCATTATTGCAATAATAGTCAACTTTTAACACCCACTATTGCCATTTTCGGAGTTTTGTGGAGACTTTTTGTGCCGGTCGGTAGATGCAAGGTTTAAGGTTAGTGCCGGTCGGATCACTTCCGTGCCGGCCAGCCCCGACCGGCGCCGACCGGCGTAGCTAGAACACTGCATATTCATAAGGCCAAACAAAGAAGATAGTATGTCTCAGAAACATTTTGCAAATAAGCTAAGTGCTGTGCGATTTTATTTATTTTATTTTTTAGAAAATAGGCTATGAAGTATGTGATTTTTTTTGTTGCTAATCCAAGCTTCAGAGAACTTTTTTAAAACTTTTTTTCTAAAATATTTAAAAAAAATTTAAAAAAAATTTAAAAAAAAAAGTTTTACAAAAAAATAAGGATTTTTTAGGCCTCAGCGCATAGACCTACGCGCTGTAGCTCATTTCACATACCAATGCGGGCGGGCTCCTGAAACGGACTATCTTCTTTGTTTGGCCTAAGATAGCATTCACACTTCACAGTCAATGCTATCATAGCATTCAAAGTAATTGCTATCATCAGTAGATAGCATAATAGTGATGCTATCTTCAGTAGAAAGTATTCCGCGTTAATCATGCTCATACTATATGAAATCAATTATGTATACTATTAGTATTGAGAAGAGACCATTTACAATTATGTTGTACTAGATGATATAATTTCAAAAATAAGGACACTAATGGAACTTTTTCAATGGTTGAAGTAGGTGGGCTTAGGTAGTTACTACATTTTTGTAGTTTGAGTTTGTCTAAGGTTTTTTAGATTAGCACTTTGAAGTTGTATCTTTAAAGCCTTGAGAGCTACCTGTCGATGGGTCAGAAAGATGGATACATCATCTGTTGCTCCAATCAGAGACATTGTTAATATCCTGATAAATAATAATAATAATAATAATCAGTATTTATATAGCGCCTTTTCCAAATGGCTCAAAGCGCTGTGATTTTGCTGCTGGTGAATCATCAGAATCATGTCGCATCAACTAGGGTGCTGCCAATTTCTAGCGCAAACCTATCCGCAGTTAGATTGTAACATCCACCATTTTTCAAAGCAGCTCCCCAAATACCTTTGGGTCAAGGAAGCTTTTGATAACCGAAACAACTGATCACAGATTTTGAAAGCAGGAGGAAACCGGAGTACCCGGAGAAAACCTGCGAAGCGTGTCCTGGATCGTGATAAACCAAATGCACATAAAGCCCGCGGTCGTGCACAGAATTGACCCGGGTTTCATTGGTGCAAGGCGAGAGAACTAACCGCTGCGCCAACACGCTCCAATAAAGATTGGAGTGAATTATTTTAGAAGCTGTATTTAAATTGGTTATTTGAGTACAGTATATCTTTTGATTAACCAATCATAAACCATGTTAGATGGGCACGCAGTGCCATGCGGGTTAAATGAGATCAGTTGGCATGGGGTTAAATTGAAATAAAAGTCATTCAGATATAATTATATTTCAACATACACACATGCATACAAAAAACAAAAAAACTTTTTGATTATCAGCTTTTAAAATCCATATAACTATAAACAGTGAAGTTAAGGGGAAACAACCCATTAAAAAATCCAAAACATTTTAAAATTTAAAAAAATCACAACATTTTAACAAGTTTATAAATTCAAAAAAGAAAATGAAACATTTTTTAAAAGTCTCAAATTCTGAGTCGTTCTGGCTCATATAACAGATTACATTCCATCTTTGCTAAAGATACATTTAACTCACGGGCAAACAGCGCTCGCTTTATTGACTAGATATAATGCTTGCATTGAACTTGAATTTGATGATGATTTTCTATTCAATTTAATGCCACTACTCCATCGTCGTCTATTGCAGGTGCATTCGTTAAACAAGCAATTAGGGGCATATCTTCCGGGACACTGAAGATAATTTGATGGGCATGTAACCAATAGTAAGGTAATTATAGAAACTAAATTATTTTCGTCCCAGGAGGTGAAAGACATGAGTGATATCATGCGCTGTTCTGTTATGTTTTTTCTGGCCCTTCAGCATGTATATAGTAAAACTGCCCAATGGATATGCATAGGAAGTGTTGCTTTACACATGTTCAAGGGGGGCAAGAGTGCTCACAGGGTTTCGATATTATGTGTTTTGGGCCCTTGAACATGTTTAGAGCAGACTGCCTAAAGGTTTTACATAGAAAGTATTACTGTATCCATGCTAAAGGGCACAGCAACGATAGGCATTGTGGGGGGGGGGGGGTTCTTTCAATCTTCCACAGTATTTTTTTGATATTTAAAGTAATTTATATTGATGAAATGCAGAGAATGTTGAATGTTATGCAATTAAACTGTTTTCCTCTCAGGAGCTTAGGTGAAAGACATTCATGAGTGATACGCATGTGTCTTTTCTTTTCAATTTTTCCATAGTATTTTGTTGATATATCGAGTAATTTATATTGACAATGTTGAATATATGAAAACTTAATTATTTTTTCTCTCAGGGAGCTTAGGTGAAAGACATGATTGATATGTATTGTGTATTCTTTTCAATTTGTCGCATTATTTTTGTTAAGTATATCAAATAATTTATATTGATGAAATGCAGGCAATGTTGAATATAAACTGAATTATTATTTTCTCTCAGGGAGCTTAGGTGTAAGACATGATTGATATGTATTGTGTATTCTTTTTCAATTTTTTACATTATTTTTGCTAGTGTATCATGTAATTTATATTGATGAAATGCAGACAATGTTAAATATATGAAAACTGATTTTTTTCTTCTTCTTCTGTCTCTCAGGGAGCTTAGGTGAAAGACATGATTGATATGTATTGTGTATTCTTTTCAATTGTTCACATTATTTTTGCTAGTATATCATGTAATTTATATTGATGAAATGCAGAAGATGTTGAATATATGAAAACTTAATTATTTTTTTCTCTCAGGGAGCTTAGGTGAAAGACATTATTGATATGTATTGTGTATTCTTTGCATAGGTTTGAGGAGTTCAGACCCATCACATCAAAACAGACCTGTTGTCTCCAAGAACAGAAAGTCAAATAAATAAGCTTTTATTCAATGAAAATATTAAGTAAATTCATCAAGAAAAAAACCCACTCTGATTTGTGGATACATGGTTTTATCAAACAGGGGTCGGTCAGTCAGGTGTTATTTCTTCTTTACTTGAATTTGAAACCAAAAAAACACCACAACAATTTCAAAAATCGATAACAAACAACCACCAAACCCCAGCTTCCCCCCCCCCCCCCCCACCAAAAAAAAGAGAAGACAAAAAAGAGACCAAAAAAAAGAGACAAAAAAAGAAATAACACTACACAAACACCAGGCAATAACTCCAAGAATAGGTCACAATTAAATTCTAAAAGTGAACTTACAGTTCCCTATAGTTTCAATGTCCCATCAGACATCTTTCTCAATGTTGATCCAGTTGAACAAAGGTTATGTTGGGTTTCTTGTGATGTCTTGAGATGTTTTATAACATGTTATCGGGATCATCTCATCGTACAGAAGCTAAGTTGATAGGCCCACACATCCACATTCTGTAAAAGCTGCTTCATGGATCCTGATGGGTAATCTATCTAGTACTGTAAAAGCTGGAATTTTCGCGGAGGTTTTATTTTCGCGCTTTTCGCGCAAAATATTTTTCCGCGAAAATTATAACAGGAGAAATATTTTGTTTTCAACATTCACGCAGAAGGTCGCCCGCGAAAGAAGAAAAAAAATCGCAAAATGTCTATGATATCAAAATGCGCGGAAATATCTTTACGCGAAAATATTGGCTTTTACAGTATTCATATTGTTGTCTGTCATGGTCAAACATAATGTTGCTTTTGACCTACTATATTACGATACCAGATGATGTCTGCAGGCTCCAGTGATAAGAAAGATAAACTGGTTATCCAGCGGGTTATCCAGCAGGTTATCCAGCAGGTTATCCAGCGGATAACCCAGCAGAAGATGTTGGTTATCCGCCACTATTGGTTGTTATCCGCAATTGTTTCAGTCAGGGTTTTGGTGTCAAAGTCTTGGTTATCGATCGGATATTCAGCAAGGAAAAAATGGTTATCCCTCAGGACATTTTGTCATTTCAGGTGCACAGATTACAGCTATTTCGAACGCTGGTCTGCAGCTGCATGTTCCAAGATGGACGATTTCAACTGTGTTTTGAGACTCCTTTTAAGGAAGCATTATTAATTTAAAGGCATATTATGTGATCTTTTCCAGATAGCGCCCTCTATTCATGATTTATTTTAGAAAGTAGATTTTCTTGCAGATTTACATTTCTGATCATAAATCGTACATACATTCCAAGTTACAGAGCGATACGATTCCTAATTACCTCATAATCATGGTTTTAGAGTGAATTTAGAGTGAAAATATAAACTGTCGTGGTACCAGTGATGGTACCACGACAGTTTATTTTCACTCTAAAACCATGATTTTGAAGTAATTAAGAATCGTATCGCCCTGTAACTTGGAATGTATGTACGATTTATGATCAGAAATGTAAATCTGCAAGAAAATCTACTTTCAATTTTTGTTTTCGATGTTGAGGGCGTTCCCTGGAAAGATCACATAATATACCTTTAATCCGATTCTTCAAATTCTAGGCAGAGTCACCAGAATAGCGCTAATAACATGCCAGGCACAAGAAAGCATGTTTTTAATGTACAACAATATGGACAATTCAGCCATCGGCAACCATTTATGTTTCCGTTTCTAAACCTTGAATATAAAATGTGGAGTGGATTTGCCTAAAGCGATATAGTACATGACAGCAAGCCAGCAACACAAAATGTACTACTATAACAAAATAAGTTGTTAAACTACGCAGCAATTATCACCATTGTTTTGCAAATATTAAACTAAGATAATAAATTGCACATTTTACTTACAGGTAGATGTTCTGATTGCTGGCCCGATTTCAACTTGATATTTTCTATTTTGCATGAAAGGTCATCCTTAAAATTGCCACATTCCAAAGTTTGAGTTGCATAACTCCAATTGTTCTTATTTTAGAAGCACAAGGTCACAAAAAATTGCCCATTGAGTAGTACAGAAACTGGCTGGTGGTTAACCACCTTTGGCAGTAATTCACCACATTTAAGCCTATAATTTCTAAACGAAACATGTCTATCACCTTAGATTTTACAGACATAATGAGAAAAAATATGGGGATTATTCTGATATCAAAATATCTTGATGTGAAAAAAAATCATAGCCCCCAAAAAGTGATCGGAACATATACCTTTAATACTTGATTTTCATAATACAACACGGGGGCATGGTAAGTAAAACACTCATAAAGAAATAAATTTAAAAATGGGACTTTTTAAAAAGATTATATGTAAAAAACAAGGTTTTAACTTTTGGGACCCGAGGCATGAATTATGCAAATATGGTGCATAAATTATGCAAATATGATACCCAATAATTACATTCTCCTAGTGTCCATCAACACTGCAAAAACACCGGTGTTAAAAATAACACCAATGGTGTTGTGAGAGGTCCACACCAACACCGGTGTACCGGTGTTAAATTCTTGGTGTTATATCAACACCATGTAGTGTCATTTTAACACTGCAAGTGTGACAAATAACACTGTAAGTGTTAATGTAACACCAAGATAGTGTTGAAATAACACTAATTGGTGTGGACCTCTCAGAACACCGAACAGTGTTATTTTTAACACCGGTGTTTTTGCAGTGAAGTCATCAGTGGATCGGCCATGTAAAAGTGGTAGTTTTCGCGCTACATTTATTTTCACACTGTTCACGCTCGAATCAGCTACCTGATTCGTCTCAGAGCTACCACTAACATTATAATGCGAATTTAAAAACATGCAGAACCGTTAAAATCGGCAAAGCGAAAACAAATAATCGGGGAGAAATTACCACTTTTACAGTATATACAGTGGCGGATACAGGGGCGGACAATATACCTTTTTTGTGTACGCGCCCCCCGTAAAATTTTACAATATACCTTTTTTTTTGTACCACCTTACCTTTTTCAGGGACATAGGTAGAGATTCCGTCGGTACATTTGGTACTTGTACCCTGCAATTTTTTTTGCCCCCCCCCCCCCCCCACTTAGCAGAATTTCACGAGCTGATGGCAAAAAAAATTGTGGAGCTTTTACGATTTTTTTTTTTGGTGTCAGCCCCCCGTAAATTTTAATCCTGGATCCGCCACTGATATATGACAATGTTTCTAACTTATACAAGAAGTGCAAGGATCATTTATATGAATTATGCAAATGAGTACTCATTTGCACATCTAGTCTAAATCTAATAAGTTTATAATGACATTTGTCCATCATTTAAAAGCAGGTGCAAAATGCTGCAGTATGGTCCATACCCCACTAAAATTGAAGTCCAAGATTTTAAGTTACAAACAATTTAACAACTGAGAAAACAAAGCAAAACATAAGAATTTGTTTTACCTATAACTCAAAATCAAAATTCCCGACATACAACTCATTCCGCTTGATCGCGTCACATATTTGAACATCAGACACGGGATACTCCTGATAAACAAATAACAAGTCCTAAATCACATCCTGACATTAGATAAGACAACAAATGATTAATTGTTTACCTACAACTACACTACAAAGTCATTACAACTCTATTCCAAATTCACATTGGTCTAAATGAGTTTTAAACAATTCTTTGATTCCTTTACAAGTGGCCTGTACAACTAGGCCACTCGGCATCAAAGGTCAATTGGCATTGGACGCTCGATAATTCCCTTTAGCGGCATCAATGATCTTTTCTAATTTGAATCCAGTAGAATGGCATATATTTGCTCCGGGCAAGGGGTTGTCATCCATAGTACATATGGGGATACGCAGTGCTTTTAAAAGCGCTGAAGACCTGTTCATTACTGTACTACTTGATGACTTCTCTTTTCAGTTTATTAGGGTCACATTTCATAAATACTATTGTATAAAGTATCAACCCCCAGTCCGACCTCAAACATTGGTTACACAATTGTGTACAGCCGCAGCAAAAGTGTGCCGTTGTCTCTCGAAGAAAAAGTTCAGATCTTAATACCAACAATTTTTTTTTGATTGCTTCAGAATGATACCTTTGTGGTTAAGATTGGATACAGCTTTCTGATTTTATGAAGGAATATTACTGTAAACTTTTCTTTAATTTCTTTGTTTTTGCAGGTCTAATTCCATCAATAACTCAAAATGCAACCTTTCTTCAAGACTGTACACACTTTTCTAATTGGTTTTGTGTGAAGTTAAGTTTTTCAAATATATTCTTTAAAGATAAATTGTCCTTTTTTTTAATGAAATTGCTTAACACAACAACTCTTCCCTCCCTGTGAATGATTCACATAATAACCCTGCTTTTATCTTATTAACACAACGGTCTCCATCTTCCAACTGAATCACCCAATACCGCTTCCCTCCAACTAATTTACATAATACACCCCTCCCTTATTCACGCAGCCCTCCTTTATAACACCTTAATAAAAGGTTCCAAAAAGAACCTTTAACGGTTCAAAAAGAACAAAAAGAAATGAAAAGAAAAATGCGTCTTTAGAACCTTTAAAGGTTCTCTTCAGGAGTTGATTGGGTTCTTTAAAATAAAAGAACCTTTAAGGCCAAAAAAAAAGGTTTTCTCAAATGACATGAGAGACTGAAAATCTAATGTGGTCTGCAGATTTTTTTTTTCAATTTAGACCTGATCGTCATTTGTTTGGCCAAAAAGTTGGATTTTGCAAGATTTTTTTGAGAAAATTGAAGAAGAAAATAAATTGAAAAAAAAAATGCTAACAAAAAAAGCTTACGCGGGCGGTTTCGGGAATGCGCGCGGGTCATTTGAGACAAACCTTTTTTGTTTGGCCTAAACCCTGACAGTTCCATTTATGGGACAGCCAAGAACCCCTGAAGCACCCTTTTTTCTAAGAGTGTCATTGTCTGTTGTTCTGATTTTGAAATGTAATGTCACGTACCAGATACACATTTAATTTAACTATGAAGTATTGAAACATGAAACCCAATTTCATAATTTGTTTATAATAATACTATTCCAATATTACCCCGGGGCAAAAAGTATACATTTGTGTCCTCTTAACGCTTTCCACGCGGCAGTCGTCTGCAGACGACAGTTCAAAAATGTCACAATCTTTTTCTCAAAAAATGTCAACATTATTGAATTTCGTCACCATATTTGGAATCACCATGAGAAATGCATTCACATAAGTACAAACATGCCTAGTATTGGTTCAGTGGTCTTGAGATAAGATTTTAAAAGTTGGGAAAGGTTTCCGAAACATTTGTTTTGTATGGTACAACTAATAGCTGCGTGTGTGGAAAGTGTTAAAGATGCAACAATATGTGCTTTGCATACGTTATATCCCCGTCTGCAGGCAAAACCGACTTACAATTTGACATTATCTTCAGGGATATGATCCAGTCAATTACCTAATTGTAGAATCAACGCCAACCCCCTCCAGATACTGTAAAATTGGAAAATGCCCCCTCCCCCCCCCCCCCCCCCCCCTCTTCAGATACTGTAAATGTGGATATTTTTACACGTGCAATTTTTCGCGATTTGCACATTTTGAAACATTTTGCTTGTTTTTATTTTTGCGATTTTAAGCTCTCTTACATAGACCTACATACAAAAATGAATATATTTGTGCATTTAAAATTTGCGCTTGCAGATTTTAGCGCGTAAATATATTTTCTTATACCAGCGGAAGCTCAAAGTTCAGCCAACAAGAAGTTGAAATCACACTAAGAGTCGCAAATATATGTTATAAACACTTAATTTAATATTCAATGCCATTTAAACTGTTTTTAAAAAAAAACGGGAAAAAAAATTGAAATTTGCCCAAACTGGCAGGGTAGTTGACAATCTTTGCAGGCAGTAATTCACAGCATTTTAGCTATTATGAACATATCTTGTGCCAAACATTTTACAGAAATAATGAGACCATGGGGTTTCTTCTGATATCAAAACATGTTGATGGGCAAAAGATGGCATAAGTGGACAAAAAATTCAACTTTAAATAACATTATTTCTCAGGCTTTCGTATTGACTGTTTGCAAAATGTGCCACACTGTCCCCAAAAGGGTCACTTTTAATGACAGTTTGCACCTCCCCCCCCCCCCCCCCCCACCAACCCCTCCAAAAAGGGGGCTTTTGAGTGAAAATGTTCTTGCTAATTTTTTCAAGGAGGCGGAAGGGGTGGGTGGGGATCTTAAAACCCCCTTCCCCCAATATATGATGTTATACATTTGTTATAAGGCAAAAATATATATATATGGTCATGTGTTTTAAGCTCGCCTCCTTTCGCGTTACACACGGATTTTGGCTTTCACGACATGATTTTAACTTTACACATTTATATTTGCTTGTATACCCCCCTGAGGTAGTAAAAGTATATATTTTCTGAAGGGAAATTTCATGAGGAAACCAAATATGCCATTAAAATTATAGTACGACTAAGAACTAAAATGGTATGATCGGAAATGTTCGGAAAAATATCAGAGTTTTTAATTTTTAATTCGAGATCCATATATTTTTTATACCTACCCCTATCATTATTTACTTTACATATTTGAATTCCTCATGAAATTACCCATTAGATGATATATAATTGTTAAAGTTACTACGTCGGTATGGTAATTATACCGGCTAGTGAATATCTCCAATTTTTATTTTATATATTTTTAGAATTTTCAAAAATATTTGTTTAAGGATGAACCCTTCCCTGATATAAACTGCATTTCTGAATTCCTCTAGTTACAAGCTTTCCAAAAATGTATACTTTTGCTATCATAGGTTGAAAACTTTTTCTGTTATTGTCATTTTTATAAATCAGGTAAATTGAGGCTGATTATTCATGTTTACTGTGTAGCGAATAGGAAGAAAGCTGATGTTCATTGTCTTATCCATAATTAATTAGTTGTTACAAATAGTTGACAAGTATGTTGAACCACATACTTAAAGACTACTAATTATCCTTTAAAATGGGACCAGAATGGTGTTTGTAACATTAGGAGATGACTAGTTATTGTAAAAAGAACAAAACATGGGATTATCCCCATTGAGTTTGTACAGGCGACACCCCTTCCAGAAACACCCCTTCCAGCACCACCCCTGGTCCCCAAACATCAAACAGTTGTATCTCCCATTCTGTATTAGCTATACCAATGCCATTTTGCAGGCAGATAGCTTGTCATTAGGGCTTTAAAATGATACCAAATTTGTTGAGATAGCTTTTGTGGTTTTAAAAATATTTGAGGAAAATTACAGCATGAAACTAAAAAATGAAACGGCACCACCCTATTGGGAGGCGAGTTCATAACGCGTGACCATATATACTTTGTCTCAGCAGCCCGTGCTGCTTGGTTCTAAAATGAGATTTAGCGCGTAGCACTAGGCGGCATCAAGGGGTTTTTTAATTTATATTTTTAACTACATGTAGCACAAATATATTTTTAGCCAAAAGGTGCTGAGACAAAGTATTTAATTTTGTTGGCCTTACCATGAGATACATTTATTTTCGCGCTTTTGCACTCAAAGCAGGTTCGTTAGGGATGGCATCCAGATTTGTACGGATTGAAAACCGTAGATCGGAGAGGGTAAACGCACTGGCTGTCCGCTCACGGGAGTTGTTCAATGCATTCGCTAAGCATGGCTAAACACGTATTGGTTGGTCATTATTTAACAGCGTTCCGTTTATCTACACAAAACTGTCCGTTTATCCCGGTGCGTTTACCACCGCGGGAAAAAGTAGGCAATACGGAAAGCTCCTTGCCGGGAAATGAATATCTCTCGCGGGAAAAATGCAAAGAGTAGAAAAAAATAAAAAATAAAATAAAATAATTTTTAAAAAAAATTAAAAAAGAAAAAGAAGGAAAAAAAATCGAAAATGTTGGAAAAACAGAGGATATTTACCCCGGAAAATACCCCCGGAAAATACCTTTTATATGTAAACAATGTCTGGTTTCCGTATGTTATTTTTCTCTTGTTACGCCACGCCGTAAAATTGGTATCAGCAATTCGAGATCGCACGTGTTCTGACGTAATGCATAATGATTAAAATGCCGCCTAGGTTGATGAAATAAAGCTCAATAAAGAATTAAGTATTGACTAAGACTCTGCTGCCCTCTACATTTTGTTATCAATGTAACGTACTGTAATTTTTAGGATCGACTGGAAGCCACTGGGGGATGTACTCAAGATGGCGGCGCGTGTTCGAAACAAATATTTCTTCGGTATAAAAAATGACAAAACCGGAGGACATTAATTGTGATATTACGCAAATTATGAAACCCCTCTGCCAGGGATAAATTTGGAAATCAATATATTTTCTCGCAGAGAAGAAAAATGGACTTTAAAGTAAGCTTATTTACTTGTTAAAGAGTGATATTTGGGGGTGATTTCTCGCATTTGGTTTATTTTCGCGGGATTTCTCGATTTTGGTTACAAATCCTGTGAATCGCAGTTTTAGTAAACTCGCCTCTCGGTTTTTGCCTTAAAAAATCGCGGGATCCTCCGGGGCCTAGTGATTTGTGACTTTTTGACGGGGGAGATTAGCGACCCCGTCATTTGAAACGACGTTTCTAAGTCGTAACCTTTTCACAAACCCCTAAAATTCGCGGCATTTGCTAATATTAATAACTTGCATTAATCATCTTCTGAAGCGATTTTGTTGTAAAATGTAATTGATATTGTTATAATATGAAGGTAAGAGGACACAGTAAGTTATTTCAGCTATTTGGATGCCATTTAGTAATATACTAAGCTATTTGGATGCTATTTTGTATTATATTATATGATTTAGTAATATACTGAGTCACTGAGTCCACGGCCTCTTTGTTCCGTGTTGCCTTGGTCTCGCAATTAGCCCAATGATTATGGCGAACCCTAGGCTACATCCCCCAGTCATCAATATTACCGTACGGACGCTAAAGCTGTACAAATATCGGAGCCTGCAAGATAGCGACATAAGAGGGCGGCTGAGAGTTACAGTCTAGGTGAACCCTTCAATATGATTAGCCCAATGATATGGCAACAACCCCTCGACCTTTGCCATGCGACACGAAAACAAGACTAGAAGTGACGTCATGATTATTACTTCTCCGAGACGCGCAGAACTCCGCCATTTTGTACACATTTTAAACCGACAGAAAAATTCTGCGCAAGTACGTGTAAACCAATGGGATTTTTAACTCTGGACGAAAGTGAAAATGAACCGCCGATATTTCAAGATTTACCATACTTTGTTTTAGTTATTTGAAGATGACACTCAATCTTTAGGTTTGGCTTTGATGGTACGTGATCAGAGATCAAGTAGGGAATCTTTTGGCGTAGCACTTTTTGCTACATATTTGTGCATTAGTGTTCAAAAGTGTGTCGTATTTCGTGATGCTACATTGGTTAAATCGAACGCTGCGTGGTGGTATGCACTATGCAGGTTATTACGGGGCTTGGGCTCTACTGTGGGTTGGGTTTGGGAATTCACGGAGAGTGAGACTTACGGGATACGGGTACCCGTGACACGCACGTATAGAATGACCCGTGTCACGTAAGAGAAAAAGCACGGGATAACTCAAGCCTACTTTCAACAGTCTTCTATCTCCCCCGTCCAGTTTTTTTTAAATACCTTGTTTTATATCACTTCCGAGGTCTTTCTCTCGCGGGAAATTGCAAGTAGCTTGCCGGGAAAAAAACATTTTTTCAGGCGGTGGCGTTTACCCTCCCCCATCTACGGTTTTCAATGCGTACGAATCTGGATGTCATCCCTTACTGTGAGTGTGATGAAGCTACAAATCACAAATTTTAAAAACATGAAGAACAGTTAGAACGAAATCACCTGTTTTACAGTATCTAGATCCAAAAAAAAAAAGAAGTTGACTTGCCCTTTCTGACCGACCTGAATTTTTGGAAATCTAGGGTCGCTATTTTTTGTAGTTCTTATATGACACGCTATTTTTTATTTATTTTTTCAAAGTTAAAAAAATATATATAGTAAAAAAAAATTAAAAAATTGAAAGAAGCACATAACACTTAAGAAAGATGAAAACGTTTTTTGAGTAGTATCTGCTTGTTTAAAAAAATAAAATAAAATTTTTAAAAAATCAAAACAAAAAAAATCAAAACAAAAAATCTTTAAAACGTGTTTTTGTGCAGTATCTCCCTGTTTAATTTTTTTTAACAAATCAAAAAATCAAAAAACAAAAACAAAAAAATACCGGCCGTCCGACCCAGACTCTAGCCCTGAAAGGGCAGTCAATTTTTTTGTTGTTGGCCTAGCCATGCAATTATTTCAACACCATTTTCAGGCACAAGTGTCAAACTAATGGAAGATCGAGGCCCATCGATTACAGGTACAAAGTGCCATTAAAACAGAATGAAGTGATATTGCTCCTTAAGGTTGAAGGGTTTAATGGTGTGCTCTTCCTAGAGGCGGAGGGATTATGTGATCTGTGCATATCAGCATGGAAGTATTTCCATGGCAACACATGGTCACGCATATTGAATGGGAAGGAGGAGGGGAGGGGGATTCCTACATATTAAGGGTAAGTAAATTCAAGTTAGTATTCCCTTTTTTTGTTGAAAATAGTATCTTTAGGCGACAAAAAAACCACCCTGTTTTACAGGCGGACGGACCTGTCAAGTACTAGGGTTGGGCGGTTGGGCGAATTTAAAAAAAAAAATTGAACCTAAAATGTCACCAAAATCTGGGAAAATCTGGATTTTTTTTAAAAAAAAGTGTGAACAAATATTTGTCAACATATTTTCGGCCCAAAAAATGGCTAATTTTACATGATTTGAGAAAAAAGTATTAGAAAAAAATATCTTGAAAAACGCAAAAAAGTGGGTTGGTCGGGCCGGTAAAACAGGGTGGTTTTTTTCCTCGCCTTAGGCCTAAAATAAGGTTTGATTGGCGTGACATAGAAAAAAAATAGGGTAGGTAGGTCGGATATTTAAAAAAAAATTAAAATCTATAAAACGTCTATGAAATTGTATATACCACAAATTTTCATATCTGGAAAAAACTGGTCTGTTTTGACGTGATGAGTATTTATTTGCCAATGTCGTTTTGTTTTGCTGATACAAAATCAGCAGTGGCCCATAAGCACAACTACATACACAAATTAAAACAGATTCTGCTTGAGTGCCTTACAGGCCCTACCAAACAATGTGGCGCAACTGCGTTATGCAATATACGGAGTAATTCTGTTATACCCTTCACAGAGGCATTCATTAGTAGTGCATGATTTTAAGAACGACGCATACTACCGATGATGGTGTGTAGGGTATAACAGAATTATGCCCAATATACATCCTAGACTAAGAACAAATATTGCCTAAATAGTGTTGTGTACGCTTTAAAATGTATTCCGTCGGTGGACTTGATTCAAGTCTAGCAAATCGTTTCCATGAAATTATGATGTTGGATTCAACAGTCGCCCAAACGGTTTAATCTTATTTCTTAACCTATCAATAACTCGTAATAGGACCGATCTATGCTACAAATCCAGTTTACTATATAGGTTAGGCACTTAGCAATGGTTACGTTACACATAGAAGACATCATTTTAGCTATTCCATGCAAGTGAAACTGAAACTCAAGAAGTTTACACCATAATGCCTGTATCTGTGGATAAGTGCGTGGCATCTCTATCTGATATAGCTGCCCTTAACATAACATAACAATGAGCATTTATATAGCGCTCTTACACATTATACAATGGTACCACAGCGATTTTGGAGACGTTGTAGCTGTTTAATATCTTTCGCAGAAGATCCCTGCAAGAGAGAGTTGGAATGGTCGAGCTGCGATGTAACAAGTGCGCGTATGGCGTGATGACATGTTGTTTCATCAATAAACATCCGAATACGAGAAAGATTCCTAAGGTGAAAATTCAAACTGCAAAATTACATTCATGGCTTGCTAAGGAACTCTCACAGTAGCTATGAGCGTAGATAATAAAGACGGGGACGGCCAAGTGGGTATTTTCTATTGAAGCTATGTGTGTTTTGGATCGGACCAAGGTCGCTCAACACAAAAAGCGTATGTAGCCTTTCGCCCTGTCATGAAATAACTTCTCCACATTCATAAATAAAACGTCACTCTCGTTCCCATACACAGGTTAATTCTGTAGGTATCGACATCAAAAGATGTGCTATTGTCCGTCGCGATCATAGGTTCGAGTTTAGGTGTAAACCAAAACTGGGTGAAATAAGTGTCTATAATCTTCACAAATAGCGTTACATCTATTGCATCGGTGAATGTGTGTATTAAATTAATATAATTCAAACATTAGAGGTATTTTAACTTCCGTTGCTTTTTTTATCAAACTTATTTTATGTATCCCGTTTAGTTGCATTAGACCATGTAGTTGCCGCAAAAGGCTATAACAACACCCATACTGTTTACCAGGCTTTTCAAACATTCTAGTCATACAGGTGTGGGCGAAACACAAAATGTCAAAAGAGATAACCATCCCCTCTATTGACGATTTATGCTATGAGGCAGCTGTTGGAGATACGCCCTTCTTGTATGTAATCATCAAATTAAATCATCATTTAATGGTGCATTGATACATGTTTGCATTATGCAGCGTTGGTTTCTGTTTCATTTGTCTATACAGGTTTATAATTTGGCGTGGATGAGACTAATATAGACCATGGTAATGCTTTATGCTATGTGTACTTGTATTGAATGTATTAGGCAGGTGTACACCCTAACTGCTAGAGAGTTATAAGTCTTACTATTCTATGTTTTATTCAATGCTATCTACTCAAGATAGCACATTCCAAGTGCTGCTGATTGTTATCTTTTTAAGATCGCATAGTCCAAGCGCTGTTGATTTGTTTGCTATAATCCGTCGGTTGGTTTCTGTTTAATTTGTCTATACAAGTTTATAATTTGGCATGGATAAGGCCAAACAAAGAAGAAGGTCTGTCTCAGAAACATTGTGCAAATAAGCTAAGTGCTGTGCTTTTTTTATAGAAAATAGGCTATGAGGTATGAGATTTTTTTTTTTTTTTCAATTTTTTTAAAACTTTTTAAAAAAAATCAACAACAACAACAACAAAAATCAAAAAAAAATCAAAAAAAAAGAAAAGAAGTTTTTTAGCCCCCAGCGCATAGACCTACGCGCCGTAGCTCATTTCACATACCTATGCGGGCGGGCTTCTGAGACAGACCTTCTTCTTTGTTTGGCCTAAGACTCATAAACCATGGTAATGCTATTCTATTGAATGTCTTAGGCAGGTATAGGCGCTAGAGAGTTAAGTTTTATTGAAAGCTATCTACTCAAGATAGCATATTCCAAGCGCTGCTGTTTGTTATCATATAGAGAAAGATAGCATACATGTAGTCCAAGTTTTGGTTGTTTGCTCCAAAGATAACATATTTGCAGATTTTTTGGATGCTTGAAAATAGATTCCTTTGAGGGTTTATTTTGTGTAATATTGCTATCTTCAGAAGATAATGTTTTCTAATACATGTATAAACTTTTTGTAAAAGTTTTGTAGACGTTATCTACTGTTTGTCAGATTCTTCTTCTGACAATAGCATATTTCTAAGCTTTTATTAATTGCTATCTTCTGGAGATATCATACACCATGTTTCTGTTGATTAGGCGAGGGGAAAAAAACCCTGTTCTATGCTCCGACAGACCCATTTTTTTAAAAATGTTCCAACAAATCTTTGTTTTATCAAATCCCCAAATGTTGGGAAATTTTGAATATTTTTGAATTATTAAAAAAATGTTTGTAATTTTTCGCACTCTTTTGAAAATTTTGAAAATTGAAGAAAAAAACCCCACCCCAAAACCCGCTCGACCGACCAGCTTACCTGAAAGTCTGTTTGCCCGTTGAGAACAGGGTTAGGTGTTTTTTTCTTCACCCTTACATTGCTGGATAGCATATTCTTTTCTTTTTTCGTTTCTTTTTCTTGTTTGATTAGGCTATATTAAAAAAATCTTTTGTCTCAAAGCTCTTCAGTTTTTCAAAACCTAATGTGGAATGTGATTTCTTTTTAATTTTTTTTAAATTTCTTTTTATAAATATAAAATATTGAAATCCTTGTAAAAGTGAACTTTTGTATTTAAAATGATGTGATCAAATTGTTTTCATAATTTTTTATTTCTAACCCGCATCAATTAACTAACACGTGCAGGAGCTTTGAGACAAAAGATTTTTTTAATATAGCCTTACATGTAGGCCTACTCATGATAATATATTTCACATTTTTATTGGATGCTTTCTTCTGAATGTAACATATTGCAATTTTTTTAGTTTGATGCTTCAAATTATAACATAAGTGTTGATAGATATAAGGTGTGTTATGTGCTTTCTTTTTGATATTTCCAAGTTGTTATTTATTGCTATCTTTTAATAATGTCATTTTCAAAGACTTTTATTTGAACACTATCTTCTTAAGATATCCTATTGCTATTTTTATGCTATCTACTGAAGACTGGCTGTTTCTCATAAACATGATACCAAGGGCAAGGTGCTATGGTGTTTTTTGTTTTTTTAGGATGCTATTTTCCCTTCTATTAAAAAAAACTTTCCTGCTTTTGAAGAAGAAAATCTACTTGAGATAACTAATATATTATTAACACTTTCCTTTGGTTTTACCATATACAAAACAGATTTGTCAGAAACCTTTCCCAACTTTCAAGGTCTATCTCAAGGATTACTGAACCAATACCAGGCATGTTTGTGCTTATTTCAATGCATTTTACATGGTGATTCCAAATATTGTAATGAAATTCAACAATTGTGAATTGCAACATTTTTGGGATGTCATCTGCAGATGCCTGCCGCTTGGAAAGTATTAACAAATTAATTATACAACCTCTTGAAGGAATGTTATCCGAGTGAATCATTCTTCAATGAACTAACTGCAATCAATTTAATCAATATCAACATGTAAGTGGTATTTCTTCATTAAATTAATCAAATATATATTTTATTACCCAATCATATTTAATTACTCAGCTAGATTGAGCAATTGATAACTACTGTACCTGTCAAATGGTATTCAAGTTCACGGTAGGATTCATTATCTTTTGTCAGAATATGTTTCAAAATTATGGGGGAAAATGTTGTGCAAGAAAATGTTAGCCAATTAAATATTCATTCAAGATTTGATTTTCAACCTTGCTAGCCAATTCTGTCACTTTAGCGAGAACACTGCACATAAAACCACAGTATTGATTAAAACAGCAACGTTCCGCTCTGGTTTTCACATTGAAATTGCTTCTGGTTCTAAAAAACTAATTAAACCAAACTCTCCATGTATTATTGACCTGCACGTCTCAGAAATATCGCTTCAGAAATAAACAATCATTGGTCTCCCCTTCCACAATATTGTATTTATACTGAATTAAATAGAATTTTTAAATGCAGTACCATTTTGATTTAATTCAGTAACAGATTTGGAACATTTAGGCTTATTCAAAATGAGGGCTCAAGAAGACGCGGGCGACCAAGGGCAAGGTGGATTGACAGAATCAAGAATCTTGTTGGACAACCTATACCAGTGATGTATCAACCCAGGGGAGGGGGGGGGGCGGAGGTACTCAGATATTTTTTTGGTAGGGATGTGCCGCCAGCAAAATGAAAATCGGACCCAAACATGAACTGTCAGATTTGACAGATGCGTATCAATCAAGCAAGCAAGCAAGGCCAATTCAATAAAGCCACATTTGCCGCAAAAAAGTATGTGTATATTTCACACATGAAGGGTGACATCTCCCATATTTGATTGTTTGTGCAAAATTTCAATCTTTTCTATAGTAATTTGTATTTAAATCACTTTTGCAATTTTATTTTTTCACAAATTATGTAAATAGAAAAATGAAATGCGCAAATTTACGTCGCCAAAAATGAAATGCGCCCGGACTACCGGAAACAAACTTGTTTGTTTTTTTTGCATTTTCCCCCATGCCGCCACCCCCCGTAGTGCCGCCACTGACTAAAGCCCGAAATCAATGATTGCCTCAAATAATTATCATGATAGTCAGCTAGCAGACAGTCTATATTAAACAAAATGAGGAATTAAAATACTACAACCAGAAAAGTTGCGAAGAGACCTTTCCTGCTATAACCAAGCCGTATGGTTACCTGTACAGCAATGCCCAGGGTTTGTAATTACGTTGTCACACTAAATGAAAATCGACCATGACTATCGTCTCTAAATAACTAAAAAATGATTTAATGTGAATTTACTTACTTGCGTGAGAACATAGGAGGAATTGGCCTGCCGCTAGCCATGATGAAATTTTGTGAAGGATTCCAGACGTCTTCTATGTCAAAGTGATGGAGTAATCCACTCTCTCAACTAATGGCACACGAAATGATTTCCTCCCGGATTTCCTACAGGCTTTTTGAAACTCTGCGATCGAATGTTATCCGTTAACGATGGGGAAATGGGCAGGCACGTCGGTGATGTATGGAGTACTGAGTTCCGCACTAAAATGATTCAAATTGTTTCTGCGCGAGATAATTTGATGGTTATTGCATTCCGCTTGGTGTAATTCAAGCTCGTGTCTATGACATGTACAGTGACTACAGAGCTTTCATCATATTCAGTTTATAATGTTGCATTTGTTTCCCAAATTCATCGATCAATCATAATTTGTAGACTCGCTCGCTATTAGTGGGAGTTTCCCATCAGAGACTCAATTCCTATTCAATGATAATCCAATTTTCGTCATCATGATTGGAGTTGAGTTGTTCAATCCCGCCTCGATTCCACTGCACTTGTTGTTGTTGGCTTCATCCGTCCTCCGATTGGCCGCTCAGGTGTCTCGTATGTACATGTTTGATGAATTACCTGTTCGTTTTAGCCCAATCAGCCGTTCAGTTAGCGTAGCCCAACAACTGTTGACGCAATGTATGGCAATGCACACTACCACAGCTCAGTGTTACATGTAAGTTGGAGCGCGAAGGCTTGTCTCGCTGTAGTACATGTAGTACACGGCACGGATGCAAAGTTGCGGACCGTGGTGGGGGAGGGGGGGGGGGGGGGGGGGGGGGGGGGGGGGGGGGGTTGAGGGGACGGGGTCGGGTACTTGAGGGACGAGGCACTCAAATATGACTGCACTATACATTACATAACCGTACAAACAGGCACGTGTCCAGAGGGGGAAATAAGAGAGAGGGGACTGGGGAGGGATCGAGGGTAGAGAGAGAGAGAGGCCGAGGGGATGGAGCTCATCTCTACGTCACTGAACCATGTCAGCAGTGGCGTAGCCAGGTTATTCATATTGGGGCGGGGGGGCGAGAACTGAAAATGAACCGACAAGATTGTTTTGAGTCAAGACATGCGATTTTGTTTGACTTTACACCTATTTTTGGCACGATTGAAGTATGTTTTGGCTCTAAACAAGCTTGCACCAACGAATATTGCATTTAGGTGACTGTTATGCGCGCGTAGCGCGCGAAAATTTGTCTGATGTGTACTTTTGACCCAGGATATATAATTAGAGCGTCTCATAGAGCGTCCTTGCTTTTGACCATCATAATTCCATGATTCCTCGGGTCAAATGAACCGACAGTGCCAATCTCAACCGACACGACGTCAATATTGGGGGGGGGGGGCGAGGATCCCCCTCCCCCCCCCCCCCCCCCCCCCTACTCCCCAGTGGCGTAGCCAGGTTTTTCTCAGTGGGGGGGCAAAGGGGGGGCCGGGAGTTTTGGTGGGGGGGGGCAACAACCAAATTGAGGATTGAATTTCCTTGTGTTGTGAATAGGTTAGTCCCAAATTATTTCAACTGACATTTCCCACAGGGGGGGCAACAGGGGGGGCAGAGAACCCCACAGGGGGGGCAGCTGCCCCCCCTTGCCCCCCCTTGGCTACGCCACTGCTACTCCCCCTCCCTACGCCACTGCATGTCAGTGTTTTATAACAATTTAAATAATGATAGCAAGGAGAGTTTTAGGCGGGGTTTTAGGTCATTCAGACAAGTTATTAAAAACCCAACAGATCGGTGAACATCAGTTCGTACAGGTGGCGTAACATTTTTGATTTGCCGTCGAGTAAGAAAATTGAGGGGGGTGCTTAGAGTCGTTGCATCCCCAAATAGGCATGAAAACATCGTCCTTTCTCCTTTCTGTCCGTTTCCTTTTCCTTTTCCCCTTCCGTTCCTTTTTGTCGCCGCTCCTCTTCTCCCCTTTCTTTCCCTTCGTTTGCCTTCCCGATTTTCCGCTGCCTTCTCGATTTCCCGGTCAAATTTTTTCAGGGGGGCACTCTTCCCCCCCCCCCCCCCCCCCCCCCACACCACATTGCCCCCGACTGGCTACGCTACTGCTCAGCTTATTGGCCTATACCGTCAAGCTGTTCCTGATCATAATAAAATTTCCTTTAAAAGGGAAAACCCAGATTCAAGTAAAATCTCATGCAACTATTAGGTTTAGACCATTTGGGTGACATAGACTCACGGTTATAGTCCGACGGGTTCTATAGTATAGTTATATATGCAGATGACATTCCAAAACTTTCACAAAATGTTTCAAAAATGTCAAAATTGTTGAATATCATCAACATATTTGGAATCACCATGAGAAATGCATTGAAATAAGTACAAACATGCCTTGGTCCAGTAATCCTTGAGATAGACCCCGGTGAAAGTTTGGAATTGTTTCTGAAAATCTGTTTTGTATATTTGGTAAAACTAATAGCCGCGTGGAAAGTGTTAATAGACTAGGCCTATACAAATTTGCAATATTCGGATTAAAAGAACCTCTAATTATTCATATTGAGTCTTATCAGATATCGTTAGTGAACTTCTTTAACACTTTTACAAATTTGGATGGAACTTATTTTATTGTCGGATTATAGAACTTTCGAAATAAGGAACCCTTTTGCCTGGGACTTCTTTTAAGCTTTTATCTGATTTGGACTAGCGAATGGTTAATTTACGTGTATTGTACTATAGAATTTCATACTATAGAGATATCGGATTGAAGATTTGTTGAACTATACAGAGAAGTTTGGGGTATCCAAATTGTCAGACCAATCCGCGCATTATGTTTGTTTTGATTAATACTTAGAATACAAATGAGAGTTTCATTTCAGTAAGTATTTTGTTATATACATGTATTTCCTTAGTGCAGACAATACATAAACATAAGATATTTTATAACATGGTGTTTAGAACTTGCATGTGGTAATTCTTTTACCATAACAAATTTGGGGTAATATGCAACTTCATAAAATTATCCAAGGTTAGCGTGAGACAACAACTTGTTTTATAACAATTTAATTTTCATTAAAGGCATATATGTGATCTTTTCCCGAGAGCGCCCTCTATTCATTTTTTTTTTTAGAAAGTAGATTTTCTTGCAGATTTACATTTCTGATCATAAATCATACATACATTCCAAGTTACAGAGCGATACGATTCCTAATTACCTCAAAATCATGGTTTTAGAGTAAATTTAGAGTGAAAATAATAAACTGTCGGATTATCCGACAGTTTATTTTCACTCTAAAATCATGATTTTGAAGTAATTAAGAATCGTATCGACCTGTAACTTGGAATGTATGTACGATTTATGATCAGAAATGTAAATCTGCAAGAAAATCTTCTTTCAATTTTTTTTTCGATGTTGAGGGCGTTCCCTGGAAAGATCACATAATATACCTTTAAATAGGAGCAATTTGAGCACTTTGACCTCTACAACGAATTTGAGAACAACTGTTGACCTTTGACCTATATCTAGACAAATTTGTGATACATGCCGGGGATACATGTCGACCCGTTTCGATACATTGGAGTCACATACCCATTGCATACATTACCATTGTACTAACACCCAACCTCTCTAAGATTAAATGTCAGTATTTTCCATTAATTGTTGACTCAGTAGTAAAGAGGTAGTTGGATCAGGCTTGAAACTGCTACAGTAGTGCTAGTAGTTATAAGGCCTAACAAAAATCGATTGCCCTTTCACCTCAATAAAAAAAATTGGGGTCGGTAGGTCGATTTTTGTTCTTTTTTTCTTTTTTAGATTCCAAAGAATGACCAAATCACACTGGAATACACTGAGGTTTATAACTAAATGTTGATATTAAAAAGACAAAGTCTGGTGGCATGGATAATAAATATTTCAGAGTGGGGTCCCATAGGGGTCAATTGAGGTCATTTAGGTGACAAATTTGTAATTTATAGAAACATTTAAAAAAAACCTTTTTTTCTTAAAAAAACAACAACAAAAAACCGCGACTAAGTTTCCCTATTTTTACGGTCGGTCGGGAAAGGGTAATCCAACATCTTTTTGTTGTTGTTGCCTAATGTTATACATGTAGGGAATCCCAAGTGAACTCTGACCTTATTTTCACCCAATCATTCATCACTGAAAATTAGGTCCCTGTTTACAAAGCTCTGTGTTTCGAGGGGTAAGTAGAAACTGTGTCTGCTATCTTTTCAGCCAACCCTGTAGGCCGATTACAAAGTTTACTAATTACTAATTAAACAAATAAATCCAAGGTTTGTTATTGTTTCTGCGCACGGTTTTATTTAGTTAACCACTGACATATCTAGATACTGTATACCAGTCACTTATGTCAATTATTTAGGCTAGGCCTTTTTGTGATTTCAACCACACCGTGTTTCAAATAGCGACAAAGCAAAACAGTCCATGCTTGAAGAGACGAGTATTCCAAAGCTGTACTGCCAGGCGTCCTGTGAAAATGACTGCAAAAGGTATTACATTTTTGTGGATATTGTTTGCAAAATCATGTTGAGTATGTTGTTTGCAATATCAAATGCAATGTTATTTGCAATATCATGTACAATAATGTTGTTTGCAATATCATGTGCTGTTGCAATGTGTTGTTTGCAAGCTTTTGCAATATCATTTATGTGATATGTTGTTTGAAATGTCATAGTATGTAATATGTTGTTAGCTATTATACATGTAGGCCTAATAGGCCTATGTTGTTTGCAATATTAAGTGCAATAGTGTTGTTTGCAATAAAATGTGCAATATGTTGCAAAATCAAGCGCACTGTTGTTTGCAATATCATTTGCAATATATTGTGTGCAATATTATATGCAATAGGTTGTTTGCAATTTCAAGTACAATATGTTGTTTACAATATCATGTTTAGGAGTCCTTATCATAAGGTTGTGAGTTCTAGCCCCGCTGGTGTCAATGTGTTTGGGTCATTGGGCATGGTACTTACTCTATGTACATTGCCTATTAGGGGGTTACTATATACGGTTATGTATGTTTGTTCATGTTGGTTTATGTCACAATTTGGCACTGATTTAGCTGCTGCCTGGACGTTGCATTGTTTAATAATGTATTTAATTTGTAATGTTGTGACAATTCAGCCGTTTGGCTGCGATGATAATAAAATTTCAACAACAAAAAAAGAAAAGAAAAAGTATATTGTTTGAAATAGCAAGTGCAACATGTTGTTTGCAATATTATGTGCAATACGTTCTTTGTAATATCATGAGCAGTATGTTGTTAGCAAAATCATATGCAGGCCTAATATTTTGCTTGCAATACAAATTATTGCATATGATATTGCATATAACTTATTGCATATGAAATTACATACAACTTTCCCTAATATATTATAACTTATTGCATATGATGTTGCATATAATAATAATATGCATACAATATATTGCATACAACTTATTGCATATGATATTGGATACAACTTATTGCATATGATATTGGATACAACTTATTGCATATGAGGTTGCATACAACTTATTGCATATGAGGTTGCATACAACTTATTGTATTTGAGGTTGCATACAACTATTGTATATGAGGTTGCATACAACTATTGTATATGAGGTTGCATACAACAAATTGTATATGATATTGGATACAACTTATTGCATATGATATTGGATACAACTTATTGTATATGAGGTTGCATACAACTTATTGCATATGATATTGCATACAACAAATTGTATATGATATTGGATACAACTTATTGCATATGATATTGGATACAACTTATTGCATATGATATTGCATACAACTTATTGCATATGAGGTTGCATACAACAAATTGTATATGATATTGGATACAACTTATTGCATATGATATTGGATACAACTTATTGTATATGAGGTTGCATACAACTTATTGTATATGAGGTTGCATACAACTTATTGCATATGAGGTTGCATACAACAAATTGTATATGATATTGGATACAACTTATTGCATATGATATTGGATACAACTTATTGTATATGAGGTTGCATACAACTTATTGCATATGATATTGCATACAAAAAATTGCATCTGATATTGCATACAACTTATTGCATATGATATTGCATACAACTTATTGTATATGAGGTTGCATACAACTTATTGCATATGATATTGGATACAACTTATTGCATATGATATTGCATACAACTTATTGTATATGAGGTTGCATACAACTTATTGCATATGATATTGCATACAACATATTGCATCTGATATTGCATACAACTTATTGCATATGATATTGCATACAACTTATTGCATCTGATATTGGATACAACTTATTGCATATGATATTGCACACAACTTATTGCATATGATATTGCATACAACTTATTGTATATGAGGTTGCATACAACATATTGCATCTGATATTGCATACAACTTATTGCATATAATATTGCATACAACTTATTGCATATGAGGTTGCATGCAACTTATTGTATATGATATTACATACAACTTATTGCATATGATATTGCATACAACTTATTGCATGTGATATTACATACAACTTATTGTATATGAGGTTGCATACAACTTATTGTATATGAGGTTGCATACAACTTATTGTATATGAAGTTGCATACAACTTATTGTATATGAGGTTGCATACAACTTATTGTATATGAGGTTGCATACAACTTATTGCATATGAGGTTGCATACAACTTATTGTATATGAGGTTGCATACAACTTATTGTATATGAGGTTGCATACAACTTATTGCATATGAGGTTGCATACAACTTATTGTATATGAGGTTGCATACAACTTATTGTATATGAGGTTGCATACAACTTATTGCATATGAGGTTGCATACAACTAATTGTATATGAGGTTGCATACAACTTATTGTATATGAGGTTGCATACAACTTATTGTATATGAGGTTGCATACAACTTATTGCATATGAGGTTGCATACAACTTATTGTATATGAGGTTGCATACAACTTATTGTATATGAGGTTGCATACAACTTATTGCATATGAGGTTGCATACAACTAATTGTATATGAGGTTGCATACAACTTATTGTATATGAGGTTGCATACAACTTATTGTATATGAGGTTGCATACAACTTATTGCATATGAGGTTGCATACAACTTATTGTATATGAGGTTGCATACAACTTATTGTATATGAGGTTGCATACAACTTATTGTATATGAGGTTGCATACAATTTATTGCATATGAGGTTGCATACAACTTATTGTATATGAGGTTGCATACAACTTATTGTATATGAGGTTCCATACCCATTATTGCATATGATATTGCATACAACTTATTGTATATGAGGTTGCATACAACTTATTGTATATGAGGTTGCATACAACTTATTGTATATGAGGTTGCATACAACTTATTGCATATGATATTGCATACAACTTATTGCATATGATATTGCATACAACTTATTGTATATGAGGTTGCATACAACTTATTGTATATGAGGTTGCATACAACTTATTGTATATGAGGTTGCATACAACTTATTGTATATGAGGTTGCATACAACTTATTGTATATGAGGTTGCATACAATTTATTGCATATGAGGTTGCATACAACTTTATTGTATATGAGGTTGCATGCAACTTATTGCATATATTGCATACAACTTATTGCATATGATATTGCATACAACTTATTGTATATGAGGTTGCATACAACTTATTGCATATGAGATTGCATACAACTTATTGTATATGAGGTTGCCTACAACTTTTTGCATATGAGGTTGCATACAACTTATTGTATATGAGGTTGCATACAACTTATTGCATATGAGGTTGCATACAACTTATTGTATATGAGGTTGCATACAACTTATTGTATATGAGGTTGCATACAACTTATTGTATATGAGGTTGCATACAATTTATTGCATATGATATTGCATACAACATATTGCATCTGATATTGCATACAACTTATTGCATATGAGGTTGCATACAACTTATTGCATATGAGGTTGCATACAACTTATTGTATGTGAGGTTGCATACAACTTATTGCATATGAGGTTGCATACAACTTATTGCATATGATATTGCATACAACTTATTGCATATGATATTGCATACAACTTATTGCATATGATATTGCATACAACTTATTGTATATGAGGTTGCATACAACTTATTGCATATGAGGTTGCATACAACTTATTGTATATGAGGTTGCATACAACTTATTGTATATGAGGTTGCATACAACTTATTGCATATGAGGTTGCATACAACTTATTGTATATGAGGTTGCATACAACTTATTGTATATGAGGTTGCATACAACTTATTGTATATGAGGTTGCATAAAACTTATTGCATATGATATTGCATACAACTTATTGCATATGAGGTTGCATACAACTTATTGCATATGAGGTTGCATACAACTTATTGTATATGAGGTTGCATACAACTTATTGTATATGAGGTTGCATACAATTAATTGCATATGAGGTTGCATACAACTTATTGCATATGATATTGCATACAACATATTGCATCTGATATTGCATACAACTTATTGCATATGATATTGCATACAACTTATTGCGTATGATATTGCATACAACTTATTGTATATGAGGTTGCATACAACTAATTGTATATGAGGTTGCATACAATTTATTGCATATGAGGTTGCATACAACTTATTGTATATGAGGTTGCATACAACTTATTGGGATGTACCTCTTGGAAATGGGGGCGCGCAATGTACCTCTTAGAAAAGGCTTCAATCTCGGCAATGGGAGTCTGTACAGTGAACACCGGCCAACATATTGCATTTGATATTCAAAGTAGGTGATTTAAAAAATAATAATAATAATAAAAAAATTAAAAATCCCGACCGACCTACCCTATTTGTTTTGGCCATGTTACGCCAATCAAACTTTTTTTTTCAGGCCTTATTTTGAACATATTGAAACAGAGTTGTTGATTCCCTCTCTCTGTTAATAGATTATCCCTACCATGATGGATTCACAGTTACATCGGAGATGAAAGAAGCATGGAACCAGCAGGGCTATATATTAGTCAGGTAAGTGTTGCAAGAATGTCTATAATATAGCTATAGTGAGGACTATAGTGAGAACTATCATGCTGTAAGCATGTGTGACCAAATATTTTCCAGACACCCCCCCCCCTTAATACTTTCCACACGGCAGGCAGCTGCAGACGACATTCCAAAATGTCACAAAATGTTTCAAAAATGTCATAATTATTGAATTTCATTCCCATATGTGGAATCACCATGAGAAATGCATTGAAATCAGTACAAACATGCCTAGTATTGGTTCAGTAATCCTTGAGGTAGACTTTGAAAGTTGGGAAAGGTTTCTGAAAAATATGTTTTGTATGGTAAAACTAATAGCCGCGTGGAAAGTGTTATTACATATTTCCTCTGAAGCAAAAATTCGCCATAAAATAAGGTTTCTGTGTGTTTTTTGTTTTTCTTTACAATTTGACCTCCTAAATGAATAAAATATTGACAAGATTTAAAAAAAAAGTACCCTTAACACGTTAAACGCACCCCGTCTAAAAATAGCTCCCCACCCCCGGAGTGAGAAATGAAAGAGGAGGTGAAACAATCAAATAACAAAGAGCCTGTTAATTTGTTGGTGTATATTTGAGGGGAGTGTGAGTATTTCCAAAGACATGGCGTAACAAAATATGGAAAAATATGCTTTTAGCTCTAAAACGCAATGGAAAATTTTAAGAGCTATAGGATTACTAAAAATATCTCTCTGACACTACCAAAATGCAGCTTAAGCATACCTTCTTCAGGTTTTTGACCCAGTTGGGAGGAGGGGGCAGGGAGGGGAGGTTAAAAGAGGGTATGCATCCCTATCATTGAAAGGTTCAGTAACAATAATAAGAAATGTGGTACTTTTCTTTGTTTTCTTCTTAAAGATCAATCTTGGGACCAGCGGAATTATCCGAGTTGAGATCTGCACTAGAACACGATGATGGCGTGAAGAAGCACTCATACAGTTTAGAAGATGGCGAGGGATCTCAGAGCAAATCGAGTTTGTGGAATCATCCAGGCAATGATATCACCGGGCTAATATCTCGCTCAAGAAAGATGGTGGACACCGCAGAGGAGGTAGGACATGGACACCAATAGGACAGCCAGCTTCTCAACAGTCCTTAACACTTTCCACGCGGCATGCGGCTGCAGACGACATTCCAAAATTTCACAAAATGTTTAAAAAATGTCAAAATTATTGAATTTCATTACCATATTTAGAATCACCATGAGAAATGCATTGAAATAAATACAAACATGCCTAATACTGGGTCAGTAATCATTGAGATAAACTTTGAACATTTTGAAAGGTTTCTGAAAAATCAGTTCTGTGTATGGTAAAAATAGTAACCGCGTGGAAAGTGTTAAACGTGGAAATTTGAATACTAAATTAGATATGATTAGTCGCATCACCAACGTTATCTGTCCACAACGAGGAAGATGTCTGCATCGACCCCCTTTTCATCCCCGTAAGACACTTTTGCCCAAGGGGGGGCGTTTTCACCTAAAATTTTCGTAAAAGGTTGCCCCAAATTTTTTCCAAGTCAGTCACCTCGTGAATTTCACGTAAGTGGGGGGGGGGGGGGGGGGGGGGTGGTAGAAGTCAAAAAATTTCGCACGTCAGAAATTTTCGCACGGACACAAAATTTGGCAGTCCAATTTTTTATGAGTAGTTTTACTATCATTGATATTTGAAACTAAGAAAAACACAATTTTTACCTTCAAAAAAAAAAGAAAAAAAAAAAAGATTTTGAAAGGGGGGCGTTCGCAACCGTCGCCCCCCCATCTGACGGGCCTGCTTTTCAATGTACATAATCAAGCATAAATTCAGATTTCTCTCTCATTTCCCCCTCCCCTTCTCCCTCGCTGCTAGTTCTTCCCCGCTTTCCGTGTCTACTCTTCTCTCCTTTTCTTTTCCTTCTCATCCAAATCTAGTTTTTTGTCATCCCTAGTTTTTGGTCGGGTCGGGGGAGCACCCCTCCTCCCCCACTGACCATGCCACTTGTAGATGAATAATTTGTTGTTGTTTAATTTTACAGCTTCTTGGTGGTGAAGTGTATCATTATCACACCAAACTAATGATGAAAGAAGCAAAGACTGGTGGTAAACATGTATGGCATCAGGATTATGGGTAGGCATGTGCAGCCACGGCTGTTTGACTGTCCGATTTATAACTAAAATTATGGAATAAAAAAAGATTACATAGCGGCCCAGTTATAGTTTGACCTAATTTAGGTAGCGCTAATGAATACGAGTATACGGTGAAAATTTCACGAAAATTTTTCGAGCCATTTTTAAATTATCGGCATTTTCTACTTTACATACATTTTACATGTAACTCTATGGGAAATGTGGCCGATGAGGGCGCTATTATAGTAAATAATAATATTCAAAGCTCTATTTCTCAGAAATGGCACCAACAAATGTTCTGAAATTTCTACAAAAGATGGCCAGTATATTCAGGTACTTGAATAAGTTAAAACCAGAACCGGGCCAGCAAGTTACGGTATTCTCAGAATAAAACGGACAAATTATGTGGGATCAAACAGCCGTGCAGCAATTGTTACAAATAGTGCCCCTGGATGTTACAGGTACAATGTTAGAAAATATTGTGCGAACACTGTGTAAAGGTTTAATGATAAAGTGTCCCCCTACCCCCCCCCCCCCCCCCCTGATCAATGTTGAATCCAACAATTTGTCCACCATCAGCACATGGCCTCACAACATTGATCGATGGGGAAGGGGTATGAGGAAGGGGACTCCAGGATACCATAATTCTATTTTCACATGACTCAATGTTACCAGTGACATGTCAGTTAAAGCTGGCCTACCACTAACCACAGACGAACTGTCATCATCACCCAGTGGCGTAACCAGAGGGAGGGGGAGGGGCGCCCTCAATATTGACATTGTGTCGGTTGAGATGGCACTGTCGGTTCATTTGACAAGTGGAATCATGGAATTATGTTGGTCAAAAGTACACAGATGAATACATGGTGTCCCCAAAATACAATATATTTTGGGTAAATGTACCTAAATCATAGCCACAGTATTAAGTGTAAAGTCGAAAATGTTCGCGCGCTACGCGCACATTACTTTAGTAACAACAATCTTGTCAGTTCGCTTTCAGACCTCATCCCCTCAATATGAACAACCTTTTTACGCCACTGTCATCACCAGTTCACTTGGTGACAGACAGAACAGAGTTAATTTGGAGAAATTGTAACCTTGTCAAATTCCCAGGAGAACTGGAGAGGCTAGAAACCAAGAGTGCATGGTAGCATCACTGATGTTACACACAAAAGTTCAAGCTATAACAGCCCAAATTGCAACCTTTTTTAAAGTTGTGTAAAGGAATTCAAACTGTGAACAGTTTGAGAAAATAAGTGCTATTTCAAATATTGTAAAATCATAAGTTAAACATTTGAGTGTAAATCACAATATAGCATCTTTAGATTAGATTTTGGTTTCAAAAAATTAGCCCATATGTGGCTACTGGGAGGAAGAGGCAGAACCGGCAACTATTGACAAGACTGTTGATTGATTGCCTTTGGCTGTGTATGGCCATGCTACCAGCTGGGTGATCCCCTTTGTAAAAATAATGACACAATAGTAGAATTTGGCCAAATCTTTGTCATTTCGTAGTAACAATGACAATGTTTTAATATTATTTGAAATATTTCTCCACAATAACAACATGATATATTTTCATGTTTTCGTATCAAAGATCTCATATACATTTTAAAGACATCTGGGTACCAATACCGATTTAAAATACATGAAAGAAATTCATAGACTCCACCAAAAAACCTGAATCTGAATTCAAATGTCAAAGTAGTCACTGACTTTTACAAAAATAAAGGTTCTTTCTAATGACTCATGAATTGTTCTACTTTCTCAGCTTTTTTCTGTCCGAGATCCAGATATTAGCACAAAACAAAATAATGATATGGGTGAAAACTTGTGTCCTTCCGTTATACACATCATGTTGATAAAGAGATTTTACAAAACCACAGTATAATAATTAGATATATCTTTGGGTTGCCTCTCTTTTGGTTTCAGCTATTGGTACCAGAATGGTTGTTTATATCCAGATATGATGTCAGTGTTTGTGGCAATTGATAAATGTGACCGTGGTAACGGATGTCTGCAGGTGAGTTATATCAGAACTGAATGAAGGCCCAGGGTGGAGGGGGCAGTTGAATGAAATAGATACAGTTATAAAGCTGAACCGTTTAAAGGTATATTATGTGATCTTTCCAGGGAACGCCCTCAACATCGAAAACAAATTGAAAGCAGATTTGCTTGCAGATTTACATTTCTGATCATAAATCGTACATACATTCCAAGTTACAGGGCGATACGATTCTTAATTACTTCAGAAATGTAAATCTGCAAGAAAATCTACTTTCTAAAAAAAATCATGAATAGAGGGCGCTCTCTGGAAAAGATCACATAATATGCCACAAAATATTTTTCTGCCCTCCACTTTGACCCCCAAAAGAAAGTTAAATTTAGTTTACATTATACAAACTTAGACAATTTTAGCATAAAATGACAATTTTTTAGCGCACATTTTCTTAACAAATTAGACAATTTTAGCATAAAACAGCTAAATATTGCACGCATTTTCATACCAGATTAGTTAGAATTAAACCAACTTGTTTGCAACCCCCCAAAAAATTATGTTGCTGGCACCGCCACTGCCTCCCCCTGGAAAATGGAGGAAGCGTTGGCAACATGCTGAGCCCTGACATTCTTGTTGATTCTCTGATGGCTCTGCGCGTCAGGGTAGGCCTTAGACTACATCCCCCAGTCTTCAATATTACTGTACGGCCGCTAAAGCTGTACTAAATCACGGAGCCTGCAAGATAGCGACGTAAGAGGGCAATTAGGAATCAGTCTAGGGTAGGCCTACCGAGGGACCAAGGGCAGTGGCGGATCCAGGATTAAAATTTACGGGGGCTGACCAAGTGTTTTTTTTAATTGGTACCCCAATTTTTTTTTGTAAAAGGTCCCCTTTTTCTTTTGCCGTCAGCTCGTTAAATTCTGCTAAGTGGGAGTAGGCATGAGGTTGTCCCAAAACCGGCAACAAAAATTGCACGGTACAAGTGGCAAATGTACCGACGGAACCTACCTATGCCTCTGAAAAAGGTAAAGTGGTACACAAAAAAGGTATATTGTCAAATTTTACGGGGGGCGACCGCCCCCTTCGCCCCCCCCCCCCCCTGTATCCGCCACTGAAGGGTCTAGAAGATCATTTGGTAGATATGCTCTCGGTCGGGACATACTGATATGGTGTCAGGGTTAGGCCTACCGAGGGGTCTTCTGTCTCTATTAGCTTTCCTGTCACGAGGGTCTAGAAGATCATTTGGCAGATATGCTCCCGTATGCTCCCGGGATATGTCAGTGTGGTGTTGCTCGCATGCACTATCCAGCGAAATGTAGCTGCATTGCCTGACAAATGGTGTTGGGGTGGGGGGGGGTGGGGGTGGGGGAGAAGTGGCATATCACACAAGAAGGGTAAACCATTCTGCTTGGAATAAAATTCCTCTAGTCGCAGCTGATGTCAATTTTCAATCGAAAGGTTAGGTAGAGAATAGAGAATCGATCAAGTTGGTGACAATGGTCCAGGTTAAGTAGACTCCTCAAAAAAAGTCTGGATTTTTTTTCTTCAATCGCCAATTTTTAGAACATTTGTGAAATATTGTGTTTCATATAAATAAAAAGCTGATGTGTTCTTCTTTCCAACGATATCTCATTTTGTAGCAATCATTGGTTTTAGGGCTTGGCCACCTGCCTGTGAGGTCTCAATCAAAATGTGCCAATATCATCACTAGTTTGTACTGGAAATAGTTGAAAGTCAATAGAACATCACTATACACAGACCGTAGTTGAACAGACGATAGTTGAACTTCACTTGATTGTAGAGTTGCTCGTAGTTGAACAGACGATAGTTGAACTTCACTTGATTGTAGAGTTGCTCTTTTGAGCATGAAATAGTGGTGTTTGGCATTGAAACAAGTGATTGCTACAAATGTGGGCATCATTGCAAAGATGAACACATCAGCTTTCCATTGATGTTCAATACACTATGAATAATAGATAGGCCATTGAAGACAATTTAAGAGGGTTTATATAGATGGGGGTGACATGTGACGTCATGCCGGGCATTTGGTCGGCAGTTGCCATTGTTCTTTGCCCGGCAGCATGTGCGCGCACATCCTGTTTTGTTTAGGACCCATGCTTTTAAAACTCGCGCCATTACAAAGGGCAATAAGGCATAGCGGACAGTGTTGTGGTCATATGCTGTTCAATCAAGCATGTATCGACAGTCCAGTCCCTTCGACCGTTGCTTTTGTTGATAAACATTGCTGTCACCCCATCTATTGCTTGAGCATCCTAGGTGACAACAAACCATGTTGTATGGATTAAACAGGACTCGCCCATAACTCTATCCTTAATGTTACATTCATTATCTAAATAGGTTTTAAAAGGATCACACAAATTGGGACGTATCGAGCACACATTTGTTGGCGGTCAGACGGGGGCCGATTTGGAAAGAGTAAAACACGCTCAGAAAGTTCTTGAAACGGTCCATGTCGAGATGGAACCAGGAGATGCATTGTTTTTCCACTGGTAAGTTAACACTATCTATAAGGGATCACGTCAAAACTCGACCGCCAGGCAACCGCCGGTTCCGCCCGGTTCTCACAAAACATGTTGTCTGTTATAATATACACACATAATGAGGTCAAATAGTTACTCTGGTGAATACGACCGGTTGATAGTGCCTCGTCACACGTGTGAGCAATAAAATCTTGTAGTAATGGGCTCTCAAGTCTCAGTTGATAACCAATACAATACAGCTATTGATTTTCGCTGGGGTTGGCTTTTTCAATCTGTTTATAGCTCAATTAACTTTTTAAAATCAATACCGAAAGTCCAAGGGTGGGCTATTATGACCGCAAACAGATTGATAGTGTAAATTGGTCCGGTTACGGCATTAAGTCAACCGGCGGTTGTTCAGTGTTGCATGCGTGAATATTCATATACCAGTAAAACAGTTGACCTGAAAGAACCGGACTTAACTGGCTGTCAAGTTTTGATGTCTTCCCTAAGTAGGCATACAGGGTGAGTAAAATAAAAGTGTACTCAACTTTGGGATTTTATATCTTAAAATCTGTGCAGAAATTTCACAGATTCTCTATCGAGGCAGACGGGTTATCTCATTAGCTTTCTAAAGAATTTTAGTTGGTTGAAATTGGTTGTGGTGAACATATTTTATGCTCATTTGCATAAAAGTCAACATTTTATAAACCGAACAAGATTTGCGATATTTTCTCTGATAAGATCTATTGAATTTCACTATTGAAAATTGACATTATTTCGCATTTAATGTTTGAAAAAATAACTGGAAAAACATTTGATTTCTCTTTGTTAATTAGTTATATTGTGTACCATACATGAATACGCTTGTTTATTAATATCAAGCATTATTGAGTTAAATATTCAATATTGTGTTCGGTTTCAAAATGCAGTAACTTCACCAAAATAGTCATATCTGGTAAACGGTACCATGAAATGTCATATTTCTGTTTGCTGATGATAGTGAATAAATGCATCTATTGCCACATACATTGATTGCCTTCATATCTGATAATAAATATTATTAATAATTATTTTACTTCGAGTACACTTTAGTCATGCTGCACAAACCTGCCACATACATATTTCGTGAACAATTGAGAAATATCTATTTTTTAGGTAAACTTCAAATCTAATTTTAAACAAACAAAGGTTATGTTCTTGAAATTGTAGAGGAATGTCAATTCACTAACCCTCCTGGAAATATTTAAAATGATATATTGTATTTCAGTGGTTTTAACTGGGACTAACATATCTAAATGTTAGTCCCAGGTTTTAATACAGCGCATGAAATCTACTACTTTTCCCATTGAGTGCACACACAGTAATCAGCTGCCTCATTTCTTATAAACACCCCTGTAAGAAATGCATTTTCTGGGACATTTATGCATAATTTGATACAAATCAATGGTTACCATGGTTACAATTAAAAAGTCATGCAATATACTTAAACATGGTGACACATATTGCGAATGTATTTAAGAATATAATCATTGTCAAAAAAATATGACGTGAGGTACCTAATTTGCATTTTTAAGTTTACCTCGCCGGATATGAACAAAAGGAAAGCCCCCATCTATTATATATTTTGTAGTATTATGGGATATACGATGAGGCTGCTTACTAACTTGTCTCTTTTTCCAGTAATGTACTACATAAGAGCGACAAGAATGAGAGTGATAGACGACGATGGGTGTTCATAGCCGCCTACAATAAAGCATCTAATGATCCGGTGAAAGAACACCATCACCCTAGATACACACCACTGATAAAGGTTGGTTTGTTTGGTGGAGTCTATAGAATTGGGAAAGTAGAGAGGGGACAATGGTGGTGTGGGGGGGGGGGGGGGATGGCGGTTAGCATGTTTGGCCTTCATAGCAGTCTACAATAAAGAATACCATCACCTTAGATATACGCCACTGATAAAGGTTGGTTTGTTGGTGGAGTCTATAGAATTGGGAAAGTAGAGAGGGGACAATGGTGGTGTGGGGGGGGGGGGATGGCGGTTAGCATGTTTGGCCTTCATAGCAGTCTACAATAAAGAATACCATCACCTTAGATATACGCCACTGATTAAGGTTGGTTTGTTGGTGGAGTCTATAGAATTGGGAAAGTAGAGAGGGGACAATGGTGTGGAGGGGAAGGAGATGGCAGTTGGCAGTTAGCATGTTGGGCCTTCATTAGCAGTCTTCAATTAGCAGTCTTCAATAAAGAACACCATCACCATAGATATACACTGGTCTGGTGGAAGCAAGATATGAAGGATAGTGGCGAGGGAATGTTGGGTATGGGGGGGGGGGGGGGGGGGGCTACAATTGGTGTCCATAGCAGGGTAAATTATCTGGTCTAAGAACAACATCACCATAGATATGCACTTAGCAGGCAGGTTAAGGGAGATTTTTTTAAATGTTACTGTGTAAAACTACTGCATTTAAAGGTAGATGACCCGATCACATTTTCGTAACACAGAATTATTTCAAACATACAGAGATTTTCATATCATATGAAAGCTCGTATTTTTCTCATCATCATACTGAAATTTGACGGCCTAAATCGGTATAATTACGGAGAAATCGATGAAATAATGTCGAATTACCGCGAATGGTGGTAACCACCGATATAGTTTGTGTACTACTCAATGGGTACAGTTCAAAGCATCTTGTGCGTCTAAAATAAGAACCATTAGAGCTATGCAACTCAAACTTTGGAACACAACTTTTTTAAGGATGACCTTTCATGTAGAATAGAAAACTTTAAGTTGAAAATCGGAACATCTACCTTTAAGCTTACATACCTAAGATGTCTTAACACTTTGCGCGCGGCAGGGCAGTAGTCTGCAGACGACAACATTTCCAAAATTTCTCAAATTAATGTTTCAAAAATGTCAAAATTATTGAATTTCATCACCCTATTTGTAATCATCATGAGAAATGTATTAAGTAAATACAAACATGCTGATTATTGGTTGAGATAAAAAATAAATTGAAAATTGGGAACAGTTTCTGTTTATTATGGTAATACTAATAGCCACAGGGAAATTGTTAACAAGTTCCACCTTCATGGGATCAAAAATACACATATTTAGGATAAAAATGCACAAATCGGGATAAAAATGCAAATATAGGATCCTTTTTAGTCTGTTATTTCCATGATCATTACTACTCATTTTCGTTCATGTTTGTTTTCTCCAGGTTTCAAATGAAGCTATTCTAAACTGCACCGACAAAACAGATATGACTGGCAAAGATTTCATGGATCCAAGTCAAGACGAAACCATTAGAGAAGCCAAAAGAGTGAAAACTAAGTGACCTGTAAATAATCAGATATGAGGGGAGAGGAAGCCTTTACGAGAGATGCTTATAAAAGACCCCAAGTGATCCGTAACAACTAAGATGGGATGTGCAGGATGATCCCATCAGAGAAGCCAAAAGAGTGAAAACTAAGCGACCTGTAAATAACTCTGATACGAGGGGAGGGGAAGCCTGTAATCAAGAGATGATAAAAGACCCCAAGTGATCTGTAACAACCCAGAGGGGATGTGCGGGATGATCCCATCAGAGAAGCCAATACTCGACACTAATAATTTAATCGAGGAGGGCAGCCTCAACGAAAGATGCTACACAGTTGCAGTGACTGCACAATTCTCTTTGTCTCATGCTTCAACATTTAGATTCAGAAAATATTTGATTTTTGTCACAACCATTGTAACATCAAATTGATAGGGCCTATTGCCTTTGCTCCACTTTGCTCTTTATAAGGCCATTTTTTGTGTTGCCCCCAAGTGCCAACAACCTTGCTTGAAGTCTGGTCTGTTTTCCTTTTTTTCTTTTTTTGGCTGACAAATATTACTGACAAGACAAAAATTGGTAAATGTCAATTTGACTTGTTTCTAGTGTGATAATAGTTAGCAATCTATTCAAGCAGAAAATAGTAATATTTGACAAATTTAGTAAAATTTAAATCTTTAAAAAAGTGACCGTTAATTGAGATTTTAGGGTCGGTCGCCGGAGGGCAACAACAATTCTTTTTGCCCAATGTTCATATTGCTTTTATCGATCGCTTTCTTTATACAACAGAAAACTGATTCCTTCTAGAAGATATGACCTTTATTCTCATACCAAAATCTTAATGTTGAATGATGGAAAAAGAACATTGATTCAGGTCGTACACTTTTTACCATACAACTATACAATCCTCAAAAAGTAACTGACCACGTAATAAACATGCTCTTAATTAAGTGAACATATTGTTAATTTGTACAGAATTATGTTCTCTTCAATTTGAGATATTACATGATTGACAAGGCTATGTGTCAAAAACCAAGTCAGTGTCATTTTTAGCAGTTGATTCTTCTTCACGCAGCCTCGGTGTAGCAATAGGCAGATAGGTGATCAACTGGAAGCGACAACTCGCCGTTCGATAGTAAAATGAGTATCGGGGATGCTCCAAGGTCTCTAATTGAAGAGGTGAAATAAATCCATAATTTGATATTTTTAACTGTATAGTTTTAGAGATATGAGCATATTTATTACCTGATCAGTTACTTTTTTTGAGGACTGTATTTCATAAAATAAAGACCATTCATTGGCACACCATATACCCCTCTGTAGTTTTATTGTTCTTTTAAATTCTTCCGTCTGTCACAATTTACATAAATTATGGATATTACGACAACTAAAGAACATAATTATTTGCTTAAAAAATGAAATGAGTTCATATGCATTGATGGAAGTGTTTCTATTCAAAACTAAAAAAAGTCAAATGCTAGTTAAACTGTTTCACACTACAAGTATAGGTTAAATATTTCACTCTACAAGTATAGGTTAAATAGACTACATTTGCGGACATATGTACATGTAGGATCCAGGTCTAATAGAGCTGAAATAAAAGAGGTATCGAGCGAGTGAGGGGGATATTATGTTTACTTAAAGATTACGCAAATATATAAAATAGAGAAATTATTAGTTTTACTGTCCCATTGGTCAATCTATTGCAATCGGAATTCTTTTCAGGGTTGCCTGGTCTATTGTTAGGTTGCCCATGGGCCCAATTTCTGGACTAATTTTACAGTCTTATCACAATGTGTATCATAGTCAACTTCATTTACAGACAAAGTTGAATCAAGTAAATTACTCATTTTAAAGCACAGTACGGCTTGTTTAGATAAACTCCCAGAAAATCCCTTTCTAGTTGAAGCTAGACAAAAGAATTCCAGATTGCATTTCATATACCAGAAATTAATCTAAGGGGGTCAAGCCTCCCCACTCAATATTAAGGCAACGGCCTTGTAGGAGTAGGATGATAGCGCCCCCAAGTTTTAAAACACAAGGATTACTGTCTGGATGGCTAGCAAAGATTCAGGCCAAATATAAAAAAACCCAATTGTTTCTATAAATGGAAAAGGTCAAGTTTTGCAGTATTCTATCCATTTATGTGATGTGCAAATGGCCACCAAAAACTGTTTATAGGTGAAAAGATGCCATTTTTTTAATATTTGGCCTGAGCTTTGCAGCTATACCGATGGGACATCAAGCTAATATGGTACAATATTCAGGAAAAACATTTCTCAAAAAAAATATACACATTTTTCAAAATAAAAAAGTATAAAGTAATATACTTAAGTTAAAAGAAAATGAATGAAACTTAATTTTAACAAAAATGTGTTTGTTTATTTAAACTAAAAAAACTTGAACAAAATTCAAACGAACGCATTCAAACTTAAGAAAAAACTAGATAAATTGAATCGAAAATCCCTGAAAATATTTTCATCTTTGTAAAATTAAACAAACTTGGGTATCACAAATTAGTAAATAATAAAAAATATACCATACAAAACTAATCTTTTTATTTTTAAAGTTGTCTAATCTACATTGAAATAATATATCACACAAAACTGCTAAAACAATTTACAAACTACCAATCCTATAGTGCATTTCACCTTTCTTGAGACCGTGACATAACAGTAATATTGACTGTCCGCAGTTTTAAACGGAGCACGACTACTTGAAGCATTGGTCACATGTATATGCATATGTTGCGGTTTTCCCTTGGTGAAAGGCTACAGAATCATCTATTAAAGGATTATACAGCTATTTTCAGTAAGGGAGTCTTTGCAATAGTCTAACTCATGTTGTGCCTATATAATGAGACGTCACTGTCCCATGAAAGTGAAATGGACTATGAGTGAAAACGACCCCTCCCTTAGCGAGAGAGAGCCCTCCCCAAAGAGGAAAAACCCTAACCTAGCAAGAGAAGGCCCACCCCAATGAGGACAACCCCTGTCGTAGCTAGAGAAGGCCTTCCCCGATGAGGACGAACCCTCCCCTTGCAAGAGAAAGCCCTCCCCAATGAGAACAAACCCTCCCCTAGCAATAGAAAGCCCTCCCCCAATTAAGGGCGAACCCTTCCCTAGCAAGAGAAAGCCCTCCCCAATGAGAACGAACCCTCCCCTAGCAATAGAAAGCCCTTCCCAATTAAGGGCGAACCCTTCCCTAGCAAGAGAAAGCCCTCCCCAATGAGAACGAACCCTCCCTAGCAAGAGAAAGCCCTCTCCCAATGAGGACGACCCCTCCTCTAGCAAGAGAGGATGGGATAATAAACAAACTGTTGTCTGTATACTTAATTACTCTGTAAATGTGCACATAGAACAGACTGCAAGAACTCATAACAAAACAACACTGCACATTGACAAATCATTGGAAGAACAAAGATCCTCATTAACATGTCAAAAGGACATATCTGCAATAGCTGACTATGTTCTTGATAAAAAGGTGAACTACCAGTGGCAGTTATTGCAGATAGGTCTTCCTGGCACACCACAAGCAGATGTCTTTTATATAGCTTTTTTTTTAAAACTGGTTATTATTTCTTGCAATCTATCTTGCCCAAATTTAAGTCCAGAATAACAACGATGACCCGCCAAAACTCTGCATCAATCACAACAATGGTTACCAACAATTACTGTAGACGTAATGTGCGACTGTTTTAGAATGGCTGTGTAAGAGATTGAATAAGTCTACGATGATGAGGATGGTTATGCAGAAACTCGTCATGAACCTGCAGCTTAATAATGCTTTACAATTACTTCGGAGGTTCGGAGGTCATCATTGCGATTCACTACTGGATATCCAACTATGTATATAAAAATATTATCAAACAGCCCGTAACCAACCGCTTTATTTATAAAATAGTATCGATCTAAATATACAAAAGATATCCCTATTTTTACTTTAAATAGTATGTACATATTCTTTGATAAAGGCAGTTGATATCAAGTTATATTATGGTTTTCTGTTTTCACATTTAACTGTTGTAGCGTAAACAGGTTACGATTACATACTCAACACTCCCCCAACAGAGGGCGCAATTGTTAACAAACAAAATGTGGAACGCTACGCTACCGACAGCATGTAGGAACACGTATTTGAAAACCAATTCACTGGCATAACATGCTACGTCATGATTCTGAATCATGTAAGTTTGGACCATGGATTATGCAAATTGTATGATTTTGACCCTTAAATTATGCAAATTAGGTCCTATACAACTCTCTCCATATATACCAATCCACCTGCATCTATTACATAATAATAGGCCAAATTAAATTAATTGTTTGTCTTAAAGCTCCCGTGCGCGTTAGTTTTTTATTTGCGCATTAGAAAATAAAAATCTGAAAAAAACTCTCTTTTTTTTCTTTAAAAAAAAAAAAAGATCCAAAAATTTCACAGATTTTTCAGATTTTTATTGATCACATCATCTTAAATACAAAAGTTCACTTTTATAAGGATTTCAATATTTTTTATTTAAAAAAAGAAATTGAAAAAAGAATGCAATCCGCATTAGTTTTACAACAGGAGAGGAGCTTTGAGACAAACAATTAATTTAATTTGGCCTTATTGGTAACAATTTGTATTCGGTTATTAACTGCAATTCCCTGATTATACATAAATATAGGCAATACCATTTAAGACCATAAGTTACTCTGCGTCAAATGCATCAATTATTTACATATATACTATTTTTTTTGTTTTGTTATCATTTCTTATTAGTTGGATTCTGTAGCTGCTTCAAAGTTACATAATTATTTGGAGACAGATTTTATGTTTCCACCTCCGCATCCGCATGAAATTCGCCATTAAATCTCGTCTTCATGTTTTACTCCCTGAAAGACAAAACAGATATATAGATATTTGTTATTGGTCTCTAAACACTTTTCTGATTAGAAGCTGCATTTTGATCAATTGTAAATTACCATCCATGGGTACTGCAAGCAGGGTTGTAGCTACGCTGGACGGGGCCGTCTGGAAGTCGTGCCCCGCGTCCGGCACTCTTAAAAAATAAGGGTAAAAAATCTGGCACTATTTTTTTTTTTTTTTTTTTTACAATTTGTGGAAAAAATCATTAAACTGCTTCATACAACAGGAAATTATGTGGCAGGAACCCTCAAAGTGCATTTATAACCCCTTAAAAAACATTAAGAAGGCCTCTAGACCCCATTCCATGATCCACTGCACTTCGTTCGCTACACTTACTCTGTTCGCCGTCAGTAAAATTGTCCGGCACTCAATCTGGTCTAGCTACAACCCTGACTGCAAGTCATACATGTAGCTCACAAAATAGTTCATGTGGCAGTCACAAATAATTGTATTCAACTCTATCCAATATATGCCCCAACCCCAAATAGGTTTGGGCGGTGACAATTATACAACATAGGGAACTTCAATTTGGTCAAAACCAAGGTTATTCATCCATTACGGTGGTCTCATTATTACAATTTTAACACTTTCCACGCGGCAGGCGGCTGCAGACGACATTACAAAATGTCACAAAATGTTTGAAAAATGTCAAAATTATTTAATTTCATTACCATATTTAGAATCACCATGAGAAATGCATTGACATAAGTACAAACATGCCTAGTATTGAGTCAGTAATCTTTGAGATAGACTTTGAAAATTGGGAAAGGTTTCTGAAAAATCTGTTTTGTATATGGTAAAACTAATAGCCGCGTGGAAAGTGTTAACATACCAACTACAAACAGTAAAACACATGTTCTGGCATTATATTTTGTATGCTGCTCCGTTAAGGGAGGTACGGCAACACTTCACCACTTTTTGCGTGTATCTGTTATAGTGCAGAGAACACGATATTGCCCATGTTTGTAGTATAGTTGCGTTATTTCAAGTTTACCCGTTTTATGGCAGAATTTGCACATATCTCTCCGCGCGCAAAAAGTAATCCAAGCATACTCGCGCGGTTATAGCCACACGCGATCGGCCTTGGTTGCACACACACGTTCATACATACGATGCACAGTGCGCCCTTGCCTTCATTCATTGCTTTAAGGAGGCTTCGCCAATTTGGAGCTGATCAAACAATAACGCAGGGCGGTACATTCAAATGGGTATTAGATATTGTGCACATTGTTTGGACCATATTCAAATAGGTATTAGATATTGTGTACATTGTTTGGACCATATTCAAATGGGTATTAGATATTGAGCACATTGTTTGGACCATATTCAAATAGGTATTAGATATTGTGTACATTGTTTGGACCATATTCAAATGGGTATTAGATATTGTGCACATTGTTTGGACCATATTCAAATGGGTATTAGATATTGAGCACATTGTTTGGACCATATTCAAATAGGTATTAGATATTGTGTACATTGTTTGGACCATATTCAAATGGGTATTAGATATTGTGTACATTGTTTGGACCATATTCAAATGGGTATTAGATATTGTGTACATTGTTTGGACCATATTCAAATGGGTATTAGATATTGAGGACATTGTTTGGACCATATTCAAATAGGTATTAGATATTGTGTACATTGTTTGGACCATATTCAAATGGGTATTAGATATTGTGCACATTGTTTGGACCATATTCAAATGGGTATTAGATATTGAGCACATTGTTTGGACCATATTCAAATAGGTATTAGATATTGTGTACATTGTTTGGACCATATTCAAATGGGTATTAGATATTGTGCACATTGTTTGGACCATATTCAAATGGGTATTAGATATTGTGCACATTGTTTGGACCATATTCAAATGGGTATTAGATATTGTGTACATTGTTTGGACCATATTCAAATGGGTATTAGATATTGAGCACATTGTTTGGACCATATTATAAATGGGTATTAGATATTGTGTACATTGTTTAGACCATATTCAAATAGGTATTAGATATTGTGTACATTGTTTGGACCATATTCAAATGGGTATTAGATATTGAGCACATTGTTTGGACCATATTCAAATAGGTATTAGATATTGTGTACATTGTTTGGACCATATTCAAATGGGTATTAGATATTGTGCACATTGTTTGGACCATATTCAAATGGGTATTAGATATTGTGCACATTGTTTGGACCATATTCAAATGGGTATTATATATTGTGTACATTGTTAGGACCACATTCGAATAGGTATTAGATATTGTGCACATTGTTTGGACCATATTCAAATGGGTATTAGATATTGTGTATATTGTTTGGACCATATTCAAATGGGTATTAGATATTGAGCACATTGTTTGGACCATATTCAAATAGGTATTAGATATTGTGCACATTGTTTGAACCATATTCAAATGGGTATTAGATATTGTGTACATTGTTTGGACCATATTCAAATGGGTATTAGATATTGAGCACATTGTTTGGACCATATTCAAATGGATATTAGATATTGTGCACATTGTTTGGACCATATTCAAATGGATATTAGATATTGTGTACATTGTTTGGACCATATTCAAATGGGTATTATATATTGTGTACATTGTTTAGACCATATTCAAATGGGTATTATATATTGTGCACATTGTTTGGACCATATTCAAATGGGTATTATATATTGTGTACATTGTTTAGACCATATTCAAATGGGTATTATATATTGTGTACATTGTTTAGACCATATTCAAATGGGTATTATAATTGTGTACATTGTTTAGACCATATTCAAATGGGTATTATATATTGTGCACATTGTTTGGACCATATTCAAATGGGTATTATATATTGTGTACATTGTTTAGACCATATTCAAATGGGTATTATATATTGTGTACATTGTTTAGACCATATTCAAATGGGTATTATATATTGTGTACATTGTTTAGACCATATTCAAATGGGTAATAGATATTGTGCACATTGTTTGGACCATATTCAAATGGGTATTATATATTGTGTACATTGTTTGGACCATATTCAAATGGGTATTATATATTGTGTACATTGTTTAGACCATATTCAAATGGGTATTATATATTGTGTACATTGTTTAGACCATATTCAAATGGGTATTATATATTGTGTACATTGTTTAGACCATATTCAAATGGGTATTATATATTGTGTACATTGTTTAGACCATATTCAAATGGGTATTATATATTGTGTACATTGTTTAGACCATATTCAAATGGGTATTATATATTGTGTACATTGTTTAGACCCCTCTCAATGGTTATTAAGTTTGTTATATAACTACTCCTACAACAAATAGTGTTCTCCTTTCTTCAAAAATGTTTAGTTCCTCTCGGCCCTGATCTGGTAAAAGGGTGCATCTCAAAATACACCCTTTTTGAGTTTGAATCATTTTTTTGGTAAATCCCATGATGCTTTGTTTTAAAGATAGCATGTGCTATCTCAACTTCATTTTATCATTTTACATTATACCCTAACACTACCATATACCCCAAAATACCACGACTGGGCACGTTGGTACCACCCGGCGTGGAAGTTTTTTGATGAAAAAATGGACCCACTCCATACAGTCTGGGCAATACACTGCCCAGACTGTGCTTGACAGCCGTGGTGAAGTGTGGAATCCCTCGCCTCTGGTGCGCGAGGTCCCTGGATCAAATCCCGGGGAGATCGGGGGGATATTTTGGTCGATTTTTCGTGTTGAAGAAAACATTTTGAAAAAAGTGGGGGGATTTGGAGTTAGGGTTAACAGTCATTTTTTTTAAATGCAATTTTTGAAGATACGCCCTTTTACCAGATCAGGCAGTCTGGTGAATAGATGGATCTGTCCCACATTTGGACCATTTCCATCTACTACAACAACTCACCTTAACCAGTGGTGTCAACGATTATAAATGACATCGATACACCCTGTCCTGTGACGCCGTCTGGGTTAGAGTATAAGCTGAAGCTATATTGTGACGCTGCAGCCGTCGGAGTGGAGGTCTGACCAATGGCTTGAGCATCAGAGCAAATCTGTGTGGTGGTTGTGCCAATGACCTACAAGGAAAGAGATTAAAGAGATTAGTAACAATGACTTAAAGGGGATTAAAGAGATTAGAAATAGGACATTAGTTTTACATTATTTTACAAAATGCAAGCACATGTAATTATTATGCCAGAGATTTGCAAGGCTCATTAATACCTGAAATATGGCTCATGTTTTGAAAAGGTTACTCGAATTGTCCACAAAGCGGATATTTTGAGGCAAAACTTTATTAAAGTTTTGGTCGTGGAATGATACCTGTCGCGACTGGAACCAGCCAAATGGTCTGACTAAAACTTGCAGCAGCAATTACAATTTTACATACAGGGGTATTCTGTCATATTGAAATGTATGCATAGAACATGGGTTATAAACACATTGAACTGATGAAATGCACACAAAGACACCATACAAACCATGCATTTTATACACCGTTGAGCTTATCTTGGTGAAAATGTCTGGTTTAATTGTAATCTTCCAATTTTGGAGATTGAAATATGCTCAAAGTAGTGACAACCCCTAGTGAGATGGCTTGTCAAGTCTGTTCAGCAAATTTTGAGACCAGCCAAGCCTGACCTTCATTATTAGAAAATTGTAATCACCCAATATAAAGTTTGGTTATCTCGTGATCAAGCATACATTATTTTAATTGGACTTATTCGAATGCTTTGTTAGACTTGAATTGATCACCCTTTTAGCGCATTATTTTATTCGTGGGAGTTGACCATTAGAATGTGAAAGATAGAGATAGAGATATCGCCCAATTAAAACATAATGGCCCGTATTCTCGTACGTAGTTAAACACGGTTTTAAGCTAAACACGTGTCTAACTTTGACTTTAGACACAGCGTTTAACTAAACGCGATTCTCGTACATTTGTTTTACTTAAACACGCGTCTTACTCACTGAAAAGTGTCTAACTTTAAACATGGGTATGGGGGTAGTTTAAGGCGCGTTTAACTAAACAAATACACAAACTGTATTCCTTGAATGATTACTCAACCGTGCCCGGTGTAAGCCGTCAAGCAAATCGTGTAGTATTAAAAATACACGTGCGTTTGAGGTATTCAGTCGATATCTATTGTAACCCATTAGGGCCACAAAAAAAAAAAAACCTGTATACAGTAACGCACAACCACCCTGGGGACGAGATGTGCAGAGTTTAAAACCGTGTTTAGTTAGACACGTTGTTTAAAAGGTAAACTCGCGTTTTAGTTAGACACGCGTTTAGTTAGACAGGGTTTTAAGCTAAAACCGTGTTTAGTACGAGAATACGGCCCAATAAGTTCGAGTTTATAGCATGGTCGTATAGGCTGTTTGGCTATGCTGCTCCAAAAACATGGCAGAACTGATTAAAGAGAGATCGACTGACCTTCGCAGAAATGTACATGTATGTTGTATTACGGTTACTGGCTTGCATGAATGCAAATCATTGTCGTTGTAATTTTAAAACCTGCTAGGGCTGTGTGCTACCTCTTGTCAAATACAGACAATCTGTGTGGTTCTCTGTAATGTTTTGGAACACTGATTTTTAAACCAAAAGATTTTAATTGTCTTAAATTCAGGTTTTTCTTGCGCATCCGTATATAGGATATTGCATTTGTGAATGTAGCAATTAATTATTAAAACACTGATTTCTTTCAGAGAAGGTGTAGGTAAGAGAGGACTTTCCCATAGCGCAATAATGGTTGTAATGAGCTCGCAAATATATAATAGGGCAAATGTCTATGAGATTTTACTGTGCAGATTTTGACTTGTCGACTTACTTTCGTTTTGTCTGATAATAACCGTAATAAGCAATAAACATGAATTTAAAAGAACTATACAATGCACACATGCAACATTGCTACTATAGCACTAGTGAAAATATTCAATAGTTTGTTCATATATGGACTTTCTAGGATATAATCACTGTGTATGGACTTTTGGTTTGGAGTGTATATCTATTTAATAAGTTGATAATATGTCGGTTTCAATTTTTAAAAAAACAACCTTTCATAACCCCTTTAATGAGATGCACACAAACTACCAACCTCAATGTAATCAAACATGGTACAAGTGGCAATATTGGCAGCAAAATCCACATCAACACTGTCGAAATTCAAGTTGACAATGAAGTTTGCAGCCACGTCAAATGTGATGGTGCAGCTGAGATCATCCGTATAGTTACCATTGTCCCATGGTATATTAAATGTACCGCTGACGCCACCGACATCGGCAGAAATAGTGTCACCGCAAACTACAGAGGGGAAAAAATGTAAAAGTAAAACCAGAATTAGACTTGATTATTTATGGTTTACTGGGCTACATCACATCAAGAAGAGAGAGTAACTGACACATTCAACACCACCAAGCAACACAAAAAATATCCACACCCCTTTCCACCCCCCCCCCCCAAAAAAAAATCAATTACAAATTAAAAATGTGAAAGTTCTGGATTGGTTATGCCTGTATAATAGGGATTTTTGGTCTTGTCTTTAACAAGTAATACATTTCATTCAATAGCATTAGCTTCTGTATTTAGGTATAGTTACATACCCGGGGGCAGTACTCACCTAATACGGTATACAGGGATGTGCCGCTCTAATGGGTAGCTTTTTGCAAAAAATCCCTTAACATGGGGGATGATTTTGTGCTGGGTAATCCCTAATATTTTAGCGAAAATGTGGTATAATTTCACAAAAAAGTGCAAAAATTAGGGTATATTTTCCCCATAATTTGCGCAAATTGGGTCTATAGTAAAGCAAAACCCTTATAAATGGGGTACTGTTATTTCCAAAATCACCCTTAAAAATAGGTAGGGGTTTTGAATCTCCAGCCACACACACCCCGACCAAACCAAATATGAGTACCCCCCCCCCCCCCCCACCACCCCAGCCCCGGGTTACATAATCCAACAAGGCAATGAAATGTGTGGATTTGAGAGTGACAAAACGAATAGTGCAAAATGCATTCAATTCTTTTTTAGCCAATAAAGCCTTTTATCTGGCCAATCACTGGCTGCCTTTTATCTGACCATTCAAGGACTGCCATGTTTCTAGCGGAATGGCTTTTTTATCTGGCCAATCACAGAATGTCTTGATCTGGCCAATCACAACCTGCCTTATTTCCTGCCAATCTGCCTTGTCTTGCCTTGAGGTATATAATTAAGTTGGCTGTCAATTAACAATGCCTTTTTTTTGTTGTATTGGGAATCTACACCAACATCTTTGGATGACTAGATGGTCATAAAATACTTACTGATCTCACAAGTACGGTTATTGCAAACTCGCATACTTTCAGGTACAGCTTGTCCGTCGCAGGCCGAATCATTATATAATGTCCCGTCATTCTCACATGTGACATTTCGAGTCTCGAAATTTGCATCAAAACCGCATGTGGCAGGACACTGTACAAAGAGAACAGGTACATACATTTATACATTGGTTGCTTTGGGCATTTTCTCCCCACATTTAAACATATTCACCATACAAAAAAACAAAGCTCTTGGTTTGTACATTAAAGAATGCGACTAATGCCTGAGAAGTGAAAGGGTCCATCTACACTCTACACTCTCATCGCCTTAAATTTTACATACATATTAGCTTATCCTTTGTATCACCCTTTTCACTATAAATCGTTTCGACTTAATTCTTTCATGATACCATTCCTGATTATAAATTGTTTTCTTGATGTTATATTTTGATATATTGTTATATTAAATGTTGTTGGATTGTGTAAATACATTTTATGAATGAAGGAATGAATGAATGCCACCCCTGAACAAAAAGGGACATTTTGGGGACATTACCAGAAAAAGTAGTGGTTATGTCCACTGTCGCTAGGCTAATTCAATGCAATAATACACTGAATTCAATCAATATCTCTGTTCATAATGTCGTTGATTCAACACACACTATGCTTTTTTGATTAAATTCTTCACAAGACATTGCATAGTAGGAAAAGAAATCAATCAATGATACTTAAATGATTTAAAATCATATAAAAAGAACATTTTTTTTTTTTTTTTGACAATTTCAAAAACAATTTTCTTTCAACATCTTCATGAAAATTGGCAAAAATAAATAAGAATAAAAACAATAGACTACATTTCTTCAAAGACCCATCGCCCAAACAATGTGGTTTTTTAATATTTTTCTTCAACTTACCTCAGTGAAGTTGGTTGCAACAAACGATGGGCATTGAAGTCTATTACACGGCTGAGTTGTATCAATGCCAACGGTGTTGCACTCGGACAGGTCCACAGCATTACCATCAACTGTGCATTCTAAAGTGCGGGTCTGGGCGCCTGCATCACCGCATGTGACATCACACTGTGGAGGTTAAAGAAAAGAATGAACATTTATTCGTATACAGGGCGAGTCGGAATGATCTGGACCCAAAATAATTAAATTGAGAACTACCGGCCGATTGGTCAGAAAGATAGATACATCATTTATTGCGCCAATCAGAGACATTTTTACAATAGTTGTATCCCTGATAAAGATTGGAGTGAAATATTTTACAAGCTGCATTCTAATTGGCTATTTAAATGAGTATATCTTGCAATAAACCAATCAGAACCACTATAATATAGGCCGGTAGTGCCCAGGGGTTAATAAATAAATATGTATAGCCATCAGGCTCAAACCAAAAAAAAAGAGTTGACTTATCCTTTCAGGTCAAGAATGTGGGTCGGACGGTCGGATTTTTTTAATTTTTAATTTTTAAACAAGCAGATACTACACAAAAACATGATTTTAAAGAATCCTTAAACATGCATATTGAAGTAGTAGTAAGATTTATAGACCCGCGCTGTGAATAAAATTATATATACACAGACCGTTGCCCAACTGACGCTGGTTTTCGGTGTGCACGTGAAAATTCAGCAGAAAAGCAACCACGGTCTATAAAACGTTTATGCATGTGAAATAAACATACAATGCGACAGTTGATATAAAGTAAATGAAGATTTTATGTGTTTATACCGTATTTAAACGTAAACAGAACATGTTTTGCTATTTCTTAACCAAAATAGGACTAAAAAAAAATATATAGCGACCCTAGATTTTCGAAAATTCGGGGCAAGTCAACTTTCTTTTTTGGCGTCATCAAAACAAGTGTGTATCAGATATGGTAAAGATATATGTGACGCGATCAAGAGGAATGAGTCGGATGTCGGGGAATCCCAAATGGAGATATGGCCAATTCAAAATGGCGGCTTACATAAGTTTTGATGGAAATTCATGTATACAATTTGACATAACTTTGGAACAAAACGTCGTATCGACATGGGGTTTTCAGTTTCTGAAAGCTCTAGGTGTCTTCTTTAAAACTCTATTAAAAACTCATTTTCGATCAGGGTCGACATCCGACTCATTCCTCTTGATCGCGTCACATATAATGTTTGAAACGTCCATGGTACTATTTTTGATGAGATGCACTTGCAAAGAACAAATCACTCTTGACCCCTGACAGCCCTTTTACGGCAAAAGTATGTATCTTATATGTACTTTCCTAATGATATACTTCCTTTTAACATGTGTGTTTATACCGTATTTAAACGATTGTGTTAACTTGGTTCAATAATCCTCACTTAGGAAAAGGTTGCAACTTGGTAAAGACAATAAAAGTAATATACTGCCTTTTACTACTACATGAAAAAAGCTAACTTTGATCATGTTAAAAGGAAGTATACTGTTAGAAAACTACATATATAAGATACATTCTTTTGCCATAAAAGGGCTGCGGCCAGTTCTCAACCCACCACAGCGGATGCTCCAATGAGTTGTAAATTGAGAAAAAGTTCAGATCAAATGATCCATAATTGTACATTTCAATTATATTTGTTCATATTAATTAATGCTCAACAATGTTCTTGCATACATAATTAATTAAAGGGCAGGTGATGTATCAACTTCTGCCATTAGTATAATAAGAAGCCCTGTAAATTGTGCACTTTCTTGTTACTGTGCGAGTGACCATTGCACATACTACATAATGGGTTGCCTTTCTAATTAGTCATACATTCCTTTAACACTTTCAACGCGGCAGGCGTCTGCAGACGACATTCCAAAATTTCACAATATGTTCCAAAAATATCAAAATTATTTAATTTCATTACCATATTTGGAAACACCATGAGAGATGCATTGAAATAAGTACAAACATGCCTGGTATTGGTTCAGTAATCCTTGAGATTGACTTTGAAAATTGTGAAAGGTTTCTGAAAAATCTGTTTTGTATATGGTAAAACTAATAGCCTCGTGGAAAGTGTTAATTGATGATGAATCTGTTCAGGATTTGAATATCTTTATTGGTTGTACCAGTCAGTCATTAGCGTGATCACTAATGAGAGAGATGAGCTCTTTCTGTTATGAGGATCCCGTAGATTCTCATAGTTCCTTCTGTTGCATTAGATGCTCGATCATTCGGAGATTCAACATTTTTAGGTGTGTTGACGTTAGTGAATGATGATCGAAATGATAAAACCCAGAATGCTTGACTTAACAGCCGTCTACCTCTAGCCCATCTTACTGTATATGGGGCAAAGGTTCCAACAGTTCTGACAGGTTTAGACAATATCAATTTGATTGTTAGCTTTCAGTGTATGTGTTATGTATATTTCAAATAAAACATACGTCCCCAAAATTCCCCAATAAATCTATAGTTCACCACTAGTTCATTCTCTATTGAACACGACGGTCGCTTCAATGAGTAGTCATGGCCGAGCGGTTAAGGCTATAGACTATAAATCTATTGGATTCTCCCCGCGCCGGTTCGAATCCTGCTGACGAACTTAGCGATTTAAGTCTGTGTATTGGAAAATGGCGTATATTTTCATTCATGGATGTAATCGTCTACCTCCAGAGTATCTTACTGAATTATTTCCAAGATGTTTCACATTTTAATGTCGGGAACCTTAAAACCCTTGACGAGTTCACATTTTTACAAATGTGTTATTTTTTCTTTGGGAGAAATTTGCTATCAAACACGATGATAATATGTGGTAATTGGATGATATTATTATCTTCTTTGGTATCTAGCTATCAGAAAAACTTACTGGACCATAAGCACCAATGGCAAGCATTGCGCACCCGTCTTCGTTGCAATTCTGTGTCTCATCAGGCTTGGTTCCTACACACATGGAGTCTTCGACGACAGTGTCATCAATCTCACATGTGACGGTGCGGTTTTGGGTGCCTCCGGCGCATTCTGCTGTGCACTGTGAACAGACAATTGTGTAATGTTTGAGCAATATCCTAATATAGGTCTCCCAAATGGAATCAATCATGAGGCAGCAATTATTTTGCTGTTGATTTACATTGTAAAAGTGACAGCTGCCTCGTGCTTTATTCTGTGTGTAAGACCTATTTGAGGATATTGCCCGTTGGTCTTGTTTGGTAACCCCATTATGTTGTCACAGAATAGATCACAAGGCAGCAATTATTTTGCTGTTGATTTACATTGTAAAAGTGATAGCTGCCTCGTGCTTTATTCCATGTGTAAGACCTATTTGAGGATATTGCCGTCATAAAACGGAGTACATTTGTATTTCAACTTCCACAGCTGTAAGCTTATTTATTAGGAAGAAAATACCCGGTTCTACTGGCCCGACTGACCCATTTCAATTTTTGAAACATTTTGAAAATTCACAAGCCCGCCCGACCCTACCCGAGGTTCGTTTGCCTGTAGAACAGGGTGAACAGGGTAGGATACCAGAGCAGACAACATTAAAAACAATCGTTACATGATCTGCGAATCCCTATACATGGATTTTTTCATATTTGAATGATTTAATATTACCCGGAAAGCTGAAAATGTCCTAATTAAAGACCAGTAAAGATTCTAAATTCTGTAATCCATATGAGAAAGTTATAGTGACTGAACATTTGTGAAGTCATACAAATCTACAAAACAATCATAAAAACAGCCTTAACACGCTCAGTATCCAATATCATAGGGTTGCAAATGTTGACAAGATAAAACGGAAATGTTGGTTTGTATTCTAAATTTTGTGACGGATGAAGATGCCAATTATAGGAAATGAAAATTTATAAAAACAATATCCATTGCATTTTTTTAAATATTTTGAATTTGATCCATATCACGGAAAGATCTCTCAGGAAGGGTCAGGTCAGTCAGTCATGCGGTTTATTTTAATCGCTTTTAAACCTTTCATTTTCAAATTTTCTTCAATATTGACAAATTGAACAAAAATATAGGCCTAATCCCAATTTTAACTTCTAGGGAGATTCCGTGGGTTTTCACAGATCACGTAACAATCGAAACTTGGTGAGGTCATTACTTGGTGAGATAATTAATCAGTAGAAAACAAGAAGTATCCATCCTCAATTTTTGTGTGTGCAGAAAACCTAATAAAAGCAACCAGTCTGTGGCGTGCACATTCTAAAACCACTTGTGCTGTTATTGCATTTTTCATTTAATGGTGACATTCCTGTTAATTGTTTCATTATTGGCACCCAATTACCATTATTGTGACAATTTAACATTTACAACAATCAATAACATCCATTTTGAGAATAGTATTTAAGTTTTTTAAAATTTGTTTTATAAATATAAAATATTGAAATCCTTTTTAAAGTGACCTTTTGTATTTAAAAATGATGTGATCAATGAAAATCTGAAAAATCGGTGAAACTTTGGGATTTTTAAAAAAAAATTAAAAAAATTAAATTTGTTGTTCATAATTTTTTTTCTAACGCGCACCAATTAACGAACGCGGGCGGGAGCTTTGAGACAATTTTTTTTTAATATAGCCTTATTTGAGTTGGTAAATTCACAGTTTTTGCTTTCAATTATAAAAGATATAAACACAAACAGCATGTCAAACAGATTTGCTTAGAGCTTAAGCAAGCCATCCACAGAGTTCAAACAACCAAACCCTTCCAAATGAACCCCAATAAAAAAAACCCCACCAATACACACACAGTTTGAGTTGATACTTACGTTGGACCATTCTCCGACTACGAAAGTAGCGCATGGGTTGTCATTACACGCTTGTTGTATGTCGGGCATGGCTCCGGGGCACATGGTGTTGGATACCACCTGATTTTGACCGTTACGACAGGTCACAGAACGAACTCGCACACCACCACCACAAGTGACTGAACACTGTAAGGAAACATTATGCAAGGAAATATATGATTACAAGTTAATAAATTGTCTTTTTAAACAACTAACTATATATACAAAAAAAGTATACAATTGTTTATAAGAAATAAACAAAATCATTTCCCCCCCCCCTTATGTTTTAGTCATCCGACTTTTTGTATGGGAATTGAGGACCCTAGATCTAAAAGGGGGTTAAGTCACAATCTTGTGAAATTGTAGTTAAGTATCTATCAGTTTCTGCTACAATGAGGATCTCTGCACCCTCTGTTCAAATGTTACAGTTAAGTCATGTGGTAAAGCTATGTAAGAGTCCATGGGAGGTACAACCCGAGTGGGTCAAGTCCACACATGGACACAATGAAACCCAGTTTTTGCCATTTTTCTCAATGTGACTTAAGGGGGGACTTAAGGAAGTTTTTTGTTGAATATTGTTAGTGCTGTAACAATTGAACCATGACTCAAATGTATATAAAAGTATACCTTTTTGGAAAGGAAATGGATCAGAGAATCCAAATTTGGCATCAATTTTGACCAAAAATGTTGATTTTTTTAGAAAATCACAAAAAAACACTTTTTTGACCCAATTTTTTTGAACAAAGCTAACAAACATAATTTTGAGTTAAAAATGCCCAAAAAAGTGAATTTTGTGATTTTCTCAAAAAATCTACTTTTTTGAGACCAGAACAAAAACCTCTGATTTCAAAACAAATTCACAAAAACGGTTGTTACGCAGTAATTATTCTCTAAATAGAACAGATCATTAGCTTAATGATATTTCTTTTAATAAATAATTTTAAAAAATTGTTTAAAAGAAATAAAACAAATAATCCCCCTGCCCCCCTTATGTTTCAGTCATCAGATTCTTTGTATGGGAATTAATAATTAATAATTAATAATCAATCTATTTTGATAAGGGCGCCAACACTTATCCTAGCTACACACGCCACTGCTAAACTTACCGAGCTGAAAGATGTTGTACTATACTCAGCAGTTGGACAACTATCGGTGAATGTATAGAACAGTTGGAATCCGTCATCGATGATGCTTCCATCACTGACAAACTTGACACGTGCCAAGGGACCGGCACTACGCCAAGTGATGGCAGATGGTAGATCAGGACCGCAGTATCTCTGGTTGTACTCCGGGTTGTTGGAATCCTGGATCTGTTGTTAAATCAGTAAATAAACCATTTTATGGTTAATTTCGAAATCACAGTGTTGTAACGATTATCGGTCAATAAATGTGCATGTGTTGTTTTGAGAGAAATTGGACAAATGTTAATGTGTGAATAATGGTACAACCACACAAGGGGGAGTGTTACTGTGAGCACAAATGGTGACTCCTGTCTAGTCAAGTGAACACAAATGGTGACTCCAGTCTGTGTTCACTTGACTAGACTGGAGTCCCCATTTGTTATTATTCAACTCGAAATGCACCCAATATATGCGTCATGGTGTTGCGAAAAGAAAATCACGACATGCACTTGGAGCAAATGTTTAGTTGTTTGAATTAGTCATTTTTTCAAGAATTGCGTTTAGTTAAAGTCAAAGTTAAATTTTTGTTTTAGTAAATACTGTGTTTAAGTACATACGAGAATACAGCCCATAAATGACAAACAGTACAATTCAGGTGGGTCTTATTAATATTGCAAATAATTTCAACATATCTAGTTTTTATCCAAATTATTTTATGGTCTGATTGTGTATGCAAAATTTTGGAATTACTGGTTTGTTGAAAATGAACACTGCATTCAAATCTTGATATTATGTAGAACAAAATGCCCAAAATAAATCAAAACATTTCAATGCCATGTTTAGTATTATACCAATTACTAGTCTCAGCATTCTATAATCAAGCTATAGTGTTTCTGTAACAATATATGTATTGATTAATTGACATCTACGATTGGTGTCCTCCTTTTGGAACACACTATATAACCACCTAGACTGGGTCCCCGCGTCCCTCTATATGGCCGCCATCTTTAAAAATGGCGGACCAAATATAGGGACTGGGAAAATAGTATGTCCAAAAAGTGTGCGGTTTTCACGTGGAATTCCTGTGAACTTTGCATATATGAATATGCATACCAATACCGAGCTTGCACATTTGTACACAGCAACAACAGAAATTCCTCCTGATTGGTCCAATTCAAAGGCAGTGCATCGAACGATCGTCATGCTGCGCCACGGGGAGGCATAATCGTGTGCCCTATCGCGTCACGCGGTGTACAAAGCCGCATGAAACTACCAGCGCACTGTGGCGTGATGGTGCGTGAATAAGCTCATGTTTATTCATGAGTTTATCAGCGCACACTTTTGGAACTGTATTTTTTTCTAGTCTTCACATTTGAGCACCCTCGCAGGGGCCGTGTTTAAAATAGAGAAGACATGAGGATCGAGTCTATATAACCACCTTACATTTGTTGATCTCACATGCATTGCAGCCCTTTTATGGCAAAAGAATGTATCTTATATATAGTTTTCTAACAGTATGCTTCCTTTTAACATGATCCAAGTTAGCTTTTTTCTCCATAAATCATGTAGTGGTAAAAGGCAGTATATTACTTTTATTGTCTATACAAGTTGCAACCTTTTCCTAAGTGAGGATTATTGAACCAAGTTAACACAATCCATATTAAAAGGAAGTATATCATTATGAAAGTACATATAAGATACATCCTTTTGCCATAAAAGGGCTGATTGATCCATGACCATTTATGCCACACCCATGCAAATTACCTGTAAGCGTGAATATGACGGAAGGCGATGATTTCCACTCGATAGAATGACGTTATAATTGCTGGTTCCCAATTTTAAATACGATTTATTCCGTCAAACAGAATAAATCTTATTTAAAATTGGGAGCCATATTTAAAACTGGGAACCAGCGTCATTCTATAGAGTGGAAATCATTGTCTTCCGAATATGACGTACCTCGACATAGTCTCTATCGCAGTTCAAATCTGTTGTACCCTCTTGTATAGACAAATCCAGGAAGGTTAACACGATACATCCCATGGTATTCAGCAGCGAGTTGGTACAATCTTGATTGTTTTCGTAGCCGTAGCCGTAGCCTGGAGACTTGACGGTAGTATCTTGCATCGGGTTGGGATTCATGTCCGGGGTGTATATCAGACCGCATTCTGTGAATGAGATGATGAGATGAATTAAGAAAACAGAACTAACTATGAATTACCCTGAAGGCTAATGAGAAAAATCCTGCCCCATCAGCCCAAATGTTTTTGTTTCACATTTCTGATTTTTCAATATATTTAGTATTTAATTTTTCTCCAAAAATAACATACATTTTCAGGAAATACTCGACCGGCCGAGTCGAGTCAACTGTCCGTGTGAATGCGTCGTGGTATTTTATCACGGGTCTTTAACTGGTATACTCCTTTCCGCTAGATGTACATAAGGACCTTCCCAACCAACACTTAATCTGGTTTTCAGTGTTGTGACTCTTTGTGCAGTGATGTCATGTTCATAATTTGATCTGATTGGAGAGTATAGCCTACACATTTTTTCTACCTACCATTCACTGCTGATTATTGATGCTGATTCTCTACCAACCAATGACTTAATTCACAGTGACATTATAATATATGTTGTAGGATCAGTGGCGGATCCAGGATTAAAATTTGCGGGGGGGGGGGGGGGGGGGGGGTGACCAAGACCGCATTTTTAATTGGTACCAAAAAAATTGTAAAAGATCCCCAATTTTGGTTGCCGTTAGCTCGTGAAATTCTGCTAAGTGGGGGGGGGGGGGTAGTAATGTGGTTGTTCCAAAACCGGCAAAAAATATCGCATGGTAGAACTCGCAAATGTACTGACCGGAACCTACCTATGCCTCTGGAAAAGGTAAAGTGGGACACAAAAAAAGGTATATTGTCAAATTTTACGGGGGGCGCCCGCCCCCTCCCCCACTGTATCCGCCACTGAGGATTTCAGATCCTCTAATATTCGCGATATCTTTTTCAACCCTCAAATCATTGCCATTGCGACGTTTTACGGTGAAAATATCACTTATGTAATGAAATAGGAACAGTCGATTCAAGCAGCTACAACATTACATGTATCAAATTGCATACCGTAATTTAGTTTAATAACACTTTCCATGCGGCGGGTGTCTGCAGACGACATTACAAAATTTCAAAAATGTCGAAATTTTTGAATTTCATTACCATATTTGTAATCACCTTGAGAAATGCATTGCAATAAGTACAAACATGCCTATAGTGTGATTAAAAATTGAACGAACACCACACATGCAGCAATCTGAGCGCAGCACAAAGATGATTCCACCTGAAATGTTTACCCTTATGGTTGTGCGCTCTTCCAAGCAATGCACTGAAAACGCTACTTCAATGGGTTTGTTCAATTATAAATCCGACTATAGCATTGGTTCAGTAATCCTTGGGATAGACTTTGAAAATTGTTTTGTATATATAGACAAATTAGCCGCATGGAAAGTGTTATTAGTCACGGGTTGATTAACAAGCATGAATACTGATAAGTGGTCCCCCCCTCCCCAGGGTAGATCTTACCTTGTGGGCATGACCCAGTGTTACATGGTCGAGATTCATCTGGCTTGGTGCCAGAACAATATGCCGCGTCTAACACCATGTTATTGTCCAAGTTTCTGCACTGCACCACACGTGTTTGCATACCGCCCTCACAAGAAGCAGAACACTGATGGACGGAAGGAAAACATTGGATTTAATAACAAACACATAGAAAATTCAATATGAAAACCAGGAAAGATACGAAGCCCAGAAAAAAAGCCTCGTATAGGACTATGGCACCGTATAATTATGTTGAACAATAAACCAAACTCAAACTTTTATCAAAAGTCTGCATGTACTAATCAGTTGTAAACCAATTGCATTGGTGTTGTTCATGTCAAACTCTAATCAATAAAACAGATAAATATGGACTGATATGAATATGTTTCGAAAGTTATAAATCTCGGGAAAACCTTGAATTCCATATCCCCACTTAGCCAAACTTTATCATCTCATATGGTGCTGTGGTATACTCAAATTTTGGACACATCATACAGCTTAGGAACACCTCCCATCCCATATGATCACCAGTCAAAACTTACCATCTCATATGGTCCTGTGGTATAACCAAAGTTTGGACACGTTATAAAGCTTGGGAACACCTCCCATCCCATATCTCCTGTCTGGTTAGCTTCACTGCTCGTCTCAAACACCACACTGATACTATTAGAGGCGGACATCCATCCAGCAGGGGGTGGATCCAAATTACCACACAGAGTCTGGGTCAAAGCATTGTTCCCATTGTCCTCAAACTAAAGAAGAAATATAACCAACCAATATCAAATAAAACATTACAAGTGAGTTTTTAACATCTTCTTAAATTGAGTCAGTGATGAGGCATGCCCGATGTGACATGGCAAATGTTCCACAAAAATGGACCCGAGAATGAGTTTTAGGTTTAGTAAAAATCCGAGTGTTAGTGGCAGAACGTAGACCACTTCTTTTGGAAACATTTGTAATGATAGTAAGGTCCTTAAGATAAGGCGGCACGCTGTCATTGAAACATTTATATACTATCGTCAAGATTTTTGACTCAATGCGTATTTTAACGGACAAGCAATGCCAGGCAACTTGTGGAGAAGAAGAGATGCATGATCGTCTCTTAGCATTATAAATGAGTTTGGCTTCTCTTTTTTAGAGACATTGTAGCCGTTTAAGAATACAAGTTTATTCAGCACAAACATTCATATGACGTAAATAAAAATAGTAATAATAATAATAATAATAATAATAATAATAAGAAGTGTGATAAACCCTCGCAGGGCTTTCACAGGCACGATCCTTCATTATCTATTAAACACTATAACAGCATATAACATACATAAAGGGTTCAACAAAAGAAAGTATACCACTTTGTTTATGTCATTTTGAGTAACATTCAAATTTATTTTTGACCAAACAGGCTAGATGAATCATTTAGATGAATCTTTTAGGCATAATTTGATACCAAATTTGCCCCTAACAACAAAGATAAACCATGATTAGCACCATTTAAAGAAAAAAAATCCTATTTTCAAAAGCCTCATTTCCAATACACAGCAAGAGAAAAATTGTTAACACACACAATGTCGTACGACCCAACGCATTTGCACTGTGCAATCGATAGCCCCGTCAATCCTGGCTATACAACCACACACACACCCCGACCCCAGTTGGTCGCCTCAATTATTATAACTGAATAATAATAATAATGTACAATATACAAAACCAGTAAATAGAGCATGAACTTCTAATGACATGACCATTTCACAAAATGCCATTAAAAACACGCCCAGTCATTCGGTATCGGCAGCGCCCTCTACCCAACTGAAACAGTGTAAGAGAACCACAATCGGGATACCCAGAATCTTGGCCAAATGATTAGGCGCCTATGGGTTATTTTGAATTTTGGAAAAACAGACAAATGTCATGTCTAATGTATACTTACAGTTAATGATGAAATATTGCAGTTTTCACCAACTGGCTCATCAATGTCAATTCTTAGAGTGATGAGGTTTATACATCCGTTCGGATTCGGGTTGGTCACAGTGTAGACACAGCGACGGTTTGGTCCATATGGGTCTAGTGATCTAAACACCTCGGAGGAGGTGATGGTTTCGTCACAAGCTGTCACAAAAAAAAAGGAGCAACAAAACTAAGTAAGCGATCAAGTCAAAACCAAGAAAAGTTGTAATTCTACCATTTTCAACATCTACTTTATAAAATACCTAAGACTTGGCTCTAGTAGAATGCCTTGTTTTTGGTGGGAGATAGAAAACTTTCTCTAAGACTAAGGAGGAAAACACCCTGTTCTACGGGCCTGACCGACCAATTGTTTTGAATGCCATTTTTTACCCTCAGTTTGTTAACTTTTTATTGTTGAAAAATATCAAACCGTATCTATCCCAGGCATTGATTAGTTCAGCACAATCCTCACATAGGAACCATACACAAGGCAGCTATTATTTTCAATGTAATTCAACTGAGAATCATTGCTGCCCTATGTTTTATTCCATAGTGTCTCCACAATTGACTGGACTCACAAGGACAGGCAGTATCCATGCAGATGTCTGTCTCTGGCGGCTTCATATCGTCGCAGTTACTTTCGTCAGCCACAATATCCGTCGCTAGAGTTTGACATTCCACTGTGCGGGTACGGGTGCCCATTCCACATGTCTGACTGCACTATAAGGGGGGAGAGATAAATAAATAGTACAACATTATTGCAATTGCTAATGAACGGCTCTTTTCAGAGCCACCAATTCTTTCACCAATAGGAAAGGGCACCTACTCTCAAATCATCGGGCATGGGGCAGCCCAAATGATGATAACAAGAGAAGTGGCAATCTCTATGTTTTGTTCAATATTATAATAATTTGGTCCTGAAGAAGTCAGAGCTAATCCTGACGAAAGCTTGACAGATTAAAACTTGTCCGACGGCGAACCCGTTAAACTTATATTATGAATACCCGTCGTAAAACCCTATCTCACAATTATTGCTATTGCTAAATTGATTGATTAATAAATGATAAAAATGGATTTACTATATAGCGCCCAACGCAAGGAGCCTATGGGCGGTTCACAAAACTAAGTACAAAGAGAAAACAACATTAACAACCTAAAACCATAAAATATTATTAAAAGGGTAATGGAAACTGTTGATACATATGGATTGAAATTGATACAAATTGAAACGGTGTTGACTTTTCCCCCGATTCCTGAAAAGGAAATAACAGGAAAAGACTTCAGATTGGACCATACATACTAGGTTGAGACTTGGTGGTTAAGTATATTAGATTCTGAAATTTCATCTATACTTTAATCAGTTCCAAATTGGTGAGAAATAATTGGCTTTTATCTCTCCAAGTGTAGGCGTGCAAGTATGGCCACACTCGTGCTGTTTTGGTGGCACGCACGCATCAGGCATATGATGCACAGTGCGCTTAATGCCTTCATGTGTGCTAGCATCCTTCTGGTATGCATTCGCTGCTGTAAGGAGGCTTTGCCAATTTGGAACTGATCAAACTATAACAAAACTTAACTGACTTTTCTCAAACAATTTAAGCTGCGTATTCTACTAATTGCCACACATAGCGCGCGTGCGCCTACTCGAGGTGCTGGCGTATACACACGCGTTGAAAGATGAATGATACATACCCGTGCGTAAAAGCTGCGCCAGAGGAAGCCAAATAGAGTATAGGGGATTGACAGGGGATGGGGAAGAGAAAATTAGTGTTTCATACATGCTCTTCAGCTTTAACAAAATACACTTTTATTTGATAGAACACTATACGTGTGTGTGTACAACACGTTCAAAGGACTTTTCTTCCAAGATTGGTTGTTGGCTCTAGGAATTTCCAAACTTACAGGACCAAATTCTCCAGCTACCCATCCATGGGTTGGGCAATCATCAAAGTTGACATAGATCTGGAAGTTGCTACCAGGCGGCACTACAGGTCCACTCTGCAAGGTGATTTCCACATCCCCGGTGCGACTCTGCCAATTGTAAAGCTCATCTCCCTCCGTTTCGCCGCACAGGGTCTGGTTCAAGTAGTCCACACCAAGATCAGCAATCTAATTGATGGATTGAAATATATGTAGGTGATGTTATATAAGAATACACTAGAAAAAGCTAAAATAAATTACGTTTCCCATAGCAGATTTGGAACCCCTGAATGTAATATGCATATTATTATTTCATTTATTTTTATTTTTAAGATGAACCATGTGTTAAGCCTCTATTGAGCATTTGTGACCATCCACCACAAATGGGATGTAAAGTCGGCCAGAACATTTTTTGAGATATTGAACAGGGGAATTATTCTTAAAATCAGCTTTATAATGATGCATTACATGTCCATATTGCATGTTAAATAGGCAGTACAAATCAATAAATTCATTGAGAATTCCTTTGTTTCCTATTGTTTATTGACATGTTTATTGAGGCATATCTAGGTACATGCTCTGCCAACTTTACGGCCCCTTTGTGACGGATGGTCACATTTGATTTGTCTTGTTTTTAGGGCAAATTAATAAACAACAACACCATTACATTGTAAAATTGAGTGTCATGATTTATCTGGTAGTCTCACATACTGTCAAAGCCAATATATTTGCTTAAAGATATTTTCGCGCATTTTGATATCATAGATATTTCGCGAATTGTTTTTTTTCTCGAACGACCTTCTGGATGCACTGCATGAATATTGAAAACATTATTTTTGCACGTTATATTTTTGCGGAAAAATATTTTGCGCGAAAAGCGCGAAAATAAAATCACCGCGAACATTTCAGCTTTTACTGTATGGCAACCATTACGTGTTTACTGCCTTAAAAAATTAGCACATTTCGCCTCAATTATAGCCAAATCATTGATTACATGTGTTTTTTTCAACAAATAATCCCCAATGCGGCAACTATTGACAACTATTACATTGAGATTAAGACGTGGCAAGCAACATTTGACAATCATTCGCACACTTTTGGCAGTCTGGGTCATTTTGGCAATCTAGTAGGTCAGGTCATCTGATGCAACTCTGGGTCTTATAAACATTGTATGGTAAAATGACGCCTCAATAACGAATATTGTATCCCAACAAAATGTCTCAACTACTACTGCTATCATGTGTAAAATTGGGGCTGATGACTTCGGAGGGAATTCCCGAGGAAAGCTTCCAAAAATGTGAGCTTAAAATCTCAGTTGTGAGAAAACAGAAATGTTAAATATACTACTGCTAACCTTGACAAAATCGGTGGTGCACATCTCCATGCTATTTCCCTGCGGTACGCTGAACACCAGGAAAGTGAGACGTACACAGTCACTTGGGTTGCTGACGGTGTAGGTGCAGGTCCGCGAGGGAAAGTAGGGATCCGGATAATTGGGACTGAAGATGGCTTGTGTCATGCTGATGGTCTCATCGCATGCTGAATGGATGGAAGAAAAAAATAGATATACATGAATGAAATTAACAAAGACCTTGGAATAAACGGTCTCACACCCTGTCCCTCTTGCTATCATGTCGAAGGATTACCCACACTGGAACACAGAGACTGTGTTTACGTGGGTTCACGGAGGATTATTATTGTTAATATCCCTCCTTTGTATGAGGGACCATGAACCTTCATTGAAGCAAAGCCTCCTGTATAACTTCATAATAACTTTATGGTATTTTGTCCTCGTAATGTTCATGAGCCCAAAAAGTTTTTACCGGTCCATAGCCAATGTAGGAAACTATTGATTTACAAATGACTTGCTCTAAGTCAAATGAAAATATTTGTTTTACGCCAAGGAGAGAAAACCTGTTCAACCAACCCTGAACGACACCTTTTTCCATTTTGTTTGTTTGTTTTCTGTTTTTTTCCCCCGATTTCATTCTTAAAAGTGTGGATGTGTTTCAATTTGAAAGTTATACAATTTTTTGAAACTGTACTAACATTTTCAAGAAAAAAAAGAAAAGAACCCCCCCCCCCCCCCAAAAAAAAAACACCCCAAAACAACAACACCCGACCAACTGTACCTGAAAGGTCCAAAATCTGCACAATAAGATTTTTGGTATTGTCACCCTATCAAAAAGACCAGGGCTATGTCACTAGCAAAAATAGCTAGAATTTTAAGTTGATAGTTTATGTTAAAACGTGTGTGTCTTTTTAATAGCAAGAACATTGTTCAAATATCAGTAAAACTATTGATTTGGTTAAAAATTATGAAATAATAATTAATTAACCATCTCATTTACGAGATAAATGTGATTATCTGTCGGAAAAGATTAATTTCAGAACAACCAGTTGCTACATTGCACCTAACAGAAAATCAGATTTACATGGGCATTCCTGTGTGATACAGGTGCGCGGGCTGCATATAGATAGGATGGTACCCTAAAGGTGCGCACCCAAAAGAAAATCAGACTTACATGGGCATTCCTGTGTGTTACAGGCATGCGGGCTGCATATAGATAGGATGGTACCCTAAAGGTGCGCACCCAAATGAAAATCAGACTTACATGGGCATTCCTGTGTGATACAGGCATGCGGGCTGCATATAGATAGGATGGTACCCTAAAGGTGCGCACCCAAAAGAAAATCAGACTTACATGGGCATTCCTGTGTGTTACAGGTACGCGGGCTGCATATAGATAGGATGGTACCTACAGGTGCGCACCCAAAAGAAAATCAGACTTACATGGGCATTCCTGTGTGTTACAGGCACGCGGGCTGCATATAGATAGGATGGTACCCTAAAGGTGCGCACCCAAATGAAAATCAGACTTACATGGGCATTCCTGTGTGTTACAGGCACGCGGGCTGCATATAGATAGGATGGTACCCTAAAGGTGCGCACCCAAAAGAAAATCAGACTTACATGGGCATTCCTGTGTGTTACAGGCACGCGTCTCCACAGGTTTCTGGTCAGTACACGTGCTGTCATCCACTACCTGGCTGTTTGAGAAGAGGACACAATTCACAGTGCGGGACTGGGTGCCACCACCGCATTCTCGATCGCACTGCAGAAGAAATAAAAAGGTCGTTAAAACATCTACACTCAGTTGCATTAGGCCTAAAAAGGTTTGATTGGCGTAACATAGGGTAGGTAGGTCGGATTTTTAAAATCTATAAAATGTCTATGAAATTTTATATACCAGCACACATATACCATACAGACATAAACAAATGGCAAAAATACACATTTTCACTGGGGTTAAAATTAAAATTAAAATTAAAAATGTTTAGGGTCGGCGGTCAAAATAGGGATGGTCGGGTTACGCCAATCAAACTTTTTTTAGGCCTTATGGAAAACCAGTAAATTAAAAACATTCATACTTGATCGCACTGTGGTAAAAACAGAGCAATGTCCATCAATTTATGGCAGGTTTTGACATATGATTTCATTAATTTCAAATTATTAACAATTTTTTGTCTCCAAACATAAAAACATCAACAAAATTAACAGTTCGTCATAACATCGTAAGGTAAAACATTTTACCAATAAAACGTACATAGAAATAATTCTATGACCGTTTCATAAGTGTTGTTTGAAAGATGTCCATGACTTCATGGCTGAAAAAGCTCAAATGAAAGACAAAAACTGCCCTTCTCAATAGTCAAAAGTTTATGAATTCCTTTTTTTAATGGAAACATGGTGGTTGAGTGCAGTTAATTATACACCAAATGAACTTTACTCTAAATGTGTTTTCAATTCATGATCATTCAGCCATGTAAATCCCCTTTTTGGCTCAGAGGCTCAGCACAGTGAGTTGTTACTGACCTGCAATTTCATCAAATTTTGTGACTTTTGATTAGGCCAAAAATTTTTTGTTTGTTATATTGGCGTTTTTTTTTTTTGGCCTTAGGGCAGTTTTTGTCTTCCCTTTGAGCTCATTTAGCCATGAATTCATGGACATCTTTTATTTTCAAACACCACTTAGGAAACCAGTCATAGGATTATTTCTAACTAAGTATTATTGGTAAAATGTTATACCTTACGATGTTTTTTACGAACTATTGAGAGAGGGACTTATTTTTGTTGATGTGTTAGTACAGATCATTCTGAAACACCCTGTATTTGCTTACCATGCCAAAGTCTCCAGCAACAAATCCAAACAACGGACAAGTGCTGAAACTGTTGTAGATGCTGAACCCATCATAGGCTTCAGTACCGTTGTTGTCACTGTGGAAAGTTACAAGCGCTACGCTGCTTCTGGACTGGAACTGGTCTGGTAGGTCGTTGCCGCAGTAGGTGAAAGACACAGGGTTGTTGGATAGATCTTCAACCTGTTAATGCGGAAAAGAGAAAATTAAAGGATTACATTAGTATCGACTCTATGTCTTTTGCATGGACATTTTCTAAAATCACATGGATATTAATTACATTACATGGTCCAAAATAGGATATTGTTGAGGAACAAATTGATAGTTTGATAATATTTTTACACTTTATGTGAAAAAAAAGGCAAGAGTTATCACATGGAATTTAAATGGCTCAAAATGGTACATTATTAAAACATAATTGTTGGATAGATCTTTTCTATCTGTGCAAAAAAACCACCAACACTAAGTGGGGGATCACATGCATATAGCATATCGCATAAGTGTTGCATGGATGGCACTTACATGTCACATGGAAGTCACATGGATATCACATAGCACCTCACATGGATATTGCATGACATATCACATGACATGTCACATGGATATCACATGACATGTCACATGGATATCACATGGTATGGCATATCGTTTTATATCTATGGCTCAATTTGTTCGTTTTTAATTGAACCTAATAATTTTACATTGAAAGGATTTTGGTCCCTGCTGAAAGACTTTTGGTCCCTGCAAAATGCAGATTTCAAGATATTTGTCTCCTGATTTAATCTTACCAGAATGTAATCTTGGTCACAGATACCGTCTTCATTTGGTGGTGGTAGATCAATCGACACAAAGAAGAGTACCATACAGCCCCCTCCTGGATTGGTGTACGTATACTCGCAGTCGTAGTTCTCTCCGTATGGTCCGGGACTGTCTGGGCTCATCAGGGTATTTTTGTCTGTGGAGATCACTTCATCGCATGCTGACAAATGAATCAAGAACAAATAAAATATTGGAAAAAACACCGAACCCAAAAAAAAAGTACTGTTCTACCTACCCGACCGACCAACCAACAATTTGCAAATTCGAGATTAAAAAAATAAATGTGAAAATATTTGAACAAATCTTCAAACATTATTAAAATAAATTGAATACATTTTTGCAGTCACTCTATTGCCTGTTTTGTTCTATGCCTGATTTTTGTTTAAATGGGAGGATATCACATGGGCGGAACATGAATGTCACATGGGTAGCACATGACTATCACATGACTATCACACAGACATAACAACATCATACTTACATGGGCATGGCTCTGTATTACAATCCTGTGTGATAGGTGGCTTCACATCACTGCAAACATCATCCGCTACGTTCATTTGGTTTTCCAAACGCTGGCATCTCACGGTACGGGTCTGCATACCGCCACCACAGCCCGCATCACACTGGAAGAGAAAAGATAGTGACCAAATTCACTTGCACGTTAACAAGTATATTCCAAATGATATGGCCGTGCACAGTATGCAGAGTTGTGCAGCTGCTCTACAATTACTGAAGGGCCGGAAAAACGCACAGGGTTTTGACAGAACAGTGATGATATTTAGCTTGCATGGAATTCAGGATGGTACTCTAGGGACTCACCAAAACTAATAGCGGGTATAAGAGGGCGACTGGATGCTCCGATTCCAGTCGGTATAACTGAACAATCCAACCCATTAGGCAGTGATGCATGATTATTCATGATTATTCATGATTATTCATGATTCATGATTATACATGACAAGGCTTGTTTGTGCTAAATCTTTGTCGTATAACAAGGATGCTCATTTTCAAAGTTGCAAGAACAATTGATCTCTAAAATAATCGTATAATAAGCTACAACTTACGGCACTCCATGGTCCGGCGACGAAACCAAACGTTGGGCAACTCACGAAGGTGGCGAATACGTTGAATCCGCTTGCCACGATAGCCTCGTTACTATTGAAAGTAAGCAGGGCTGTGCTAGAGCGTGATTTCCACTCGGGTAGAGAAGCCTGGTTGCCACAATGCGTACGGCTGATGCTATCCACTTCATCATCTTCAATCTAAGGAGAGGAATAAACGAGTCTTGTGTAAACAAACAGCAGGGTAGGATTTTGTTTGAAAATCCATCCCTCACAATGGATTTTTGGGTTTTACCTAGGAGTAAGGTATATCACAAATTGGACACTTTATCCCAATTGACGATACTGGGATCCGAACCAAGGACCTTTCGATCCCAAAGCGAATGTCATGACCACAAGACCGACAGTGCTGAGGTAGCAATTTTAGTCCTACAAAAGAAGTAGCCCATAGTCTTTGTGTATTAAGAAAGAAATAACTCATACAATTAAAGTCTTTGCACTAGACTAATGTTCAATTCTTTTTTGAAAATGTTTCGCCAAAATGTTCATAAAATGTTTGAATAAAAAACAAAATAAACAAACAACATATGCCTGTACCGACCGAACCTACCCGAGGTCTGTTTGATCATGGCTTAAACTTTCAAAATTGAGTGCTTTAATTCGACTTACCAACAGATAATCGTTGTCGCACACACTGCTATTTGTGCCCGGCTCCAAGTTGAAATTGAGGAAGATAAGATTGATACAATTGCCCTCGGGGTTAGTGATGTTGTACACACAGTTCTGGTTGTTCTCGTACACCATTGGATTGTTGGGGCTTGAGATAAACGTGCTAGTCGTTGTGTAAGTCTCATCGCAACCTAGAGATGAGAAAGAAACAGAGGTGTAAAAATGTGAGTTTTTTAGAAATTTAGCAAAATAAATGACTAAATAAAAAAAGCTGTGAACAAAGGACAAATAAATGTTTAACCCCCTGGGCACTACCTGCCTATTTAACAATGCTTATGATTGGTTAATTTCCAGATATACTCATTAGAATAACCAATTGAAATACTGCTTCTAAAATAGTTCACTCCAGTCTTTAGCAGGGATACAATTATTCTAACAATGTCTCTCATTGGTGCAATAAATGATGTATCCATCTTTCTGACCAATCGGCCGGTAGTTCTCAGGGGGTTAAGGTACACCTTAGGGGATCAGGGGAACCATGCACGACCAGTACCCAGGAGTAGCATTTTGTAGTTTACAGGTCTTATACGCTACTTGCACGCAATCGCAATTTTGATCTCCTTCGCCATGCTGTCAAAGAGCTAGAGTGTTGTCCTATAATATCCCTCAATGTACATTCAGTAGGACACCAATTTTTAATGCATCCACATTGTATGCACACATCATGGAATAATTACATAACAATATAAAAGCCTATCACACAATATAAAGAATGTTTGGAATGTCAAAAACATGTGCATTATCACAAAAAGTGGCCTCAATCCTGAGAGTTGGTATGGGGTATGAATAATTTTGGACAGGCATAAAAACACAATTCTTGTACAATTCTATTGCTATGCAAAAAATGTTGAGCCCAAATATATTGATTTGTACTTGCAAACTAATTGTCTTTAGTGTAAAGCGAACAGCTGGTATAGATATGAGAAAAACCGCAAAAACTCATATTTTCCAAGGGGTATGAATAATTGTGGGCTTAACTGTATGTTATTAATACTTTGAAACCAATAACAACGATATACAACAACAACAAATGTTCAATATTTACACTGAAATCCTCTCAGACTATTAAAACTCACAAGTACACATGGGTAGAGGTAATATTGTCTTGTTTCCAGAAAATGTTCCCCAAAAAATCAAGAATTTTCTAAACATTTTTTTTTTTTTTTTAAATGGGGGGGAAAAAAATGGGGTCGGGACCAGGGTGCACGGTCGGTCGGTCAAGGACAACCAAACAATTTTTTTTGTTGGCCTTATGAGGAATCAATTTAAAGCTTTGGTTTTGCATGTTTTGATGATGTTAAAATCAGACATTGGATAAAAGACTCCAAGGAGGTATGTTTTGACCTGTCACATATCGGAACAGATGTTTCAAAAGCCTTTCCCAAATTCTAAGTCTATCTCAAGAATTACTGAACAAATATTAGGCATGCTTGTACTTATTTTAATTTATTTCTCATGGCGATTCCAAATATGGTCATGAAATGCAATAATGCCGACATTTTTGAAACATTTTGTGAAATTTTGGAAATGAAGTCTGTCTGCAAATGCCTGCCACGTGGAAAGTGTTAACCCCCTGGGGTCTACCCGTCTATCTTACAGTGGTTCTGATTGGTTTATTCCAAAATGTACTCATATGAATAGCCAATTCAAATGCAGCTTGTAAAATGTTTCACTCCCATCTTTATCAGGGATACAATTATTCTAACAATGTCTCTCATTGGTGCAATAAATGATGCATCTATCTTTCTGACCAATAGGACGGTAGTTCTCAGGGGGTAAATAATCCTTACTGGGACATGGTTCCTCCGAGCACGGTCGAGTTGACGGTGGCACTGGTCCTTCACAGAGGTTATTCGGTACCTCGGTGACGGTGTTTCGTTGCACACAGACAACTGTTCTGGCCTCTGTTCCCTCACCGCAGGTTACGTCACACTGGAAAAAGGATTAAGAATGGAATAAGCGTGATTTAAGAAATTTGGCCGGTCGGCTGCAAAGAAATTCAGCACTTTTTTCTGTTACGACCGCGCTTTAAGTATAAACACGGAGGTGCTGTTGCCATTGGTGGAGTAAAATAATGCGACTTTGAGCTGACCAACGCTGGCATTCAATCCAAGAATATTACCACCCACACGCTCATTATTTATCTCGGGCGCGTAGGGAAAGTGCTGAACTTCTCTGACGGCCACTAATAGTCGAGGACTTTCTTTATTTTTAACGAGCAAGCGCAGGTAATAGCTGAGCCGACATTATTTACCTACGATTTTGTCACTGCAAGCAGGTTTTTTTTATTATCATGCTGGGTAGGATTTTGCCATTGCAGCCATGTCTTATGGATCATGCTGGATAGCAGGCAGAAAGGTTCGGTCGCACTTGCCCAGCGCAATAAATATTGAGTGGGGGGGGGGGGGGGGGGGAGTAACATTCTTGATGCCGCAGATACAATCGAGCCACATTTCTGTGTTTATGCTTGGAACATGGTCATAACAGATCAAGTGCTGAACTTCTTTGCAGGTTGCACACCACCCAATACATCTCCCATAGGTTTACACGTGAAATGCACAATTTTAAAATGGATATTTCTCGACGTTATAAGAAACTGGTATCTTGAAATTTGGTTTCAACTTGAAGATGAAAGCCATGACTACTAACTCAACAACTCATATATGGGGGGTAACCAGCAATTTCTTTGAGCTAGAGCCTTTTCAAAAAGTACGAGTTGGGTTTTCCTGGTCACACGCAATTGTTGATTTAGATGATGGCGTCAGCTACCGGAAATGACCTGAACACAAATGTCTCTGTTAAAATATTAAAAAATCATCATTGCATCAATTTTTTTTGGACCTGAAGAACGCTGATGTGTCTGTTAAAATTCACACTATATTAATTTCACCATAACATGTAGTAAATACCCTAATTTTAAACTGTAATTTACAATAGGTCTCCCGTTTCGGCACAGAAACGAGCCGGTTTTGGACTATTGCCTCAAAGGGGATAGGGCCAGACGTTATTTAGTGGTGTGAAACCTATAGATCACTAGATATGAATCTCATGCACCAGAAATTACAATTGTTATCAATCACATGGGTACAACAAAATTATCCCATGGTATCACATGTGTACATATCACATGGTTGCAAAATTCAGTAATATTTACCTCGCCATATTCTCCAACATCATACACAAACGGTGGTGGATCTGGGCATGCTAAGAAGGTCGGTATAATGGTGAATCCACCATCAAATCCATTAGGGACTCCATCACTCTGGAAGTTCAACACCACGTTGCCAGATTGGGAGTTCCATGTCATGGGGGCTTCTCGGTCGCAGAACTCTTGCGGCTCGGGATCATTGTCATTGATGTCATCAACCTGGTTTTAAGAAAGAGTAATGATGAAAATTAATAATGATTAGGCCAAATTAAATCAATTGTTTGTCTCAAAGCTCCCGCGCGCGTTAGTTTATTGATGCGCATTAGAAAAACAAAAATCCCAAAATTTCACAGATTTTTCAGATTTTCATTGATCGCATCATCTTAAATACAAAAGTTCACTTTGACAAGGATTTCAATATTTTATATTTAAAAAAAAAAAAAATGAAAAAAACCCGCATTCCGCATTAGTTTTACAACAGGAGAGGAGCTTTGAGACGAACAATTAATTTAATTTGACCTTAGAACATAAATGTGTACAACGCCATACCCACTGATCAAAATGTATTTTATATTTTCCAAATTTTCCCTTCTACTGACAATAAAAATCAATTAACGGAATTTGTTTTCCTCTTTTTTCTTCTTCTTTTTTCAAAATTTTCCATGTATGATTTTATTAACCCTAACCACCTTGTCATTGATGTCATCAACCTTGTTTTGAGAAAGAGTAATGATGAAAATTAATAATGATTAGAACATAAATGTGTACAACGCCGTACCCACTGATCAAAATGTATTCTATATTTTCCAAATTTTCCCTTCTACTGACAATAAAAATCAATTGAAGGACAACTATTGTAGACCATCCTATTAAAGGTAGATGTTCCGATTTTCAACTTGAAGTTTTCTATTCTACATGAAAGGTCATCCTTAAAAACGTTGTGTCCCAAAATTTGAGATGCATAGCTATTATGGTTCTTATTTTAGACGCACAAGATGCTGTGAACTGTACCCATTGAGTAGTACACAAACTAAATCGGTGGTAACCACCATTCGCGGTAATTCAACGCTATTTCGTCGATTTCTCTGTCATTATACCTAATTAGGCCGTCAAAATTCATTATGATGATGAGAAAAATACGAGCTTTCATATGATATGAAAATCTCAGTATGTTTGAGATAATTCTGTGTTACGAAAATGTGATCGGGTCATCTACCTTTAAAAGCTTAGGCTATATTAAAAAAATATTTTGTCTCAAAGCTCTTCAGTTTTTCAAAACCTAATGCGGAATGCAGGTTTTTTTTAAATTTTTTATAAATACAAAATATTGAAATCCTTGTAAAACTGACCTTGTGTATCTAAAATGATGTGATCATTGAAAATCTGAAAAATCGGTGAAACTTTGGGTTTTTAAAAAACAAAACAAACCCCCCCCCAAATTAAAAATAATAAAAAAATCCCCTAAGGCGCATCAATTAACTAACTGAAAAGCTTTGAGACAAAAGATTTTTTTAATATAGCCTTATTACTTATTTTAGTTTAGGCCATGAACAAACACTGTTCTACGGGTCGACTATCCGATATCTTCAAAATGTTAGATTTGATCATGATCCAATTTTGATTTCAGATTATCTAAATTTTGATTTAAATGTTGGAAATTTTCTGCATTTGAAATGTTTTTAAAAATTGCCAACATTTTGAAGACAATTTAGAAGACCACCCCAAAAAAAGCCTGCCCAAAACAACACTGACCAGCCTGAAAGGAAACGGGGGGAGTTTGGAGACAAATTCATAAACTAAAATTTTTATAGCGGACATTATTCATTGAGTATTACTCAAGCGGTTCCTTGTTTTCTCCCACTTCATAACACTAGATGATTTGAATTCCCCAGGTTTCCTAGCAAGCGTCCCAATTCAAGTCCCCTCAATTTGAAAGCACAGTTACAGGCACCGTTCGAAAAGTGACACAAACATTTAAAAAACACAATCAACATACCGTCAGGAAATCTGGGCATGCACCCATCACACGGCTAGCCAGTTCAAAGTAGAGGAAAGTAAGACGAATGCAACCATTGTCGTTTGTATTGGTGATGTTATAAATACAGTCCTGGTTGAGGAGATAGTCATCTGGGAACCCTGGTGTTGTGATCAACTCGCCCGTCGTATCAATCTCAACGTAGCATACTGAAACCACAAGAGAACATTATTACAATTTTTTCTTCTTCCACTAACTATTTAAAATGTAAACATTCTGAAAAATTGAAAATCAAGAGATTCTGGAATTTTCTGGTTTTCCGGTTTTAAAATCAAGAGATTCTGGTATTAAAATCAAGAGATTCTGGTATTTTCCAGTTGTCAAATACTGCGAGGACAACCACACATCTTTCTTAGATTGATAACGCTCAAGATTAATTAAAGCATATTTAAATAGTGTTCTAAAGGCTCTGAATTTGTTTTCGCAAACATTTTAAAATGTAAAAATTCTGAAAATTCAAGAAAAAAATGGGGGAAAAAATGGAATTAGAAAATTAGAGCAGACCTCATCCTGTTTTCAAGGAGCGGAATAAGGAAAACCGAGAAATTAATGCACATAAAAAACAAACGTAAAAGGTCTCTAAATAAAGGGTCTCTAAATAAAGGGTCTCTAAATAAAGGGTCCCTAAATAAAGGGTCTCTAACACTTTCCACACGGCTATTATTTCTACCATACACAAAACAGATTTTTCAGAAACCTTTCACAATTTTCAAAGTCTATCTCAAGGATTACTGAACCAATACTAGGCATGTTTGTATTAATCTCAATGCATTTCTCATGTGATTCCAAATATGGTAATGAAATTCAATAATGTTGACATTTTTTTAACATTTTGTGAAATTTTGGAATGTCGTCTGCAGCCGCCTGCCGCGTGGAAAGTGTTAAATTCAAATCTAAGCAGTGCTCTTACTTGGGCATGGTGGTCCAGTGCATACTCTTTCTGTTGATGGCATAGTGTCCCCTGCACAGTTACTTGCGTCCACTGATTGCCTGGCCGCATTATAATAACAGATGACAGAACGGGTCTGGGTTCCTTCACCACAGGTCACAGTGCACTGCGTAGGTTACAAATTCATAAAGTGTTAGGAAATGATCAAATGTATCATAACAGATGACAGAACGGGTCTGGGTTCCTTCACCACAGGTCACAGTGCACTGCGTAGGTTACAAATTCATAAAGTGTTAGGAAATGATCAAATGTATCATAACAGATGACAGAACGGGTCTGGGTTCCTTCACCACAGGTCACAGTGCACTGCGTAGGTTACAAATTCATAAAGTGTTAGGAAATGATCAAATGTATCATAACAGATGACAGAACGGGTCTGGGTTCCTTCACCACAGGTCACAGTGCACTGCGTAGGTTACAAATTAATAAAGTGTTAGGAAATGATCAGATGTATCATAACAGATGACAGAACGGGTCTGGGTTCCTTCACCACAGGTCACAGTGCACTGCGTAGGTTACAAATTCATAAAGTGTTAGGAAATGATCAGATGTGTCATAGTACACCAGTGGTTCCCAACCTCTGGGTCGCGCTGGGGTCGCGACACACTTTTTGTGGGGTCCAAACTAGCCTAATTTAACACAACAAAAAAAAAGAATTTGAATGTTGTATCATAGTAACACACATGACTTTGTTCTGTGAGGGGCCGCGCTCTGATGTTGGTTTCTGGAATGGGGTCACCACCAGAAAAAGGTTGGGAACCACTGTAGTACACGAACAAACTGGTCTGCTATCCCTCACCACAGGGTCACAAAACACTGTAGTTTCCCTCATTCATTACTCATATTTGACTTTCCAAAAAGCAAAGAAGACTTCTCAGCCCTTTTATGGCAAAAGAATGTATCTTATATGTAGTTTCTTACAGTATACTTCCTTTTACCATGATCAAAGTTAGCTTTTTTCTCCATAAATCAAGTAGTGGTAAAAGGCAGTATATTACTTTTATTGTCTTTACAAGTTGGAACCTTTTCCTAAGTGAGGGTTATTGAACCAAGTCAACACAATCACGTTAAAAGGAAGTATATCATTAGGAAAGTACATATAAGATACATGCTTTTGCCATAAAAGGGCTGTTCTTGTGTAGTCCAGCATGCTTAGCACAACTACGGTACCAACAGGAATATTCCCTCGAACAAACAGTGCAAATCCAGTTTAATGTACTGAACAGCTGTAGATTGTCTGAGTTGCCCCCTTCATATGGTACAGATATGCATCTTGGCCACAGATACGAAACTGAAGTTGAATCTCAACTCAAATGTGTTATTCAAAAAATAAAGGGTCTTTAAGAAAAAACTGAGAGAGGACTGAGTTGAAGTCGCATCAATTGTACTGTATGTACTACTTGCTACAGGATTTTCTTAAAGATCCTCGTTTAACGACGTAAGCCTTTCATTGGAATGCAATGTCAATGGGGACCAGTAGGCACTGGTGACAGACTCAGTGGTCATAAGATGAAAGTGAAGCTGGTGTTGCTCAAGACATATTCTTAACCCCCTGGGGTCTACCTGTCTATCTTACAGTGGTTCTGATTGGTTTATTACAGGATGTACTCATATGAATAGCCAATTCAAATGCAGCTTGTAAAATGTTTCACTCCCATCTTTATCAGGGATACAAAAATTCAAATATTCTAACAATGTCTCTCATTGGTGCAATAAATGATGTATCCATCTTTTTAACCAATCGGCCGGTAGTTCTCAGGGGGTTAAAAAAGAAAGAAAAAGATTACAAATAAGATCCTTTGAACTCACCTCTTCCCATTCAGTGGCAGCAAATCCATAGTCAGGGCAGGATTGGAAAGAGACGTACATCGAGAATCCGGCGGTCTCCTCGTTATTGGTTTCAAACGTTACGCTTGCCTCACTAGATAACACCTCATACAGGAAAGGATTCTGCACTCCACAGAACTTTTGATCACGTGTGTAGCCTGGTATGTTATCCTCGATCTGAAAAATTGATAATATATTGCCAATGTTTTCTCTTTGTTTGCGTGAAGATAAATTGTCATCATAAAAATAACAAAGTAAGCAGACAAAAACAAACTACTGTATACGCCAATATTTTTGTGTACAGATATTTGATAATAGGCCGTATTCATAAAAATAAGTAATTGCTTTTACTAAAGTAACAACCCCCTTTTACTAACCTTTTACTTAAATGTTTATTCATAGAAATAAGCAATGACTTTGAAGTAAAAGCTGCAAATTTTAAGCATTAGTAATTGCTTTTTACTTATAAGTAAATGCCAGAGAAGCTAGCACCTACTTCGATTTGTATTCATAAAAATGACCTTTGACTAGCATTTACTAGTGATTGTACAAGCACCTCATTTGTGGCTTGCTGTTTAGCCAGTACAGACATATCACATCTTCTGCCATGTTTTACCTCGAAGACCACAACCTAAGGTGTATAACATCAGGCTTAATCATGATTAAGAATTTTATTCTGGACCTATACCATGCATTCTAGCTTTTTATAATTTGCCTTTTGTGGCTGTCACTGTAGTACAATAGCAACTACTTGAAAACTTACTAGCTGTGGCAAGTAACACCTGTAATCATTGAGCAAATGGTTATGAATAACATTTTAAGCAATTGCTTAGACTAGACCTTTTACTTACCTAGCTGTTGCTTTTACTTATAGCATTTACTAGTTAGTAATTACTTATTACTTATGAATACGGCCTAATGTCACAGGGTGTTAAATTCAGGGTTCTGGATATCAGCTCCTTGAAATAACATAAGAAAATGCTTAATATTCAAATTTCCTTGATCCGTGAAATCTATGAAAATAAAACCACCGCGAAAAATGTCAGCGTTTACAGTAACAAAAAAGATGCCCCCCCCTGAAATAATATATAAGAAAAGCCCCCTCCCTAAAAAAAGAAGAAAACATACAAAAACAAACAACAAACAAACATAAACAAACAACATTCAAAAACTTTCACACAAAAAATGAAATATACATCATCAAAAACCAAAAACAGTAAACACATCAAAACAAACCCAACAAAAAACCAACACCCTTCCCCTGTTTGATTCACATTGTATTAAAACCATTGACGATTGTTATACTTACCAAGATAGATGCATCGGAGCACTCGTCATCCTCGTCAACTTCAGGCAGGTTGAATGAAATGAAGAATATACGGACGCACTGATTGGGGTCCAAGCTTTCAAGAGAATATTCGCATCTTTGGAAACCCAATGCAGGGTCAGGATTATCCACAATGACACCGGTCTCGTTCACTACTCGGTCGCAGCCTGAGGGAGGGGGGTCAAAGTAAAGGTAAAAGTGTTAAGATCAAAACGGAATGCAAGGTCACAGCAAGGGGGTTTAATAATAGCAATCAATTGCCAATTCGGATTTAGTGAAAATAGATCAAAATGAAAATATCAAACATACTGTCAAGACCAATCATTTTGCGTGAAGATATTTGTGCACATTTGGACATCAAAGACATGGTTGTGAGCAGGGATGCAAAGTGGGTGATTCGTCAATTTCCTGAACTTTTTACACGAGGTTGGCCAGAGAGCCAGAGCGTTTGTGCGCGGCATCGACAATTTACCGGAATCCGTCTGGAGAATAGGCTACGGGGTATATCACCCCCCCCCCCACCAAAAAAACGCATGTTTGACTCTTTTTTTATGCTGAAATATCATCATCCAATTACGGAAATGAAAAAAAATAAAAATAAAAATGGCATTCCAAAAATCAGAAATCCAGATTTTTTTTCATGGCCAAATATCAGGAATTCCGTATATTTCCAGCAGAAGTCTTGCATCACTGTGCGAGTTCCTTTGCGCATGACAATGTCTCTCACACAGCGCTGTACATGCAGGAACAACGTTCAAAGCAATATGTGACCCATCAAAATGGACATGTTGGAGGCTCGAGTCAATTCTGAGTTATTGGTATGACTCGAAAGAGAAAATTTTAAGCTTTGAAATGATACCATGTTGAATGTAATCGGACTTTGTAATCACAAGGTATGAATTGAAGAAGTATATTTTTGTCTATTAGTATTATTTTCTTTATATTTCACCAAATATATTGCCCTCTATCTCAAAACTGTGTTTGCCAACAACATGTCCTTTTTGACGCGACTGGTCACATATGTTTGTGTGCTACCATACATGTCAAAAATTATAACAGCAATCAGAACTGAGAAATGTGATTTTAACTGGAAACTTGTTCCATTCAGCATATATCTTATCCCGTCCACAACTTGTGTCCCAGGACCACTAGTGTTTTATATTTTGACACCGCTGAAATGATATTCATAAACAAAATGTATGTCAAAACACTCGGAAGTTGGTGATCAGGGAGGTCAAAACACTCAGGGGGTTGGTGGTCGGGGAGATCAAAACACTCAGGGGGTTGGTGGTGGAGGCAAAAACAAGGATGGCAACTCGATAAAACAATAAATATGGGATATCCTACAACTATTTTGTCAGTGTTGTTGCGCTTTATTCCGGTTTGGGTGCCAAGACGGAAAAAAATCTAATTGTGGTCCTGGGGCACAAGTTGCAGACGGGATAAGATATATGTACATTCAAACCGTAATCAGTGACAATCGTGGGACAGTCATGTGACAGTTATCCATGCTCTACACTCCCAAATGTCCCTAAAGGTGATGCACATTTCACAGCTTTCAGACTCAATTTAATAAATTATATCAAAATGCTAATAAAATTATTTATGACTGTGAAAAAGAATCTTACTTGGGCAAGCGTCAAGGAAGCATGGCTCGCTGGTGGCAGGTTTGGGCTCAGTGCATTGGCCGTCTAGAACAACAGTCTCTGTAGCGAGGTTGACACAGTTGACTTGACGCAGACGAAGTCCATCACCACAGGTCACAGAGCACTGCAAAAGAGCACATGGAATTGACACAAATGATTACATTAGGTAAAATCAATCAAGTAACACATGTTTAGGGGGGAAACAGGGTTGTAGCTGCAGCAATTTTAGTGTCGGGCTCTAATGTCCTGGCCAGGAGTATTATGACGTAAGCTTACTGAATTTATTGACTAAATATTGATGTATTATGTGAACAAAACGGGAAATGCCATAAAATACTCTGTGTTATATATGAAATATTAGGGTTTGTTCAATTTTTATTAACTATAGAACATTTTAAACTGAGATCAGAAAAGTTTGGAAAAACAGGTCACCGACTAAGTTTTCTGACAAGACGAGCGAGCTACTGTGCAAGACGTTAATTAACAGACATTAATTTGAAATGTTGATTTTCTTTTCCCCGGGTAGCCACCGATCTCACTCAAATTGAGGCGCTAGAAGTGAGTGATGGCATATAGTCTTCACCCAAAATATTTTCTTCATGGATATAGCTACATTTCTGTATTATGTGGCTGTTTGCTAGTTCCTTAAGATTACATAGTAATACACATGTATGCAGGATATATACATCCAACAAATAGACATTATGTTATTGACTTTTTTGTAAGTAAAACACTCTTACACATACCTTAAAATAACAGTATTGCATTCTTTCCATAGGGGCATGTGGAGTCAGGTGCTACGCATGTTTCAGAGGTGGTCTATGATGACTCAAGAGTCATTAGGTGAGACTGTGTTAGAAGGCCGTAACTCAAGAAATGCTATTTTGAGATAATCGACTTTCAAATATTTTGGACTCATTACAATACACTGTAGCACCCAACTAATAACTCTAATTTTAGTCAAATTAAGAGTGTTTATGAGTTATCTCTTTATGGTTCTGAAAATCTAGGCTATAAGGATTATTTTTGTACTAATTTTTTTTAATCAATTTGGCCAAATATTGAGTTACGGCCTTCTGGCGCTCAACCCTTGATAACGTTTTGCAAGTCAACCCTCTCCTTGGTGGGGGTGTATGTCATGAGAGATCATAATTCTAGAAGTGTAACTACTTACCACCCCACCCCCCCCCCCCCCCCCCCCCCCACCCCCATTGGGAGTGGGTCACATTTTTCACTCACCTCTCCATACTCCTGTGTTACATAGCCAAATGCTGGGCAGGTCACAAATGAGGGGTACAGGCTAAAACCGTCAAACACGTTCATAACGTCCGAGGCGAAGCGCACAGTTACGTTACCGCTGCGTGAACGCCAGATATTTGGAGGGTCGTCGCCGCAGTATTGGTTAGTCAAAATATCTGTGGTGTCATCTGAAATCTGCAGGTAAAAGTTTGATAACAAATTGAGTGGATTCCCAAATCCAAATGGTAATCAAGTAGGCCTTTCCCATCATTTTTTCATTTTGTTCTTTAACACTTTCCATGCGGCAGGCGTCTGCAGACGACAGTTCCAAAATTGAACCAAATGTTTCAAAAATGTCAAAATTCATGAATTTCATCACCATAGTTGGTATCACCATGAGAAATGCATTAAAAATAAGTACAAACATGCCTAGTATTGGTTCAGTAATCCTTGAGATAAGACTGAAATTTGGGAAGTGTTTCTGAAAAATCTGCTCTGTATATTATGGTAAAACGAATTTCCATGTGGAAAGTGTTAACCAACTATTACAACTCTATTCTGTCATTCAAGTTTTAATCATTATTTGTACAGCAGCGAACCATTATGCACTAGCAACCAAAAGTATTAGGACACTTGGTTAATGGTGTCAAAATCATCCCATATATTCAATTTGGAGTATAATATTTCACTACGAGTTGAACAAATGTGTTGTTGAATCTCTTCTCGTTAATAAATTCATGTTTGCTACATGTACAACATCTGCTTATTCAATTCCATGTGCCTTCTTGAATTTATTTTTTGTCAAGCTATTTGACTCAAATTAACTAAATATACATGTATCAATGCAAAAAACCTTAATCACTGAAATATTATTACAAATGTTTTCCTTTTAAATAATACTGTCGTAAGTAGGAATATCATCCCAAATTTATTGTAACAAACTTTTATGAACTCTCCCTTAATTTTATAACCCTAGAATACGAAACAGCTAACGCAGTAGTTCAATAGATTCCCAGTCTTTTCTCTTAATTTGCATCTTGCAAAGTGTCCTAATACTTTTGGTTGCTAGTGTAGCTATATGAATATTGACTGCATCTTTACAGCATCTCCAATTCAAAATATTATGCCATTTACAAAACTATCTACAATCAACACATTTTATTTGTGGGAGGGGAGCATTAACCAGAATGCATGCCTTTAAATGAGATTGGCATCGCATAAAATAAAAGAATGCAACCTTGATCAAGCTCCAAAATGGTTAAAGGGTCATTCGTGATGTACAAGTTATTATGCACAACCGACCTCAATGATTATGCACTTATGCAACAACAACAACAAAAAAGGTGATCTAAATATATTCGAACCTTTCAGGAAGTGATGGTCCATTTTTCAATTTTCAACAACTTTCAAAATATTTCAATATTCCAACAATTTTCAAAAAATGTCCCATGGCAAGTACCGTGCATGCATTAAATGCTATGATGGCATGGGCGATATTAAAAACATGCCTAAAATTCAAGCATGGACGATATAGCAAAAGTTGCAACTGTTCGCAAAGGCTTGAAAACGTACACTGTTAATCCTGAATGTTCAAAATGGTAACGTACCTCTACAAAGTCCTGGCATACTCCCATGATTGGAGCTCCAAGATTGATCTCCAAGAAGAGAAGGCTGACGCAGCCGTTGGGGTTGTAGATAGTGTAGAGACATTCCTGGCCATTATCATACGGTTCTGGGTAGTTGGGGCTGTTGAATATGTCCTGGTTACCAACGACCATATCACAAGCTAACGGGTTAAAGAGGCAACAAAAGGTTTAAACATTACGGGTGGGAGGGAGGGTCCAGGGAACAAAAATCACTTCCCGAATCCCAAAAATAACCCATCGACCAAATAACAATAAGCTTACTGAATAGGCCTAACTCGTCAGCTGTTATTAAATGCAAATTTATAGGGGGATTCACTTAAAATTATACTTTTAATCTTGCTAAAATGTTATTTGGAAATGATTGAACTATATTATATAGCCCACTAGTTTTGACACGAAGCACTTTTCCAATGCTAAATAGTGATATTTTGTTCAATTCCAACTTCTAATCGTGTGGGTACATAATCTATTACAGTTACACATGCAATTGTCTATTAAAGCTTTCCAACAGAGAGAGGTTCATTCATCTTGCTGACTTTTTGCCCAACATTTTTTCTATCGGTTTTTTTTCATGAAAAAAAGATTGCTCTCCTTCCTGTACAGGGTGAATCAAAAAAATTAGGACTCTGTTTCATGATGGTGTAATTCTTATTATAATCATTGGACCATGACCAATTTAGTCTCAATCCAGTAAATGACATGGTTTACGCAAAGTACGCTAGTTTTCTTATTTTACATCGGTTTGATCTTATATTTTCAGGATATCATAATAATTAACTGGACTTTACATTGAGTCCTACTTTTTTTTGATACACCCTGTATTCTGACCACACTTACATGGGCATTCTTGCATGTTGCAGGGTCGGGTTGCAAGAGGCTTAGGATCCTGGCACAATTCTTCGCTCACTTCGTTGTCGTTTTGTAGCGTGACGCACATCACGGTACGGGTATCAGTACCACCGCCGCATGTCACGTCGCACTGTTAAATGTAAAATAAAAAATAAGTTGTTAAAAATTATTAGCGTTTATGGACAGGGTTCATGGTATGGTGTTACCAAGAAGATAACTCTTTGAGGTTTAGGAATTTTTCGAACAATTTCATACTTATGAAAGGCAATCTTTTCTTGGGGTTTTTTCTTGTCAAACTGAGAATTTGATTATTATTTTTTCTATGAAATAACATAGTTGAAATAGACCTTTGGGGGAACTACCAATGAAGCTATATTGTGAAAGAGGTCCCAGGTTCAATTCGTGGATGGCCAGTGATTTTTTTATCTGCAAAAAATGAATAACTGATCATAATCACTCCAACCAGAGACGGTGAAAAGTACAGATGAGACGATTGTCTCTACAGAAATTGTGTAAAAAAACGTGTGCTATATCTGTCTCGCTTGCACCTGTAAGACTCGCAGGTGAAAAACTCCCCGGTATTCAATACGGGTACTAGGAGTCTGTTGCAACAACAAATTGTCTCTCGCACCAATGCATACTATATGTTATGATATATTAAACTATCTTTAGAAAAAACGCGTCGGTGGAAATTCAAATCCGTCAAACAGTTTGAACAACTAAAATTACTGCATGAATTAACTCGAAACCACGAGCACTCGGGACAATGAATGTATATAGCTTTCCGATCGACAATAGTTTTCTGGTAATGAGCGTGTCCGATTATTTATTATTGTTGAGGAGTTATTTCATGACAGCGCTTGAGGCTACGTGTCCTTTTATGATGATTACTTATGATCAATTTTAATCCAAGACACACAAAGCTTCAACAGAAAATAGCGGCTTAGCCATCCCTAATTCAAATGTCACTGCTCCAACTCACCCCTTGGAATTCTCCAGTTACGTAGCCGAAAGGAGAACACTGTGTGAAACTCTCGTACACGTAGAAGCCTTGACCACCGCCGTTGACCGCATCGGTTTTGAATCGGAGCGATACTTCGCTACTGCGAGACACCCAATCAATGGCCATGGGTGATTTGCCGCAGAAACGTTGGGTCAACGCAGGATGTTCCAAATCCACGACCTGTGGATTATTTAAAGAGTGATATTTTGTTCAAATTTGTTCTTCTTTTTTTATGTTTTTACTCCACTGACTAGCTTGTGTGCAATTGTCAGCTGCAATCACTTACTGGTTTCTGTGCAGTGATATCAATACAAATTGCACTGTGGAATGCAGTGATTCCAGGATTGGCTCTAATCGTGTGGGTACATAATCTATTACAGTTACACATGCAATTGTCAGCTGCAATCACTTACGTACAAAAAATATCCCAGTAAAGTTTGCTTGAACAAACTTAAACAGAACGTATTAATAATTTTTAAAGTTAAAAAAAGGGGAAAACAAACTGATTTTAGTAACAATTAAATATTTTAATGATTTTAGATGGTTTTCAATTTTCTTCTTTGCTTTCTTATAATGTACGCAATTTATTGCCTTTACTTAATTTATACCCTGGGTTTATACCATAGATTTAAATAGGAGATCCAGTACGCAGCCGCTGCCATTTTGTTTCCACCATGGGGACGAATTTGGAGGTATGTCGGTATTTTTCGGAAAATGCGCATGAGCTTCCGGAAAGTGTCGCTCTTTCCGCGCATTTCAAACCTGCCAATTCAGAGAGAGATGCGGCTCCAGTACCTGTTTGCCGCAGTCTTCGTTCTTTTCTGTTTTGTTCCGAAAAATTCCGACATACCTCACCATTTCTCCCCATGGTGGAAATTCAAAATGGGGCCCGTTACACGTAAAGAGATAGGGCAATAAATTTCGTACCGAATCTCCTTTATAAATCTGTGGTTTACACTCACCTCCAAGTAATCGCCGTCGCTGTCGCACCCTTCACCCTCATCTGCATCCTCGTCCAAGTCAACTTCTAGGAATCGCAATAGCAAACACATCTCGCCAACGATGTTGGTATTGTTAAAGGTGTACACACAGTCCAAGTTGGCGCTGTAATTACTGGGATAGTCCTGGCTGAGTACGAGCTGGTTGTCTGTCTCGTAGTACATATCGCATGCTGTAAGGGGAGGGCAAGTTTTTCAAGTTTTCAAGTTTATTCAGCATTCAATTTTGTGCATGCAGATTCAATATAATACTTACGATTTGAAGTGGGCTATCTATAGTCTAATCAGTTCCAAAATGGCGAGAAATATTAGTTTAGGCCAAATTAAATTAATTGTTTGTCTCAAAGCTCCTCTCCTGTTGTAAAACTAATGCGGAATGCGGGTTTTTTTTCAAGGTTTTTTTTTTTTTTTTTTTAAATATAAAATATTGAAATCCTTGTAAAAGTGAACTTCTGTATTTAAGATGATCTGATCAATGAAAATCTGAAAAATCTGTGAAATTTTAGATTTTTTTTTTTTGTTGTTGAAAAAAAAAGAAAAAAGAAAAAAAAAAAGTTTTTTCAGATTTTTGTTTTTCTAATGCGCACCAATAAACGAACGCGCGCGGGAGCTTTGAGACAAACAATTTTTTTAATTTGGCCTTAGCAAAGGTTATCCAAGCATACGTGCGAGATGATGGTCACACACATGCGGTATTGGTCGCACGCACACGTCACGCATATGATGCACAGTGCGTGTGTTACCTTCATGCGAGCCAGTGTCTTTCTGCATTCATTCGCTACTTTAAGGAGGCTTTACCAATTCGGAATTGATCAAACTTTAGGGATCATGATTTGTTTGGTTGTCGTTATTATGCTGCGGCAATGGATAGGCAGGTCTATACAGGGCGTTTAAAAAAAAAGGTCCAATGTGAAGCATGATTTTTATTTTGGCAATGACAAATATGAAAATTGTCTGAACATTCATGTTCATCAATCTTTAAATGTGTCATAAGATTTTGTTTCTATCAATTTTTGGAGCTTTCATAATCAAGTTTTGGCACGTCTACGGAGGCATTTCAAATTCAGCTTTGGCCATTTTTCATGTGCAAAGAACTCTTTAATTAGAATCTCCAGTCAGTGTGTAATTGAACATAACCAATGAATTCAATAATCTACCTATGTTGATATTTGTGATGCGATCTGTGAAAACCTGCCACATGGTGGGATTTTTCAGTTTGGAGATGTTTATATCAATATCATAAGAAAACTGAAACTGTGCTGGTTACAGAACTGTTTCGGCCATTTTTCTACGATCACTACAAAATAAATTATGAGTGAATGGTGATTGTGATGTCATAAAAAGCTACCAATAATAGTCTTATTTTTCTGAAAATAAAAACATGAGATGTATTTTTAAAATTATTTTTGTCCCTCCTTATCCCACTTATTTGGACACATCCTGTATTTTTAGTAGCGGATGCTGGTGCATTGAATAAACAACTAATAGGGCTTACCAATAGTCTTATTTTTCTGAAAATAAAAACATGGAAGGTTTTTTGTTTTTTCCCTCTTTATCCCACTTTTTTTTGACACATCCTGTATTTAGTAGTAGATAAATAATAATAACTTCACAAGTACCAAATTTATAACACCACCTCCAATGAATTCTAGGAAATGAAATGTGGGCCTTTTATTCCCTCAAGGATTTAATGTTTGCATCAGTCAATCTGGTCATATCTGTGACAAAACTGTCACAGCAGGTCAAATTGGTTTTAGACTTTTTTAGCAATACAATCATTATATCTACAATCTTGAATATTTTAAGAAGAAAAAATTCTTGGTAATAATAATTTGAACCATTGGCTATTGAAAAAAACTTGTCCTTTGGCGTGCGTTTCCACCGGCAACCGTGGACACACAACAGATTCTAACCATCTAACCGTGGACCGTCCGCAGTTCTAGACTAGGTACATGCGGCTGCAATTAACACAAAAATGCATTTAAAAGCACGTTTAAATAAGGTCCTCGGTCACAGGTACCAATACCGTCCGCGGTTGGTAGATACAATTTTGAGGAAAAAGAATTAAAAAGGTTTTTAAACAAAAACGTCCTCGTTATGTCGATTAAAATGTGATACACACCGTCCTCGGTTGGATAGTTCTAAACTACGTCCACGTTTGGAGGCGATTGCACGTAGGGGTGTCTGTATAGCAGACTATGTACTCACAAGGACAGGCCACGTCTTCACAGGCCTCCAACTCGGCTGGTTTGGTGAGTCCGGCGCAAGACGATTCGTCTGCAACTTCACCGCTGCCAAGGGCGATGCATGGTACTACTCTGGTACGTGTGCCGATATCACATGTAACATCACACTGTAAAGAAGAGTTATCATTAAATATTTTACTACTGTGACGAAAAAACCACCACCCCGTCCTACAAGTAAGGACATCTCACGTACGGTTGGGCATTTCTTTTTTTGGTTTCTTTTTCTTCTAAAATGTAAACATTTCAGTGAATTTTTAACCATGATCAACATTTTTGAAAACGTTCCATGAATTCAATTTTGTAAAAAATATGGGTCAGTCGGGTTTGGATACAAACAGTGGTTTCTGACAGCATCATGCAAAGAAGATTTTAAAGTCTTCCCACAATGCATTGCACGAACGCAAGCCACTAAAGCTTTTTCCCCATGATGCATTTGTAGAGCTCAGTTAAATGTTAACACTGATTTAGTCATTGACGTACACTTAAACCTTAGAGCTCCAACTATGAAGGCACTACGAAGCCATGATTGTGTGCATATGTCCATGGGAAGGAACCGAGACAAATTGGAGACCAGAATTGGGTCATTTTGCAAAAACGCAATGCATTGTGGTGGGGACTTAAAAATCTTCTTTGCCAGACTCTGTACTCACCTCGCTCCAATTCCCTGGTACATATGCGTGGGATGGGCATGCGATGAAGCTTGGGTACAAACTGTATCCCTCTGCAGTCACCAGCTCATCAGAATGGAAACGTAGCTCTATTGTGTTGGAAATGGACTGGAAGTTGGCCGGGCGTGTGTTGCCGCAGATTTGGAAAGATACGCCATTGTCGTAAATCTAGTAGATGATACAAAAAATAAATTGAATAAGTCCAACAAAAGTTAATAATTGGTCTCAGCAACCCGCACGCATTGCTGGACTTCTCGTTTGATGATATTTTAATACCATGAACAAACACCCTCTCTTCTAATGAAAATTGAGGCCGCACCCAGCCATATGGACGTCTGTCTTGTTTTGAAAATGTAGGCCCAATAAACATTTTGTGAAACCTTGTCACAAGGACTGGTTCAAATCATGTAATAAACATCTTTATATTCAGATCTGCTTGGATGCACAGGCACTCATTCTATTATTTAAACCTATTCAATCTCAATAAAAAATGTTATTTTGAATAACACTGGTGAAGGGCAATCGTACAAGTGGAAGTTGTATCTTAGGAGTAAACCGTTGAAACTATTTATAAGTGGCACAACATCGATTCTGGGTAGCTCTAGTAAATTGTCAGGATTGACAAATCCGAATCAGATGAAATAAGCAGCATCTGAAAGCCAGGTGTTTAGTCTTTCAATATGTGTAAACATACCAAATGTTAGAACTTCATGGTCAACAAGTTGGGTAAATATGTGCACCATTTTTTTAGGGACACCCTGTTTTTTGCACGTCCACGCTCTTCTGAATTCATTTGCTGCTGTAAAGAGGCTTCGCCAATTCGGAACCGATCAAACTGTAGTAATAAACTGATGCCTCGTATTGCTTACCTCCAGATAATCCCTATCGCATATTTGTGAGGTGGTTCCTGGTTGGATGTTCACATCAAGGAAGATGAGAGAGATGCAACCGCTGGGGTTGACAATAGTTGTCACACAATCCTCATTGTTACCGTATGCACTGCCAGTCTCGGGATAGTTGATAACTACACCAGAGTTGCTGATTGACCTATCACAGCCTGTGTGGGCAGAAATGAGTATTGATTATATGTAGGCTTAATTATATGACATGAAAATGAGAAGTCTTCTGAATGCACCAATGATCATTGATGCTTAGGCCAACAAAAAAAAGAGTTGACTTGCCCTTTCCGACCGACCCTAATTTTCGGAAATCTAGGGTCGCTATTTTTTTTAATTTTTAAAAATAAAATAAAATTGAAAGAAGCACATAACAATAAAGAAAGATGAAAACGTGTTTTTGAGTAGTATCTGCTTGTTTAAAAATTAAAAAAATAAAAATAAATAAATACATTTTTTTTCTTTAAAACGTGTTTTTGTGCAGTAAATTTTCAAAAATTTTCAAAAAAAAGAAGAAAAAAAAAGGGGAAAAAAATCCCACCGTCCGACCCTGACTTTGACCCTGAAAGGGCAAGTCAACTTTTTTTGTTGTTGCCTTATAGCAGGGACATGTTACTTTGAATCATTTGAACAAATGTCTATGAGTATCACAAGAAAGCCTCATATGGAAGCATATTTCCATTAGAGTTCATCATTCCGAAATTGATGGGGAGTCGGTCATTTTCACCATTCAATGACAGTTCTGTGTGCATTTTTATTTGAGACCGAAGTAAGATGCGATTAGCACTGCACCTTGAAACCTATTCATACTTACGTCATTAAGCATTAACGGAGATCAATGGATAAAAGTTGCCGCTCTTTCAATTAGCAAAATGATCAGTTAATGTCCACAGAAGCGCCGCGATAGGGTGTATGAACGAACCAATAATATAAATGGGAAAGTCAGGAACAGATATGTCAATCTGCGTTAAGGACCAACGGGCTTTACGCCTCCCACAGGTCACAGGTAGTCTGTTTTGATTCGTGCAGAGAATTTTGTGATAATCTGCCTGCGGTCTCCTCTATTCAATGTTTATCTTCTGAGAATAAACTTGAATTCTCACAACTCTACCAGCGAGAAAAATTGACTTTAGACAATGTGAAAATCTTCACTTTGAAAAAAAGATGTATACTATGTAAACTGTATGCAAGTTACACCCTTTTGTCCTGACAATGTGATAATCAACACTGTGATACAAGGATATATACCATGGGCAAACTGACTAACAGATGCACCCTTCTGTTATGCGACGGCCATAATTGTGTACAAAAACTTACTTGGGCAATCGTCCAGATCGCAAGGTCTTGACTCGGCAGGTTTCTCCGGTGGACACAGGGAGTCGTCGACCAACACGTTGGAAATGGCATTGCGACATCTTACAGTGCGTGTTTCCACCCCCTCGCCGCAAGTGACAGAGCACTGAAATAGAAATAACGAGATATCACTAATATTACCACGCGAGACGACCCGTACGAAAAAACCGTGCACTACTACAACACATTTTTATTGTTATGACCATGCGCACATCAGTTACGGGACGTTTAGCAAGACATTAATATTATCAGGGCACAAAATATAATGAGGAAAAGTTGGTTACTTATTTGTAAGTCATTTGATTCCAGATCCCCCACCCTTTTTGTGGACTCTCTTCTGTGTTTTAACACTTTCCACGTGGCAGGCAGCTGCAGACGACATTCCAAAATTGCACAAAATGTTTCAAAAATGTCAAAATTGTTGAATTTCATTACCATATTTGGAATCACCATGAGAAATGCATTGAAATAAGTACAAACATGCCTAGTATTGGTCCAGTAATCCTTGAGAAAGGTTTCTGGAACATCTGTTTTGGATGGTAAAACCAATAGCCGCGTGGAAAGTGTTAAGGCCGCTTGAAGGTGCATACGTGAATTAAAAAGGACATTTTCACTGCAACAAATCAATGAGTCTGTCACATATCACAACTTGGTCTTTTGAATCGAGAAAAAAATATCCCAATATCATTGTTTTTTATCATATTTATTGATGGGCTGTAACTCCTGTTTTTAATATTCACATCTTTTACTTTGTCAGTTTTATGTATAAATTGTATGTGTATTTTGTGTATTTTTAATACTGTATAGTGCTTTGATCTTGTGGAAAGGCGCTCAATCAATCAGTGAAATTATTGTCTGGAAATACAAGGGCTTTGATCTAAATTGCAGCTGCTGATAGGTTCTAGGGAGCCTTAACACTTTCCACGCAGCTATTAGTTTTACCATATAAAAAACCCGATTTTTAAGAAACCTTTTCCCAATTTTGAAAGTCTATCTCAAGGGTTACTGAACCAATACTAGGCATGTTTGTACTTATTTCAAAGCATTTATCATGGGCATTCCAAATATGGTAATGCAATTCAATAATGTTGACATTTTTAAAACATTTTCTGAAATTTTGGAATGTCGTCTGCCGCGTGGAAAGTGTTAAGGTTAACCTGATACGCGGTATGGATGCCACGCTATTTGTGAAACTTCTGTATCTCCCTGGGGGGGGGGGGGGGGGGGGGGGGGTGGTTACTGAAGAGTAGAATGCCCAACGTTTTCTTTACGTCTCAATCAATTACTTACCGTTGACCATTCCCCAGTCACATACGTTCCAACGTAGCAAGCAGCAAATTGTACTGTGGCAATGTGCCCTTGGGCGACCGAATCTCCATCACTGACAAATGTCACGCGTACAAGGTTGGATGCAGAACGCCACACCTGAGGGGCCTCACTGTTGCCACAGATAGTAACGTCTACGAAATCGCTGTTTTGATCATCAATCTTAAAGAAAAGAATACAACAGTTTATTGCCACAATTAGTATTGTCAAATACCTAGGTTATCATCTTTGTCAACAACTGCTGCCTAGCCAAATGCCCAAGGTGCGAGGGTCTTTGCGCAAATTACAATTTTCTAGTGAGGCAACGAAAAAAACACACATCCTGTTCTAAGGGCATATGGTCCTCTCCTCTCAGGTAGGGTTGTTCATTCGGGCGTTGTTTTTTAATTTCGTGAAATTTTATTGAATTTTCCACAATTTAAAAAAAAAAATTCAACAGGTTCGGTCGGGTCCGTAGACCAGGCCGTATTTTTGTCACCTGAAAGCCTTGAATGTCAAATTAATGTGGGTTTGTGGTGGATGGTCACAAATGTGACCAGTCGCATCAAAAAGGCCATGCTGTAAGCAAACACAGTTTTGAGATAGAGGACAATATATTTGGTGAAATATAAAGAAAATAATAGAAAAAATATGCCTTTTTAAATTATATCTTGTGATGACCTTCAACACGGTATCATTTCAAAGCTTAAAGTGGGCTCTTTTAAGTAATACCAATAACTCAGATTTAACTCGGGCCTCAAAACATGTCCATTTTGATGTGATGGGTCACAAATGTACTTTTCTAATAAACATGGTGGTTGTTTAAAAGGAAAATGCTGGATTTCACATTTGTTCTATACCGAAGTATATTGTATTTATTTTCTACCAATCAATAATAACTCTTTTCCCCAACATATGGTTATGCAAAAAATACAAACCAACAGGTTATACATAATTTGTATAAAAGTCATATGACACTACTTTTTGAGTGCAGAAATAGTTGTTTTTTCTAGTAATTTACCTTATTAGTGGATTGAACCTTGTCAGCCGACTACACAATATTCAGGGATGGTGATGAACATTGCAACAAGGCCACACAAAATAAATTGTTGGGTTGCCCTCAAGTGCCTAAAATCTTGAAGTCGGGTCATTTTCCTTTTCTGTTTTTTTTTTTTTGCTGACAAATATTACTGACAGACCGTGGTTCATGACAAGACAAAAATGATAAATGTCAATTTGACTAATGTTTCTAGTGTGATAATAGTTATAAAAGCAATCTAGAAAGCAAACTTAAAAATAAAAAAATAAACCCTGAACCAACATTGGCCTGCAGAACAGGCTTTCTTTTTTGTATCACTTTTTTTATTCACATCGGGGTTATTAAATTGCAAATTTTTGAACAAACAAGTCTTCAGTCCAGCTTACCCTGATGTAATCATTGCATTCATCATCTGCCAAATCAACAGATATAACGCTCAATTCTATGCAGGTCGGGCTAACGATGGTGGTCGTGCATTCAACATCGTTGCTATAGTTACCCGGGAATCCAGGGGAGTAGATAGGCTGGTTGTTGGTTTGGATGACATCACCGCAAATATCCACTGGAAGGGGGAAAAAATCAGGATCATTAGGAAATTATCATTTTTTAAATACATTATACCTAATCTTGCAAGGGCTGAATTTTTATTCAGACTATAAAGAGGAGTCAATCTGGGAAAGGCGGTACAAAGAAAACCCGCACTTGACCAGGCTGGGGCTTGCCATTTATAGAACTTTTTGTGAAGATGCAAAGTGACAGACCCAGGAAGAAAAGCACAGCTTGGCTGCGATATTTTTAATTTTTTGAAACATTTCAAATTCTTTAGGAACATTTTTTGTTTGTTTTTAAATTTAGAAAATTGTTAAAAATTAAAAAATGTTCACAACATATCCAAAAATACAGACGCCAGACTGACCGGCCATTTGCCGGTACAACCGGGTTGATTTTGCGTCACCTTAAGTTAGATCCAAAGTGTTACTTCAAATGGTAAATAACAAAACAATTTGACAGGAATGAAGACCAGATAACATGCACATACGACAGATTTGTTCTCTTTTTTGGTGCTCAGCACAGAGTGGGGCAGAACACAGTGAAATAAAGACATGCAAGACTGACTTGGCCCTTTTATGGCAAAAGAATGTATCTTATATGTCGTTTTCTAACAGTATACTTCCTTTTAACATGATCAAAGTTAGCTTTTTTTTCTCAATAAATCATGTAGTGGTTAAAGGCAGTATATTACTTTTATTGTATTTACAAGTTGCAACCTTTTCCTAAGTGAGGATTATTGAACCAAGTTAACACAATCCATGTTTAAAGGAAGTATATCATTAGGAAAGTACATATAAGATACATCCTTTTGCCATAGAAGGGCTGGATTGATATGGACGATAATTTCGTTGAAAAAAACAATTGTTTGTAAACCTAAAAATAATGTTTGAAACAGGAATGTGATGTGGCACATTTATTGGCATGGGTCTCCGTCAAAGAAGATTGTAAAGACGTCACCACAATGCATTGCGTTTTTGCAAAATGCCCTAATTCTGATCTCCAATTTGTCTCAGTTCCAAAAGACATATGCACACAATCATGGCTTAATAGCGCCTTTATCATTGGAGCTCTTAGGTTCTAGTTTTCATCAATGAATACATTAGTTATCAGTTTTCCTTTTTCTTATTTCAAAGCTCAACAAATGCATTGTGTGGAAGTTTTGGTTGGTTGGCGTTTGCACAATGCATTGTGGGAAGACCTTAAAATCTTCTTTGGGTATCCGTCTGAGGGTGCAGGTTACTATTAAATGAAGATTTCTTGAGCAACACCAGCATTTTTTTAAAGTGGGTTTTCAAGCTCAATTTGTTTGCGCTGGGTCGGTGTGGATGTCACAACCCCCACCCCCCCCCCCCCCCATCTCAAATCTTTGACTCTGACTCGAAAGTTGATTGACATCCTGGTAGTAAAAAAACCCAAAAAAACCCCGAACCACCATAATCGATTCCATTGAATTTAATAGTTCTGTATTTAATAATACTGTATTGAAAGCAGTACTTGCAAGGAATTCAATAAATTGAGTTCAGTTAGTTGATTTGTTTAACGTTAATGAATATTGTAGTCTACTCCCCCCAAAAGGTAAAAAATCCATCATAAAACATATGGCACTGGACTTTATTAGTTCACAAGATTAAAAAACGGCGTAACACTTTCCACGCGGCAGGCAGCTGCAGACGACATTCCAAAAAATTACAAAATGTTAAAAAAAATTCAACATTATTGAGTTTCATTACCATATTTGGAATCAGCATGAGAAATGCATTGAAATAAGTACAAACATGCCTTTTGTTTGGTCAGTAATCTTTGAGATAGACTTTGAAAATTGTGAAAGGTTTCTGAAAAATCTGTTTTGTGTATGGTAAAAATAATGGAAAGCGTTAAAACATACCTGTTGCATCCACAAAGTCATAGCTGATACTGTAACCACTATCTACAACGCTCTCATCAGTAACAAACGAAATGAGGACTTCATTGGAGAGAGATGTAAAGATTACTGTATCCGTGCTAATAGGACCGCAGAAACGACTTGGCGACACTGCAGAGTTGATATCATCGAGCTGAAGAATGAAGGGAGATTAAAGACATATTATGTGGTGTTTTTTTTCAGGGGGCGCCCTCTATTCATGATTATTTGTAGAAAGTAAATTTTCTTGCAGATTTACATTTCTGATCATAAATCATAAATATATTCTGAGTTAGAGAGCGATACGATTCCTAATAAATTCAAAATCCTGGTTTTAGAGTGAATATAGAGTGAAAAATAAGTTGTCGCCCAGACCTGACAGTTTATTTTCACTCTTTAATATGATTTTGAAGTAATTAGGAATCAAATCGCTCTGTAACTCTTTAAAGTTTTCAGTTAGATTTCCTGTTCTAATTCTGTTACCGTTGTATGAACACATGCCAGATTGCGTGTGTATTTTAAAACATCTACGTAGGCCTCTAGCTTGTTATATATTGTAAACAATGGCTTTAGGCCATAAGGTTTATCGCAAATAGGTAAAAATCAATTGATTATCCTTACTGATGCATTGTGGGATCGCAAAGTGTACAAATTCTCGAATTTTACCTATTTGCGATAAACCTTATGGTCTTAGGCAGGATTTCAAGGTGTGGGTGCGTAAATGTGTGTAAATTCAAAAAACTGGGTGTGTAAATTTAAGGATTTGTGTACAGAGTATAGGGCCATGTAGACAAAAACTGGGTGTGTAAAACTGTGAATTTACAAATGTGGGAGTATTAAACATCCCCTACACGGCTGGCTGCCTCAGTCCTTGAACCTCTGGCCCAAGTTATGACAATGGCATCATTGCTTATTTTTCTAAAACTATATGGGTAAAAAAAGTGATACCCAGTGTGAAACTTTGGTCACCTGTGATACATTAATAAATATCCATGTGATAAAAATCAACCCAAAATCAAATTTACTTAGGCCAAACAAAGAAGATTGTCTGTCTCAGAAGCCCGCCCGCATTGGTATGTGAAATGAGCTACGGCGCGTAGGTCTATGCGCTGAGGCCTAAAAACCTTATTTTTTCTTGATTTAAAAAAAAAAAAAATGTTATAATTTAGTTTCAGATTTTTTTAATTTTAAAAATCTCCGAAGCTTGGATTAGCAACAAACAAACAAAATCGCATACCTCAAGCCTATTTTCTAAAAAATAATAAAAAATAAATAAATCGCACAGCACTTCGCTATTTGCAAACTGTTTCTGAGACAGACTATCTCCTTTGTTTGGGCTTAGTTCACATGGTGATAATAATTTATCTTTCCCTTGTGGTAGTCGAGAAATTAAAAATTCATTCCCTCGACTAGGAATTGACATGCGATACCCGTGTGATGTTTGTGATGCCCATGTGATAAACCATTTGACTGTCACTAATGTGATATCCATGTGATAAAAACATTTGATACAAATGTGATACAAATCGTCGCTGTTCTGACATACCGGCACATCACAACATATTTAAGTAAAGTGATGTGCCGGTATGTCAGAACAGCGACGGAATGTAAACTAACACATAATCAAATCATGTGATACCAATATGTAACATCCATGCGATAAACACATGATAGTCATGTAATGAATCAACCTAGTCCCTCTCATGATACTCATGTGATTAGCCAATGTGATACCCTCGAGATAAGGCCACACAAATAAATACCTTTTCTACAGGCCCAACCAACGCAATTTATTTTTTTAATTAATTCTTTTTTAGAAATTTGGAAATTGTTGAAAATTCCCCGAAAATTCCAGAAATGTTTGTAAAAAAGAAAAAATAAATCAACAAAAAACGCCCGCCCGACCCTACCAGAGAGATCCGTTTACCCATAGAGCCGGGATGGGTTTTTTGTGGCCTAAATACCAACAAACAAACAAAACTTACCACAAGCGCGTCATCAGCACATTGGAGCGAATTCTGTAGTTCAAAGAACAGTGTCGTGATGGCGACAACCTTTCCTAGTGGGGCAACGACACGATTCACACAGATAGCGTTGTTGGTGTAATTGACGGGAAAGTTGGGTGAACTTAGTATGCCTGGCTCTGTGCGAAGGACTTCCGCCAAACAAGCTGCAAAATAAACAGGACAATAGCATTGATAAGTTGAAATGATTGTTGCTTAGTATCTATGATCAATAATTGTCGGATGTCAGGAATATTGAATTTGAGTAAAGAGAAGCGACAATTTTGTAATGTTTTATTTTTTGTTTACAGTGGGAAAACTTAAAAACTAGAAGTTCAAGTTTCGTGTTGTTTGGAACATACTGTAGCATTTTCCACCTGATTTTTTTAAATGATTGACAAATATCAAAATTGAAAACTGCCGATATGTGACCCATTTCGCTTGATCACGTCACAATTTATGGATTATTTGCAATGCAAACATGAGCAGTATCTGAAATTTAAGAGAAATTACTGAAATTTACGAGAAATCACTGCATAGTTGTAGGGTTGATATTTCTAAGTTAGAACGATACTTTGATTGTCAATCTTAATTTTTTTTTGAGCCCTCTCTAACTAAAGTGTAGTCTTACCAGGGTGTTTCCATAAGGTGACCCCCTTTTTTCTGACACCCCTGACACACTTTTTTTCTGACATACTTTTTCTTCTTCTTTTTTCGTGATTTAAGGATTTTTAGTCAATAAAAAAATTGATAGATAGATAAGATAGATTAGATTAGATAGATTAGATATAGATTTTTTTTTTATTGACTAAAAATCCTTAAATCACGAAAAAAAAGTGTGTAAAAAAAAAGTGTGTCAGGGGTGTCACTTTATGGAAACACCCGTCTTACCATCAGATGTGGGGCAATCTCCCAAGTTACACGGCCTGGTGGTGGGTGGTATGTCTAAACCAGCGCATGCTGCTTCGTCAACTACCGCATTCTCCAGGAAACACTGCACCGTGCGAGTTTCATCACCATCGCCACACGTCACAGAGCACTAGAAATACAACAAATAACAGATACAACATGAGCAAGTTGAATTCTATGTGACAAAAAAATGTGTACAATTTAAATGAATAGGATATCCTTCATTGGGCCCAGTTAACCCATGGGTTTCGATTTGCAATTTTAGATATGACTTTAATTTTAATTGTTTTGAATTTGTTTTGATATTTTTGTGAAAATGTTCAAAATATTTCATTTTTTTTTTAAATTGTTGGAAAAATCATTTAAAATCACCAAATTTTAAAGAACATTTGAAAACATTTGACATAGCCTTACCTCGCCGTACTCGCCAGGTATATAACGGGCGACCTCATTGGCAACAACCTCGTATGTAGCGGAGTAACCGCGGCCACTGTTACTGGCATCGGTGACAAACATAAGGTCTAGTTCTGGTCCGGTTGATACATAGACGTACGGTAGGTCAGTGATGGTACCGCACAGCTTCACAGAGTTGGTGCCCTGGACATCGAGGATCTGTTGGATGAAGAAGAAGTAGTTTTGACGAGAAAGCACAATAATGAGTGTTTGCAGGAAAATGTCACTAAAAAACCTCACGGATGTGTCTGCAAATCGCAAAGAACATTCATGATGTTGATGAAATAAACATTATACCATTTTTTATCGCGCCATAAGCATATAATTAGCACTCCTGATTCTATTGTAAGCTTCCCTACCAATTTCAAATATTTATATCATTTTGTAACAAAAAAGTAAAAATACTAGCACAAATCAAATTACGTAGCCAGAATGGCCTATCTGTGATGGCTGACATTTGTTGATGTTATATATATATATATATAAATTACTTGTTGCTACATACCTCCAAATAATCAAATTCACAATTAGCAGAAAGTCCAGCCTCCAGGTTGAAGTCCGTAAAAGTGATCTCAATATGGAAACCTTCATCTGCAAGAATCGCCGCTCCTTCCTCCGTCTGTCCTGCCACCGTTGCAATCGTTGCCACGAAACCGGAGTCGCATGTGAGATCGTTGGGATAATTGTTGGGATAGTTTGGACTCTGCAGCTGATAGCTGGTGCCCACGTCGACATCGTACGACTGTTCGCAACCGTACGGAGAGGGGCATTCCTGCACGAAACACTCCTCGGAGTCGCCAGGCTGATCGTCGACGATGCATTCGGATTCGTCGGTCAGGACACCGGAACCTTTGAAGGTGTAGCATGAGACTGCACGTGCACGGGTTCCACCGCAACCACAGGATACAGAGCACTGATGAGCACAAATTAACAAAATATGAAATTTATTTTTAAAAAACACTCGCAATAAATATAAAGTAATGTGCAACCTGTAAAAGTAGACATTTTCATGCTACATTTTTAAAACTTGTGAATATATTCCTTTTGTATGAAGGTCTATGACAGGAAGCTCAAAATCACGAAAATAAAAACATGCAAACTTGGTCAATATGTGCAAAGCGCGAACATTTACATACACGAAAAAGTCCACTACTATTACAGTATGTCAACTTACTATCCTTTAGATCAACAAAAAGTTTCTTGAAAATCTTACCGTACTCCAATCACTAGCTTGCCAAACACCGTTGCAAGGTCCGAGTACACACTCTCGTACCGCTGGCGGTTCGTCATTTTCAGGGCACAATGAGGGATCCACTTCGGTGACGAGGGCGTTTGCCAGGCTGTAGCATCGCACCGAGCGGGTTTCCACACCATCACCGCAGGTAACACTGCATTCGCCCCATTCGCTGAAGAGCCAGATGTATCTGTACAGAGTAGACGGAAGTTTTTGTGTCAACTGTAGTGAACAAGAACTACATTGATTTGAGAGATTTTACTCAGTTCACTGGGTAACTCCTTGAATCATGCAAGAATGGCAAGAATTATGCAACTGTCAAGACAAGCACAATATTATAATCTATAGGTATTCAGTATGAAGTCATCAGGATGATGTTTTATATTAATATTATAAAATCATATCACTCCAATTTTGAAAGATCTCCACTGGCTTCCTGTTCGCGAAAGGATTCATTTCAAACTTCTTCTTTTAACTTGGAAAGCTTTGCATGGCACTTCACCAACTTATATTGCTGATCTTCTTGTTCCATATCATCCAAAACGTACTCTCCGGTCATCTGATAAACTTTTACTTGTTGTTCCACCGACTACTTCTTCATTTGGAGATCGCGCATTTTCGGTTGCTGCACCAACTCTCTGGAACTCACTACCTTATAATTTAAGATGCTGTGATTCACTTGACTCTTTTAAGAACTTGTTAAAAACAAGATTATTTGACTCAGCTTATAATTGATTTCTTTGTATATACATGTACATGTATATGCAAATCATCCGTGTTTATGTATTTTTCATGTTAATTTGTATTTTTGTTTTATATGTTGCGCCTCGGAATAGTTTTACCTAGATTGACGGCGCATTATAAATGCCATTATTATTATTATTATTATTATTATAAAATACTTAATCCCATCTGTGAATGCGTAAATAGATTGCTCATCAGATTTCCGTTCAAAGACTGTATTAGTTGTTTTATTGTAAACATCATTTAATAAAATTAACCCATTCTAGATTTAGAAACATGCATCCTTTTTCCAAACTTAGACAATTTATACAGACCAATTTCGTCAAATTTTGATTTAAATTTTGAGGATGCTCTATGTAAAGAGTAGGAAAAAAAGTATTTCGTCATTCCAATTTGGGGGTGGCGTGTGGGCAGGGTTGTCATTAGATTGATTTCGGTGCCGGCTAAATGTTCATGTAAATTTTCTCACGGGTCATTTCCCAGTTGTTATGAGAGGCGAAATGTACAGCTTCTCTATTGTTGTGCCGGTCGGCAATACCACAAATTCCCTTTAGTGCCGGTTGCATGGTCAGCCTGAGTGCTGGTTGCTGCCGACCGGTGCAGTCTCAACCCTGAGTGAGGGAGGGGAGGAGGGAGGGGGCCGGACATACATGACTGGTTACTACTCACTGATTTGGGCATTCTACTTCCGTATCACAAGCCTGCGTGGCTTCTGGTTTCAAGTCATCATTACAAAGGGATTCGTCGACGATATCTTGCGAATCGGGAGCCGCCACGCAGAAGACGAGACGTGTCTGGACGCCTTCACCACAGGTTACAGAGCACTGAAAGGCAACACGATAAATGGCCAATGTTAAAATAGTAGGAGACTGTAATCTGACACTTCCAAATGAAACTTGAAAACCAATTCATGTATTTATGGTATGTTTAATTGATCAGAAGTGAAAATCATAATCGAAATCAAGTGGGTGTTGGAATTGTAACAATTCAGTAAATTGTATTAGGCCTAAAAAGTTTGATTGGCGTAACCCGACCGACCCTAAATACATCGCCGACCCTGAATATTTTTTAATATTTTGAGGGGGATTTTTTTTTTTTTTTAATTTAAAAAAAAATTAAAAAAGAAGAAGTTTGTTATTGTTTAAAACTTCAGAAACTTGTACTCATAGAGTCTGTTGGTTTCTATAAATAAAAAGAAAAATGTTTAAAGAACAAGGAATTTTTGCAGTCTCTTCATTTGTGTGTACTGCTGTCTTTTAAGTGTTCAAAAGTAGGTGATTTAAAAAAAAAAAAATTAAATTTAAAAAATCCCGACCGACCTATTTGTTTTGGTCATGTTACGCCAATCAAACTTTTTTTTTTTTAGGCCTTACATTGCATCAAATTTGTATAACATTTCAAAGCATGTACAAGTTTTTTGTATCAACATTTTTATTCTAAATTGGGCCACAGTGCAATCGTCATGGTTATTACATATATTTACAAAGGCGATTTTAGCACAGGAGCAGTTGATATTAAGCTTTTCATTCGATTAAAAGAACCAAAGACACAAACTTACGGCGCTAAATTCTGTGGTTGACCATGTTGGTCCCGCACAACTGGAAGGGGGTGTACACACTTGAGTCGCATCGGGCGGTGTCAGACCTGCGGTGTCGCAAAAGCTACCATCCACACGTTCCACAGAAGCACCAGTCCTTGCTACGCATAGAATGATCCTAGATTGTAAGGCGTCACAGCTACATGTACCAAAAGGTCCTTCTAGGTATTCGTAACTGCAAAGAAATCGGAAAGACCGTTGTCAAGCTACTTTAATTTTTTTGTTCGATTTATTTTTTGCGTAAATTCGAACTGTTTTGGCATGTTTTATAAATTCACGATTTGTAGCTTCATCACATAGACTTATACACAAAAGAAATATGTTTTAGGTGTAATCATTTTGCAGTAACTTCTTTGAGCGGCAAAATAAATGTAGCACGAAAATGTCCACTGTTACAGTATTATAACTCTTAGCAACACATAAATGACCACAAGAGACTCGGACAAAGAACAAGTTAAGGGTACTGTCAACCCTTTTTTATGAAATTTATCAAGCACTGTAACTTTTAAACTAATAATGTAATGTACATAAAAGCATACAAATTTTTCAAATGAAATGAGTCGGAGAATCCATTTTTGGTATTAAATGTCCCCAAAAATAGTGTTTTTTACATTTTTGCCCAAAAATCACTTTTTTGGCGCCAAACATTTTCAGACAACCTAACAAAATCAGTTTTTGATTAAAAATGTCAAAATTTCACCAAAATCATCTAAAGTCAATTATCTAGGAACCACTTTTTTTTTTGGCTTCATTTTTTTTAGTTTTGCCACATTTTTGGTCAATATTTTCAAAACTAAACATTTTTAAGCCAAAAACAGTTGTTTTAAAAATGCAAAGTGAACTTTGTTGAACTACTGCAATCAATCCATCCAGAAATGTAATTTTGGTTTTCTTAGTATGATAACCTTCTTGTACAATTCGATCTTCGTTTCCTTAGCCAGAATTAAAGTGTGGCTCATGAGCAAAGAAGGTTAAACAAAAATCACATTTTAATGACCATATTCAGAGCAGCAAAGTTTTAAAAATAGATATTTACTGCAACTCTTTCTGGATCTTGGAGGACTATTCCTGTGTCAAAAAAAGATGGTTTCCCAGTTGAGTCCAGTCAAACTGGTTTCAACATAAACACATTTCAAACCAGTTAAGATCCAGTTCAAACCAGTTGGGTTAAATACGGAAAATGCTTGGGCAGCTTTTCAACTGGAATCAACTGGAATTTCGACCTGGTTTCTCTATGTATACTTACACTACATCACAAGGATTGTTGGCACATTCCTGAGCCGGAGATGGCCTATTTCCTGGACACAGCGCATCGGATACAGTCTCATTGGTTTCATCATTTCGGCATTCTACAACTCTTATTTGAACACCGCCACCACAGGTCACTGGACACTGTGTACGCAAAAGAGAAACGTGATATTATTGCTTATCGCTGGTTATTATATCAATTATATATATTTCTATTCATCATATCGCACGTGAGATAGGTTTATACAGTATTCATTAGATTTCCATTCAATAAATAAGCGGCACAAGTTTTGAAATTTATTCAGCCCAAGTTCCTTCTTTCCAAATTGATAAATTTCAGACAATCTTTTGGGACAAATGAGACCCGTCATCACAAAATGAGAGTTAAGTCAGAAAATTTTATTTTCAGGTTTGTCCAGATTCAAAATGTTCAGAAAACAGGCTTTTAAACAATATGCAACATGTCATAATTGCTCTGTTTTCCCCATCAAAACTCAATTGAAGCTGCAAAATTCTTTTGTTTTCTATTGATTTTTGATGTTTATTGGACCGTAGCTCCTGATGCACACTGGCGACTTAACGCTCGTTATGTGGTAACGGGTCTCAAGTGTTGTCTTTGCTTCAAAATATCACAATTTCTGCTCCATTCAAACATTTGGAAAAATAGTATATCAGCATTAGGATTTTTGTTAAAGGCAAATATATTTCTTTTCAACATTGACATCATGATGGTATCCTGGTAAACTGTGCATACTCAACTATATATATGGAAACCAACCAAATCTGGCATTCCTATTTGAGAAAGAACTCTGTATGTTGTATTATTATATGCATAATTGATCTATATTTGATCTATATAGTCATCTTAAATATTGTCGGTGTTTTTTAATCGATTGTCACATTTGTACATACTTTTTATTAATATCATTATTACCTATATTTTTTTGGTAAGTATTTATGTTATTGTGTAATTATATGTATCATTGAATAAAGATTTTTTTTCCTTTCTCTTTTGTCTCAAACTATATAAATAATCAATATAAATCTCACTACACATACTAAATTAGACATATCAATCGACTTACGTCGTTAAATGGACCGACTAAGTACGAGAATGTTGTGCAATCACCCATAAAGCACGGCAAGGAACCAGGCGGGCTCGTAAGCCCAGCGTCGATGCAATTACTCTCCGCTACGGTTTCACCATTGTTGTCTGCGCAAGTGACGGTGCGCGACTGTACTCCTTCACCGCAAGTCACAGAACACTGTGTAGAAATGGATTGGATGAAGACAAAAAATGAAAATTGTTATTGTACATTTATCATGTTTATTTTTTCTCTCAACATTTATGCAAGACCGATACAAAAGATGGATAAAAGAGGCAGTGGAAAACCGATAGAGAGCACAAACACAATGATACGAAAATATGCACTAATTTTCAATCTTCTAGTACACAAGGCTCAAGATAACAGGTTTTTTACCGGGAGCTACTTTTTTTGAAAAGTAGCTTCCGTTTCACAGGATTCTGTGAGAACCGGGAGCTACTTTTAGTCTACCGAGAGCTATTTTTATGATACTATCAAGACAAACATTTTGCTGATAAAAAATAGTATTTTGTGATAAATACTTGGCTGTTATGAATTGTGGAGACTTTTAAACAACATACTCAACTCAGATATTAAACAAAATGTCCAGCATGGCAACATTTTTAGATCGAAATCGGATGGTTTGGGTACGCTTTCAGATCATCAACGGGCGCTGGTTTGGGAAAAATATCAGCGCTCGGTTGTTTATTTTTCAGCATAACCGGGCGCTATGGCAGGAGGACCGAGGGGTAAAGATCGCCCAGCGCCCGCTTATCTTGAGCCTTGGCACGATGCCCCTTTTGTCAGAATGCATGCATCGCATATAAACCCTATGAATAATCACTCAAATCAGCCCCACAGGGCTCATATTAGGATAGGATTAGGGTCATCCAGGCCTGTGCCACTACATCTCGCTCGTCACGAGTGTGATGGCGCCCTCAAATTAGCAATTTCGTCAGAGTAACATCACGCGACTCGACGCCAAAAATAGGGTGTTATAAATCAACTTCATGTAAGAGAGCCAGAGTTAGTCTACGGTAAAGACTTCATTGAGGGATACATAGGGATAAAGCTTATAATCCCTGAATGAAGTTTAACGCTAGACTAGTTTTGTGACACCTTACATGGAGGATGAACCAAGAATAGCGCCACTCTAATTACTGATAGTCGGAGGCAAATCGCGCGTATATCCCCATATATGAGGAACTCTTTGTTTTGCGATCCAAATATCATCTTCCATTGTTAGAGACTCCCTGGTCAATCCTACTTACGTCTGATAGATCACCAACGATGTAGCTGTACGTGACAGTTCCCGGACATGCAGAGAGTGTACACGCAACGGTCGTCGCTGGCTCCTCCAGACCTGCATCCAAACAAAACGAGAAGTCGAACGACAGACTATTCTGGTTTACGCAGAACACACTTCTCGTTCGCACCCCGGTTCCGCATGTGACGTCACACTGGAGGAGAAAAAATAAAATAAGCAAGTGATGGCGAAAGGCGATACAATTACAACAAAATCTTGAGTCCTACATTTTCAAAATTAGAAACCATTAAAGGAAAACCACTTATCATTGAGTATTATCTGGTAAGAATGCATATTATATGCTATATTTGTAGTAAATATTATAATTTCAAACATTAACAGGTAAAAACCCTATATATCGATGCCTTGGTGGTAATATAATATCGTTGTAAAATCCATCATTTCTTAAGCAACATCAACAGCTTTACACCTTTGTAAAAAAACCAGGAGAAAAATGAAAATTTACTTTTCTCTCACTCCAATGGTGATGTTTAAACACACATTCTTAAACAGCTAAGAAAGTTTAAGCAATCTCATTGGTTCTCAGAGAAATCGGCGACATCTCTATGAGACAATAGAACACGGGGAGGTGGGCTTACGTTTTAACAGCGCGCCCGACCTTCACAATGCGTGGTTTTCTCCATAACGCGCACTTCTGCAGTGCGTCTTTAGCGCTTTTCCTGCGTTTATGCCGGCGCCGCGACGCTTACGCATCATATGTGATTGGATGGAATGTTTGTGGGCTATTCGATCCTAGCAGGGGTAAAAGTTGTCAAATGTGGACAATAAAATGTACTTATTTCTTTGATAAATGGGTAAAGTTAATAAAGTATGATTGTTTAAGAATGAGAATAAAGGTATTGTTTTTAGACCGTACCCGTGTTCTATTGTCTGACATAAATGCGTTCGATAGTATTATTTTTTGCGTAGAACAACTCCGCCTGCGGCGTCGTTGTTCTACTTAAAATAATACTATCGTCCGCATTTATGTCAGACAATAGAACACGGGTACGGTCTAAAAACAATACCTTTATTCTCTAATTTTACAACAAAAAAGAACAATGTCTAACTTTGACCAAAATGTCACCATCAATTGTTGTATTATAGTCAAATTATGCTAATTTGTGATCTTAGTCAAGCGGTCTCCTATTGTTTACTAATGACAAAAGTGTGTATCTGTAATAGCTGCCATATGTTATACAAATCTGGTGCTATGTACCGGTACGCCCTTGGATGTAATAGTCACTATCTGTAATAGCTGCCTTATGGAACACACTTCTGGTGCTATATGGTGCACCCTTGTACAATTGCAACCTTACACATGGCAGCCATCCTCTATAAACTTACCGGTCCATAACTGCCAGTTACAAACACGTAGAATGAGGTGGTGCAGGGTGTTAGTGAACACGGTTGAGTGGCGCTAGGTTTGGGCAGTCCAATCGCAGTACATGACGCATCCGGAATTGCTACGTTGTTCTCATTCACGCATGAAACTGTACGGGTTTGGATGCCGGTGCCGCAAGTTACCGAACACTGAGAGCGGGAAATAATACAAGTGAAAAATGGGTAAAACAGAGATATTTTCTGAATAAAATGGTGTCTTAAGGGGCTGTGCACCTTCGGTATAGCCTCCGTAAAACTACCGTAACTTCTTCATTATTCATTTAATCAATATAAAGTATACATTTTTTTGCAGGAAAGGGTTCATTCAATGAATCCAACCATGATCATGAAATTGACCATTTTGGAAAAAATTATAAAAAACACGTTTTTTGACCCATTTTAGGTTCTGCAAAGATAACTCAAAATATATTGTGTTAAATGTTGTCATACTAGTTTTATTGTATTCCTCATACAATTCCCTAGGAATCATTTTTTGTTTGTTTTGAAAATCTTTATTATTTTTTGAATTATAGACCAAAAAGTGCTACAAAATCGTGAAAATCACCATGTTGGTAAAAAATCACATTTGTTGCCTAGTATTGGTTCAGTTATTCTTGAGATACACTTGGAAAGTTGGGAAAGGTTTCTGAAAATCTGTTTTGTATAATGGTAAAACTAATAGCTTCCTGGAAAGTGTTAATATAGAGGGAAATGGGGACGAACGATTCTAAAAACAAAATTCTCAAAAAAACAACTACTAGACAAGCTTATTGTATAACGAAAGAGTCAAACATTCCAATCAATTGAGAGATGTATCATCAACATAGCCCAAATCCAAAATGTCATACAATTCCGACATCGCCTTCATGCCAAATAAGCAAATAACAGCACTTCCAGGTTGAGATTTGCCACGAAAGTCCAATGAGTAAAATGATAGCATAACTTCCGAATTCAGCACCTAGTTTCGATATGATCAGATCGAAACTTAAGAAAATCATGAAATTTTATATGACAAACGGCGAATGTTGGTAAACTGTTTCAGATGGTAGTTAGTTATGCCTAAGTATAACTTTGATGCAAAAAAACCCTGATTTCCAGGATAATTGAGGGCGCACTCCCATACGCATCTCTCAATGCCCCTTTAAAACACAACATAATAGAGCATCTAAACCTACCGCACCAAAGCCGCCGGTGACGTATCGGAAGCTCGACACAATTTGGCAATTCTCCAATGTGCACGGGACGTTCTCGCTTGGTCGGACCAGACCTTGGCTGGTACACAGTTGATCTGCCACGACGACGTTGTTTTGATTCATGCACATGACCACACGGGTTTGTACTCCTGTACCACAGGTTACTGAACACTGTAAACAATAACTCGATAACATTAATGATCATTGATCAAGAAATAAATAAGATTTACTTACTTTTGTTATAAAACAGATTTTTTGCCGAGTCGCAAAGGTCGAGTCTCTAGTCATGTAAAGTTATTGACTGCTCAGATCTCGAGTGAGTTGGGTCATTGAGTCATCTTATAATGCTAAGTTGAGTTGAGTCAGATGTCGAGTTGAGTTAATTAGGGTCATTGAAATAGTTCAAATCGAAGTTGGAGGGCTTTCATGTCTAAACAATTCCTTATGTGGTAACAATGTTCTTGGTATAGCAGAGTTCTAAGGTTGGTGTCAAGAGTCATTTGACTCAGAATATCAAGGTTAGGTTGAATCATATGGGTCAGGTTTTGTTTTTGATGACCCTTTGTACTAAGATTATTCAATTTCTGGACACTTGGCATAGTAGGGCTTCTATTTCTGCCCCTTTGTACAGGTTGTATGTTAAATTAAGTAGATTACTGGTAAACCAATATAAACATTTCTCTCAAACTTATCATTTTTTTAAACCATTGTAGCCTGAAATTGATGACAGATTGTAATTCAGTCATTTGAGCCGGTTTCCTTATCAAACATTATATATTTGCATCACATGAATAACTATAGAATATCTATCTATATATAAAATATCAAACATCTCTCATAGATGCTTTTATAACATATACAAATTACATAAATCAGATTTCTTTGTAATACGAACCATACCATCAAAAAAATGCCAAAATACATTTGCACTAGAAAAAGTACCACAACTTACAGCACTCAACGCTCCAAACACGTATCTGTATGTATCTTCATTGGGACAAGCCACGAATGTATCACAGATCTGTGTGGTGGGGATGCTGCCAAGACCAGCATTGACACAGTTGGATTGTGCTACCACCACATTGTTGGCGTTGATACAGCTGACAGTACGGCTCTGAACACCGACGCCGCAGGTTACGGAGCACTGCAAATCAAGGCGGGAAAGAGATCATGGAAAGTTATTTGGTAAAACTTGACACCATGTTATCACATCTGTGACACGACACCCGCACAAATGCGTGACTTAAAGTGACAAAAAAAACACCACCCTTTTCTACAGGACCCACTGATCAACAACAAAATCAATTAAAAAAAGATTTTTGTTGGAAAATGTGTTCTACCACCACATTGTTGGCGTTGATACAGCTGACGGTACGGCTCTGAACACCGACGCCGCAGGTTACGGAGCACTGCAAATCAAGGCGGGAAAGACATGTTATCACATCTGTGACATCCGCACAAATGCGTGACTTAAAGTGACAAAAAAAACACCACCCTTTTCTACCGGACCCACTGAGCAACAAAAAAATCAATTAAAAAAAGATTTTTTTTGTGAAAATGTATTCGAATTTTGTAATATTTTAAACATTTTGAAAATTGCTTAAAATTGAAGAAAAAAAACACCAAAAACCTACCCTACTTTATGTCTGTTTGGCCGTACCCCTGAGAACTATGTTTCAATTGGGATGGAAACACCATTTATTGGACCAATAACTTATTGCAAGAATAATTGTACCCCTGATTAAGATTGGGTGAAACATTCAGAAGCTATATGTCAAAATAAGCATCATGTAATTAACAAATAAGAAATATTGTAAATCTTGGTGTATTATACCTCTAATCCTTTGTCTCACTTTAAAATGTAGTATTTTAAGGTGGATCTTCTAACCTTTCTTTACCATATAAAGTAATCAATTCTTCTAGTAGACCCCAAATGTCAGCATGATCATAAAATGGACAACTTTGGAAAGTTGAGTATGTCCACTACGCTACTATACAGGGTGAGTCAAAAAGACTGCAATAGTGGAAAGAAGCCATTTTGTTTTCAAAACCAAAATGAATTTTAAAACTTTTTAAACGTTGCAAGAATGATGTATTTAATCCTAACTTTGTGTGAAAAAATGAAGTCGATCGCATTTTCCATTTGTCTTTGGTGACCCTCTTTGCTGCACAACCAAATTTACCTGTTTGTCCACGAGCACAGTGATTTTCATTGGAAATGGCACACATTGCATTTTCATATTTGAATATCCCGCCAACAATTAAAATTTAGAACATTATACGCTTTCATAGCATGGGTATGATTATAATTGATTATGCTAACTCACATGTAAACAAGAAAGGATGCATCAAATTCCAATAACATCACAAATGAACTCAAGTTTCCAAATTTGAATGAGACACATTTTGTGATCTGATGCATATTTTGGGTATCTCGTGGACAAACGTGTGAAATGGTGTCAAAAGGTTCACCAAATGAAAACGAAAAATGCGATCGACTTCATCTTTTCACACAAAGTTAGGATTAAATACATCATTCTTGCAACATTTAAAAAGTTTTAAAATTCGTTTGGGTTTTGAAAACAAAATGGCTTCTTTCCACTATTGCAGTCTTTTTGACTCACCCTGTAGTTCAATCAGTTCCAAATTGGCGAAGCCGCCTTACAGCAGAGGATGAATACAGAAGGCAGTGGCCGCGCATGAAGACAACTTTACCACTGCGCATCGTTTTGTGACGTGTGCGAGCGGCCAATACCGTGTGCGTGTGGCCATAATCGTAAGCGTACGCTTGGATTACTTATTTTGGAACTTATTTTGGAACTTATTATTCAATCAAGAATGACAACAGGACAACCATCATAGTCAATTGCGTATCCTTGATACAGTGATGTATGACTCCAAATTTGAAGAAAACAACAACACAAAAACAAAAACTTACAGATCCAAATGGACCAATGATATAGCTGAAATCGGAAGTGGTATCACATGGGGTCAGGGCGCACGGCTGTGAGGTCGCAGGCTTGACTGCGGTACAGAAACTCTCCGCTACTGTCTGCTGAAGCTGCGTGTCCATACATACAACATTACGAGCCTCAGAACCAGTGCCACATGTTACGGAGCATGATCCCCATGGGCCAACGTCATATTGGTATCTGTTTAATGGCAAAAATAACATGTTGGTCAATACAAGGTAATTTACCATTCCGTGAGAATCCGAAAATCCATTCTCGCAAAGACGCTTCTCATCAAAATTGAAATCAAATGGAATGTAATAAACTTTCCAGTTTTTCATAACATGAAATTCTTGTGAAGATCATTGTACAAAATTTATTGCCATAAATTATCAAATTCTACCATTTGTATTTCAATGTAAATCTTAATTTCACAAATGTTAAGCTTAACCCTATTATAAGTTTAGCTCATTGTGTGAACAGGTAGTGTTTTTATCAAGATAAGAATATTAAGTTGATTGTTGATTGCGTTATTTCCTCCATATAAGCACTATATTTTATTTGGCTTCCTCCGGACAGTGACGTAACGCACCAGGGGCAGCTTTTACGCACGGGTATGTTTCTTCCATCTTTCAACGCTCGTGTGCCAGCGCCTCCAGTAGTCGCGCGCGTGTTATGTGCTGCAATTAGCAGAATACTCTGTTACGTCACCGTCTAGTGATGGCCAAATTCACTTGTGTTCAAGTCTTCAAGAAAAAGCACAATTTACCATCTACTTTAGGAGCAAGGATAAAGAATTTGTAAGAATAAACCCTAGTTACCATCCAGTTACACGCTCATCATTTGTATTTCAGGCCCCCAGGTATTTGGGCAACTACGGGGGACTCGTCGGGATATGGCAGGGGATTTGTGTAGAAGGCACTCCCCCAGGCCGCAGGGAATTTGTACACGGTTACGGGCGTGCCTCAACAGCGATCATTTCGGCCAGGAAGCCGTTGAGCAGGAATGCCGTTGGGGTGGTCGGTGGTAGTTCGTCTGGGTATAGCTGGGAAATCACCGCCGCTTGTATGGAGGATGTGAAAAAAAATGCTCACGCATGTGACTGGTCGGGGAAATGTCATGTTCTTGTCCAGGAGTAGTGTAGGTGGGGGTATGACTGGCATTTGATCAGGGATGGGCCAAGACTTGGCAAGTTTCCCCCTGTGGGGTGGGGTGGGGACTTCGTCAGGTGATCGTCACTCAAAGTCGGTGAAGGTAAACAGGGGATTTGGCAGCTTTAGGAAACGAGTTGTTGCCGAGTGCCCCATGGTTGCCAGGGTACCGGGGGCCGGGATTGCAAATGAAAAGCGCATTATGGATAAAGGTTTTTAGTTGTACAATTTGATTGATTTTTTTCTCTCTCCAAATAACTTGCACTTGATCATTTCTTCTGTTAATTTATACCCCAATTATTAATAATTAGCCACGGTGCTGTACACAGTACAACATTTTCAAAATTTAAATAAAAACCAGCAAACAACTATACAAAACAATTCTACAATATAGAGCAGTGGTTCTCAACCTTTTTGCCCCAAAACCCCTTATGACATTCCTGGTCAGTACAGTGACCCTCAAAACAAAATTTGAATAAAAACACCAGCCGGATATCACAAATGAAACTGCATAGTTTGATGCGAGCGTAGCGAGCAGGAAATTTTGCATAATTGACTGTTTCTTTTGGGTGTTTCTAAGCCTTTTTTAAGCGAAATATAACACGGTTCCCCCAAAACCTATATTTATGAGCTCTTCATGACCCCCTGGAAAACCCCAAACGACCCCCAGGTTGAGAACCCCTGATATAGAGAGATGCATTTTGAGAACTATATGAAATGATGAAAACTATCTTTCAATAAATATGTAGAGTACAGACATATTAGATTCAGCATGCAATATTTTACAATAATAATAAAAACATACGAGAATGGAGAGAAAGCTCAAAACAGAAATTATAAAATCAGAGACAAAAATCCAAATTGAAAATAAAACTAGCTTAAACATATCATCACAAATAATTACTTCATTTAAGTAACCAATAAGAGATATTGTGCAGAATTTGTTTTCAAAGCGATTTAAAATGCCAGTTTTGATTGGTTACTCGTGATGATTCTAACATGCAATTAATAAATTAGAGACACTGTAAGAAAAGAAGAAGCACCAAAGCACTTAAGATGTTTAGAACCTCAAGTTTGATTGGCTCCTCAGATGACGATATCATTTATGTAACCAATCAAAGACAGCATAAGAGAAGTCGTAGTGTTTGTAGATAGAGATTGGAGAGTTGAGTTAAAAAACAGTTTCTACTATTATTTGAATAATTTTCTGAAAGTGGCCAGAATGGACGGACGCAAATACTTTCACAATTCAATTCGTCAATTATACCGGGTGGTTCAAAAAAAAGTTGACCCAAGTTCAAAGTAGTTTTTCAACCACATTTAAAGTTTCAGAGAATTTGCGTTTACTTTGTCTTAATCAGCATTAAGTTTTGAAATTATCCTGAAAAGATGGCACGTTTAGCTTGTTTGGTTCTTCAGATATGCTTCATTACAGAAAACATGTACAAAACTGACTTGTCCACGGGAGCGTCATTTAGTTTGTGTCTTAAACAAAACAGTGCTCTAGTTTCAGAATTGAAAAGCCCGCCCTGACAAAGTATCCCAATCTCTATCGTTATGTGCCATTCACATTCAACAAAGAAACGTAGATACGTATAGGTAGGTAATGTCAAGCACCAGACAGATGTTTCAGATGTCTCCTTTTTCTTTTTCTCCTATTTTTACAATTTGTGACCAATCGTGTGTAAGTCCACTTTGTGCATTCCAACTCTACTAAAGGACGCTCCCGTGGCCAAGGCAGTTTTGTGCATGCTTTCTGTAATGAACCATATCTAAAGAACCAACCAAGATAAATGCACCATTTTATCAGGATAATTTCATAACTTACTGCTGATCAAGACTAAGTAAACAGAAATTCTCTGAAACTTTAAATGTGGTTGAAAAATTACCTTGAACTTGGGTCAACTTTTTTTTGAACCACCCGGTTCAGATTGAAAAAAAGGGACAGACACAAGTAAAACAGATGCATGCACACCAAAAAAAGCAAATTTGTAGATAAAGATTAGGATTAGGTGTACAATAGTTTTGTGAAGGTAAAATAAAAACAAAACAAGGCATCAATCAATTAATAAATCACTTACCGGCTGATGGGTATCAGGTTGAATATAAATTGTGAAACAAAAGTTGCATACATTTTATAAGAACACATAGAAATATTTTCTTATGATAATATTTTGACATTTTCTCTTTTTACATTCAAAGACCTCTCCCAAATTAAAGGGGGAAATGAAAAGATATTCTTGGATCTCTCGAAATATTTTGCCAGGCCACTATACAGATAAAAGAATTATCCCAAGGCTCTATCAAACGTCCTGTTTTTTTTCATTCAATGTTTTGGCTATTAAAACATATAGAAAATAAAGGAAGCTTCTGGTATCATTCACAAAAACTGAAAAGGTTGAAATTTATTTAAAGACGGACCAACCGTGTGCAAGTAATATTAAAATGTTTGGAAATTGTGGCATTTATTGACTTGGAGAATGACCGGCTTCAAAAATGTCTTGCATTATTCCTGTTATTTTTATTATTTCAATATCTGTACTACATACCTCTCAGTTGTACAGCAGTCTCGTGTCTCGGCTGGTTTGTCTGCAGGACATGTGGATTCGGCGACAAGACGAGTGGTACTGTCATCGGTGTGGATTTCGACGCAGAGTACAGCTCTCTGTTCTACGCAGTTTGGCTGACAACCCTCCCAGGCACCTTCCAGCCACCTATACAGACAGGAACAAGGTAAGAAATAAATATCAAGTTTGTAATAGGGTATGACACTATACTTGATATCGTCGCTGTATAACATTTGGGCAGTCGTCTGGTCTAAACATGATCAAGGGCCAAAAACACATCTATCAATACCTTGTAAGTGCTCTTGCCCCTGAACATGTATAAAACAACACTTCCTATGCCTAATTGTTGATTTTTGCAGATTTGTGACATTTTCGGTTAAAAAAATATAATAAATAATAAAAAAACAAACCCAAAAACGACCGACCTTAATAATTAACATTTTTCTTCCCCTTGCTTCTCGATATTAATGATTTGTAGATAAAACTTGTGGACAGGCCACAGGAGCAGAGTCATCACCTATACATCTACACATAGTTTGGAATCTCAAGGTTTGATTTTGATGAATTGGGAATAAATTGTTATATGTTGCCCTCAAGTGCCAAAAATCTTGTTGAAGTCAGGTTGGTCGATTTTCTTTTTTTTCCTTTTTTTTTTCTCTGACAAATATTACTGACAGACCATGGTTCATGTCACAATAAAGTTGGTAACTGTCATTTTCACTATGTTTCTAGTGTAATTATAGTTTAACTATTTATTCCAGCAAACTTATTAATTTCAAACAGAAAATAGTAATATTTGGCAATTGGGGTAAAATTTAATTCAAAAATATGTGACCCTAATTCTTAAGATTTAAGAGTCGGTCACTGAGGGCAAACTCAACCATTTGTGTGGTGGCATGGGAAAACCCTTCACATGGTCATTTTCTAGCAACTTGTTTTTTTCTATGGTGGAGAGCTTCATAATCTACTGAGTATTGGACTGCTTCAATTTTTCAGAAATTCCATCTAGAACTACAGTAATAGTATTTTTAAGTCGGCAAGTTAAACGCAACACTAAAAATTGAAACTGACAATTCAAAGGTGTACACAAAATCTTTTAAATGCTCTAATAATAATACAACCTACATTGTCATGTCACACAGAATAGCTTGTCATATGAAAAGGACTTTTGATATGAACCTAGTTTTTTTGCGATATTATTAACAAGTGTAAGTTCTTCACTTTCAATATTTTGGTATGACCCAGATATCTCACTATTAACACTAGCGACTTCTGACGGGTTTTCCCATGCCACCACACATTTTTGTTTGCCTTATAGCTCAACATGTCACATTTGGTACTTACCTAGGAACACATGGCCCACCATTACAATCCAGTGTACTGTATACCTTAATGCAAGATCCACGCATACAAACCTACAAACAAAAACAGGAGTGTGAAAACAATGAAATAAGTCCAAAAGTGACACAGTGTTATCTAAGTTGAGATATCAATTTGCTGCCTAGAAAATTGCTCTATCCAACAGTATCGATTAATAACAAATAGTGCACTCAATAGCCTCGACTGTTGGAGAATTCTGATAGCTACATTTGGATACCTTGTTAACTACCAAAGATGAAGAAAAAAAACACGATTTACAATGGTATATTTGAAGTAGAGATGTTAGTTTTATGCTTTACATTCAAAAATATTATGTTCTATCTTTTCAGCAAGTCTTCAGCATTGTCCATTTCTACTAATGCACATTAAAAAGAGAGAAAATACTTTTATAATTATTTATGCTGAAGGCATTTCACAGATATTTTCCTTCTTACAATCCAAGTCAAATTTCGGACCAAATGTTGATGTATAGACGATGTCACCTGTAACGTCACAACCGCTTTTGTTGCCTGCCGATGTGTGCGCGAATTGCCTGCCAAACAAAAGCCTGCCTGCCGGTGTGCACTCACATGCGAAGGGGTTGTCCATTATACACCATACACTAAACCAAACCAGCCATATATATTCAATAGCAGTCAATACAACAGTCAATGCATGTTCCCCATGCATGGAAATGGAACCGGGCACTTGACATTATTAATAAGAGGTGACATGGTCTTTACATCAGGGTTTCATGGATAAAAATGTGAAAGCATAAATAAATAAAAAACAAAAATGCACAAGGCACTTTATATTCCTGGTGTTTAACCAGCCCATCATTGCTGGTACTCACATCTCTGTTAGACTTGCCACAGCTGGAACCATCAAGAGGTGGAATGTCATTGGTCACACCCAATGCCCAGTCACCAAGATCACAGCGGAGAGCCTCGCACATAAGCTGTAAATAATAAGCATTTTGAATTATTAAGATTGTGTGTTAAATGTTGCTGTTGGTGACAAATATGGCTGCTTGTGTTAGATCTCATGACAGTATCATCATTTTTGCAATTCTCATATGATTGTATGCTTGCGGGGTATGTCCTTGGTTTGTGGGTGCGGGTGTGGTGTGTTTGGAGGGTGTGTAGCCATATCAAGGGTTTGTGTTAGGGCGAGTACTTCATCTATCCATGAATAAAATAAATTGCAAAAAGCTTATTGGATTAGTCGGGAAAATGATGATAAGTTATTGCAAATCCACAGTATACAAATACTTATTTATCAGCTTGAATTGCAATATATTCTTCCCAGGAGCAAACTCAAAACCAAGTGACAATAGGATGTTCCTATATGAGACCTGTCACCACAAAATGAGCGTTAAGTCGCCAATGTGCATTAGGAGATATGGTCCAATGAACATGCCAAAAATCAATAGAAAACAAAGACATTTTGCAACTTCAATTTGATTTTTGACAGGGAAAACATTGAGCTATTATGACATGTTACATATCATTTTAAAGCTTGTTTCCTGAGTATTATGAATCTGGACAAACCTCAAAACCAAGTTTTCCGACTTAACGCTCATTTTGTGATGACAGGTCTCATATTTAGTTTAAGATACCACCTTTTTATAGAATAGCAGATTTCTAGTTGATTTAAACACCCTCCTGATAATTAAATCTTGACGTAGGCGTAAATTCTGGGGATGGGGGGCTGGGGGGGGAGGAAGGGCATAATTCTGTTATACCCTTCACACCAACATCGGTTAGTATGCGTCGTTCTTAAAAATCACGCACTATGGATACCCTGTGGAGGGTATAACAGAATTACTCCGGAGGAAGGCCTATGCACTCATCCCCCTCAATGTTATGCGTATGTGTATGATAAAGTGCTCACTGTAATAGAAATGTGATATTAATGTATTGGGAGTTTATCTAAATTTTCCTTAAAAGTAAAGTATTCCCTCAAAAATACAAAATTGGTCAGCTTCTGACGGGGGCACATCCACACTCCTGCAATGCGCCAGCCATTCACCCCCCACCCCCCCCCCCCCCCCCCAATGTTTAATTTGACCGGTTTCCAAATTATGCATATCATTTCCTTGGTGATTAAGAGAATAAAGGTATTGTTTTTAGAACGTACCCGTGTTATATTGTCTGACATAAATGCGGACGATAGTATTATTTTAAATAGAACAACGATGCCGTAAGCGGAGTTGTTCTACGCAAAAAATAATACTACCGAACGCATTTTATGTCGGACAATATAACACGGGTACGGTCTAAAAACAATACCTTTATCCTCATTCTTAAACAAACATACTTTAGACATTTATCAAAGAAATAAGTACATTTTATTGTGAGGGTTTCTGAGACAAACTTGTGTTGCCTAACTAACCTTAGTATTAACATATTGCACAGAAGCTGTAGCGAATTGTCCAAAGGTGAGTTGACACTGGCGTGTGACATTGATGTAATAGCCAGCCATTGGCAGACTGGTTGCGGTATATTCGGGCAGCTCCAATGGATTATTATCCAGACAGCTAGAGTCTTCAGTGCTGTAAAGAACATTGGTCAAATTGTTATGGCTATAAATTAAGAAAATACTGTCGATAATGGATTTTTTTTTAAAATGTTTGAATTTTGATTTTGATTTTGCAATATTTTGCCATTTTTGACAATTTCAAAGAGATCTTTGTAATTTGTTGAAAATTTGTGAACATTTCAACAACAAAATTTTTATTTATTTTTATTTTTAAAAACTTAAGACCTTATCGGCGATAATGGTCTGAATTTTAATCACATTTGTCTATTATTATGTATATGATATGATAGCTGTCTCATCACAGTCAAACACCTTCAATATTCATACAATTCTCACAAATATTCATGAGTAAAGTTAGTTCAAACCGCAGCTACATGACCAGCAAAACAAATGTTTCAATAACTTTCTTACCTCAAGAAATTATTCAAATCTTCATTGCTGCACTCTGACCAACGGAAAGCCTCTGGACCACCAGAGTTCTGTGATGCCATGATGTTCTTTCTGTTCTTGCAGTCAGAGAAACCACCGTCATGGTACATTCCAAGACTGAAATTAATGGCAAAATACAATGAAGCGCCAGGATAATTAAAAACTATTTTGAGATTGAACAGGGATGTGACTCGAGGGGGTGTATTTTGCCAGAAGGCTCCCCCCCCCCCTGAAATGACCAACTCTGTGTATATATTACCAAGAAATAGTAAGTTATGCACCCACCCCCCTGACCACAGGCCTGTCCCCCTCATGATAACCCCTCCCCCCCCCCCCCAACCCGAAGATCCTGGGATAAAAGACCCTCTAAAATATTGCCATTTTCATTAACATCCTAGATATGATAGTGTGTGATAAATTTGTGGATTCTAAAAGGAATGCACCATCAACAACAAAAGAGAGAAAAATATGAGAAAAAAATGGACCCCAAACCCTACCAGATATGAAGAAAACAGGACAAATATATTTTTCCATGAGAGCGGCAATGATCTACATTATATAGCTTTGTTTATTTATATATTTATAATTTTGAACAAATAAATGGGGTCATTGTACACACAGTAGGTAGGCCTATCAATTAAAGAAAAAGATTTTTTAAGCTCTATAACTAGAGAAACAAGAATCTAAGGATATCACCATATGTTTTGGGGTATCTTAACTGCTTACCTATGGCCGATCTCATGAGCCACCGTGAATACAAGTCCACTAGGTCCATGATCTTCTGTGATAAGACAACGCTTGTCTGGATTGCAAGCACCTCCAACATCAGCCGCTTTACCAGTGACTTCATTATTACCAGCTGATTCCAGGTCACGTCTGTTTTAATTTGATAAAAACATTAATTATCATTAGTAATATAATGATGTAAATATATTTCATTGACTTTGATAGAATTAAGCAATATTTGACATTTTGTATTGATTCACTATTCTAAAAGTAGGGCTTGAAAAAAGCAGAAGCTGGGAGCAAATCTCCTCCCCCTAGTCATCCCCCCCCCCCCCCCCTAGTCATAAAATTTCCCCCGTTCTTATGCAAGTTGGATCTCTGAAATTAGCACCCAAGTTAGAAATGCCGTTTCAACCCTGCCAGTCTTGATCGCAAGAAAATCTGATGTCCACCATTTTGAATACAACAGGGTTATCTGTATCTGTCCAATACTGCAACAAGCTCCACTCGGGATATTAAAGGGGCATTGAGAGATGTATCGATATATTAAAGGGACATTAAGTGGTGTTGAAAAGTTTAAATGTTTAAAAATTTACTTCAGAATTCAAGATGAACATTAAAAATCGCCATTATTGTTGTTTCTACTAACAAAAAACACAGCAAAACTAGATTAAAACAATATCATCGCTATTTATTGAAAAAGCGCCCTCTATGCAAATATGGTTCGCGTTATGTATCACGCGTACTGCAGGGGGATACTGTCGGACGTAAAATTACGTACATTTTTTTGAATCGACGTTTTCTTGTACAAAGAGGGCTGATTTTTCTTAATCCTTATAGGTGTAAGTTCATACATGTAATACAATTATAAAAATAAACTAATCTCAGTTTTTATCATAATTGAGGGCGCTGCCTCCAACACATCTCTTAGTGTCCCTTTAATAAGCAAATAACGTAAGATAATCATCAACATAGTCCAAATCCAAAATGTCATACAATTCCGACATCGCCTTCATGCAAAATAAGCAAATAACGGCACTTCCGGGTTGAGATTTGCCGCGAAAGTATGCATGTAAAACGATCGCATAACTTCCGAATTCAGCACATAGTTTTGATAGATCATATCGAAACTTTAAGAAAATCATGAAATTTTATATGATAAACGGCGAATGTTGGTAAACTGTTTCAGGTGGTAGTTAGTATATGCCTAAGGATTACTTTGATGCAAAAAAAACTGATTTCCAGGATAATTGAGGGCACACTCCCATACGTATCTCTCAATGCCCCTTTAATAATTGCAGGCGCGGCTAGCTGACATGGTTTAATGGTGGGCCCCCCTTAGGAAAGATGACATCTGCATATTACTCATTTTGGATTTGAAGGCTTCAACAGATGTGGATTCCCTTGTGTTGGCGGGCAGAAGATTCCACCCCACTGTTGTTTACACCGAGTATGTTTACTCCCTCAACATTCGCAACATACAATACAACGTAGTAATCTTGCGGTTAATTAACACGACTGGGGGATGGAGCCTAGGTGTTGCGGCATGCGCTGATAAAATGAATAAGCCTTATCACCAATCGGAAAAAATCCATTGATTATCCTTTTCTGATGCATTGTGGGATCCACGATGGGGCAGATTTTGCACCTTTTTTTTGATCCCACAATGCAACAGAAAAGGATAATCAATCGCTTTTTTTTCGATTCGTGATAAACTTTATGGTTCTGTTCGGAACCTGAACTTCTTGTATCAACTTGTATGGCCTAAAAACCACTAAAATATTAAAGATCATCATATACAGGTTGGGATGTCAATCGAATGCAACTAAGTCAGCGGCGACCTCATGCGACTTTTAAAGTCACATGGCCTGAATCGCTGAAGTTGACTTCGTCTTCAATTCAACTCGGCGCGACTTGCCGTTCGATGCTGTGGACGATTTGTATAGTCCGTCACGAGCGACTCCCAAATTGCCACAATCTGCGACTGGTTACTATGTAATGAGCATTAAAGAGAGATGACTTGACCTCCGGTTGAGATTGTAAAAAGCTACCTCGAGAAAAAAGTCCCAGGTCTTTCACTTAAAGGCATATAATGTGATCTTTTCCAGGGAGCCCCCACTATTCATGATATTTTTTAGAAAGTAGATTTTCTTGCAGATTTACATTTTTGATCAAAAATCGTATTTATACATTCCAAGTTACAGAGCGATACGATTCCTAATTACCTCAAAATCATGGTTTTAGAAGGAATTTAGACTAGAGTAAAATAAGTTGTCGGACAAAAATCGACATCCGACAGCTTATTTTCACTCTAAAACCATGATTTTGAAGTAATTAAGAATCGTATCGCCCTTGTATCTTGGAATGTATGTACGATTTATGATCAGAAATGTAAATCTGCAAGAAAATCTGCTTTCAATTTTTTTTGATGTTGAGGGCGTTCCCTGGCTAAGATCACATAATATACCTTTAATCCCTGTGAAGCGAGGGGTACGTGTAGCACGATCAATTTGCTACAATTATTAAGCTTATTAGAACTAGGCCTACTAAATAGACACCGAATTCGGCAGGCATTGATGTTTACTTTACAGCATATTTCTTACCTGGTGACGAGAAGTGATATATCCGCTGATTCACTCTTCTGATATTCACAGAAATTGTCCAATGAATAATCCAAATCCGTCGTCAAACCTAGCTTTTTCTACAAACAAAACAGAAACATTAATGTATTATTCGCGTTCGTACATCAAGCAATCAATTACGTTCCAGCAGAAGGTTTGTTTTGGATTTGGTGACCAGTGTTTCTAGAAATATTTGGGTACAATTAGTGAGGTATTATTAACTATTTAGGCAAATTGAAAGAGTTTTAAAATTAATCTCGTAGAGAATCTCGTTAGTTTACATCGTAAATAGTGTACTTATTAAATACTTGTTTTATGATAACAATTAAAGAATATTTGTTTTAATATAAAAAATGCTAAATCGAAACACTGTCAATTGAACGATTTGATTGGTTAAAAGTTTAGGTACCAGATGCACGTAACAGGTGGATTTTATAAACAGGTAGTTTTTGAAATTCCGTGAATTCATTAGAGAACAAACAATTTTCTTCATTTTGATGCATTGTTGTTATCTGTTGTCTGCAAGTCGTCGTCTGCTAAGTTTTTGGTTTGAAATTTATTTCACTTTGTCACAACATTACTGTTTAGTGTTACAGTGTTTACTTCATGCACGGCGGCATCAATGCGCAGACGACATGACAACCACAGAAACACCTTTTAGCCAGATTTGTGGACATTTTTTTCTTAATTTCCAGTTATACTATACGGTTTATACCTGTGGTTTTTCGATAATGGTGAGCTTGTTGATGTGAAGAACAATGTTAGAATCCAGACTGCCATCTTGGAATAAGCCAGATACCTAAGTTGGATAATTCCCAGAAGAAAAAACATGGTAAGTACAATTTTGTTTTGATGCTATTTCGAATTTAAGGAAATTGGAGATAACCTTTCTATTTCAATGACCCAAATTGTAATTTGTTCGTATGATTAACTAAGTTCGATGTTATGGGGTGATCTTTTGTTCTTTCTGCATTTATAGGTAACGGCCAAAAATAATAAAATCAATGGACGGTCCTCTCATTGGTATAGAGTCGCCTTAACAAAAATCGATTTAATAGTATTTTTTTCTTATTTATTTATTCAATCATTCTCATTCCTTCCCCCACCCGTATTATTTCAATTGTTTGTGTCTCAAATTGAAAATAAAGATGTGGGAATGTCGGGCCTGTACAACAGCTGTTTTCATTCCTTGGACCAAACCTAACGATTTGTGGATATTCCCGGTCCACCCGCTCCTGCTGCTGCTGGCCACGTTGACAATGATGATTTAGATTTCCTTAGAAAGACTGACCAGAGGCACAACTATAATATAAACAAGAACACTTCAGGACGAAAACGCCATTTACCTGATTCAGAATGCCTAGAACATAGCTCTCAGTTTCGTTGCCATATGTCTCGTGCATTTGATCATCCACAACAATTGAGGCTTCGACATATTTGGTAGCATCGGTAAGATCTCGTCTCCTCCTCGCACTGATGGTGTCCTCGTCTGGTCTTTCATCTAACGTGACAAGTCGAGACAAAGCAACATAGATTTAAAGGTATATTATGTGATCTTTCCAGGGAACGCCCTCAACATCGAAAAAAAAAATTGAAAGAAGATTTTCTTGCAGATTTACATTTCTGATCATAAATCGTACATACATTCCAAGTTACAGGGCGATACGATTCTTAATTACTTCAAAATCATGATTTTAGAGTGAAAATAAACTGTATATTTTTACTCTAAATTCACTCTAAAACCATGATTTTGAGGTAATTAGGAATCGTATCGCTCTGTAACTTAGAATGTATGTATGATTTATGATCAGAAATGTAAATCTGCAAGAAAATCTACTTTCTAAAAAAAATAATGAATAGAGGGCGCTATCTGGAAAAGATCACATAATATGCCTTTAAAGATTTAAATCCAACTACTTTATAGCCTATACCTATACCCTGCAGATAATGTGTGGGGTGGTGGGGGGGGGGGGGGGGGGGGTGGGGGGGGGGGGTGGGGGGGGGGGGGGGGGTCATTGAAATGACTGGAGGCGGGGAGGTTATTTTAATTGAATGAATTAAAACAGCTTTAAAGCAGGTACAAATGTATTGTTTTGGAAAGGGTGAATTAAAAATGGATGGATTGATAAACATTTTACGAGTACGTGGGCGTGCTGCTATATAATATGATATAGCCTTTGTTCTTTACTGAGTTATTTCTGTTATTTCATCCATAACTCAGTAACCCCCCCCCCAAAAAAAAAAAAAAAAGAAGAAAAAAGGTGGCGTCCCAAATATCCTGGGGATCATAGATTTTTTTCACACGGAAAATAGTGGGGTCATGAAATTAAGACCATTGTAATAGGGGGTCAAAGCAAAATTTAGTTACATACTGGCATTTCTATGTTTCAACATTGTAAAACAAAAATTGGGCTCGGCCGCATCAACTGTTTCCCCCAATAACTAGATGGACCTTATAATAAGTAGGGTGGGGTGTGTGGGGGTGTGTGTGGGCTGGGTGGGTGGGGTCATGGAAAATAACCAACATCTGAGTATGGGGTCATAAAATTAATCGCTTTCGTTTAGAGGGGTCATAAAAATGACGATGATAAATGACATTTTTGGCCCCCGCCCCCTACCAAAGAAAATGACCACCCTCTTATTACCTGCATGTGCTAAATTTAGTTGCTTTTTAAAAATTCTGTATTTACCGTGGTTGGGGCATGATGCGCTTGTGGCGAGTCCTGGTTTCTTGTAGATAAGGTGGTCAGGTGCGGCGTTATTTGATGAATCTATGTGTTCTGTTCTCAATGGCTGTATAACGTACTCTCCTGATTCAGTTATTATACTACCAAACTGTGGAGGAGAAATAACGACACGGGTTTTGAGTAGATTTATTACAAATATTACTTGCTGAATTGCACACAACATTTAAAAAGGCAGAAACAAATATATTTTAAAATACATGTCAAATGAATACATACTAATATAATTCATCCTAAATTGCTTAAAATTCTATCTTCATGCATATTTCTCAAAACGTATACTGATACATACTCATTATACCATCTTACAAAAACTTATGCCTTTCTTCAGTATAGTGTAACAAAAAAACGATTTCATCGGCAAAGTGAAACTGCGTAATGCAACATACATCCTATTCCTAGACTACATACAAAACTTACTTAAATAGTGTCGTTATACTTCATTTCGTCGTGGACTTGATATGTACTGTTATTTCAGTTTATTTGGTATGTATATGAAATCTATGGTGTTTTTATTGTTATCATTCGCAATTTGCTATTTTCCAGACTTGTCATCTTGGTTGATTATTTGATAGTGTTGATTGTGATTTCTGTATCAAATTTTTGTAATTTGTGGTTACGTTAAAAAGTCCGTATATAGTATGAAACAACAGAAATACCATTAAAAGCAGTCGTGAATGGTAATGCCCTCTACTGACCAATATTAGGATATTGGACCAATCTCCTAAAGTTCACCAATAGAGGGCATTATACATGTACTTACCAATCCATTACATGTGCTTAGATATACCCTCGAGTTGGGGTGATTCTCCGACTCTCCGGTGTAATAACAATGTTGTGCTGGGGAGGATATTTTTGGCACACCTGTCGTGCCTATCCTATGTACTAGAGTTCCAGCATTGAATAGATTTTTAGTTTGCTGCAGAGATAGTTGAAATGTTTCTTCAAATGCATCTAGATTATATCTGAGTGTATCTGAGTCATCTGTCGCTGACCTTCTCTCTCTTCTTAAATGATTTGTATTTAATAATCTGTACTCTGGAACTGAAAATGAAAACAAAGCGTAAAATAGTTAGAACATGTCATGGCTTTTTAAAGAATTAAAAGCAAGGCAATACTAAATTGTTTTGAGGGTAAAAATTGAATAGTATTTCACCCTTAGGGTGATGACACCCGTTGTGATGACTCCCTTTTTATGTATATATGGAGATGACACCCTTGTAAAGGGTGGTGTGATACCCTTTGTATCCCTTTGTTTAGGGTGATGGCACCCTTGTATAGGGTGATGACCAGTCCTTTTTATGTATATAGGGTGATGACACTCTTTGTATAGGATGGTGATACCCTTTGTATAGGATGGTGATACCCTTTGTATAGGATGCAAGGCTCAAGATAACAGGTTTTTTTAATGGGAGCTACTTTTTTCAAAAGTAGCGCCCGGATCATGGGATTGATTGAGAACCGGGAGCTACTTTCAATCTACCGGGAGCTAACTTTTTTATTTAATGCAGCGTGGCAGCATTGTGAAATAGAAATTCGATGTCTTGGGCAAGATACCTGCTCGTCAACGGGCGCTGGTTTGGACTAAATATCAGCGCTTGGTTGTTTCTTTTTCAGTATAACCGGGCGCTATGGCAGGAGGACGGTAAAAATCTCCCAGCGCCCGCTTATCTTGAGCCTTGATAGGATGGTGATACCCTTTGTATAGGATGGTGACACCCTTTGTATAGGATGGTGACACCCTTTGTATAGGATGGTGACACCCTTTGTATAGGATGGTGATACCCTTTGTATAGGATGGTGATACCCTTTGTATAGGATGGTGATACCCTTTGTATAGGATGGTGATACCCTTTGTATAGGATGGTGATACCCTTTGTATAGGATGGTGATACCCTTTGTATAGGATGGTGATACCCTTTGTATAGGATGGTGATACCCTTTGTATAGGATGGTGATACCCTTTGTATAGGATGGTGACACCCTTTGTATAGGATGGTGATACCCTTTGTCTAGGATGGTGATACCCTTTGTATAGGATGGTGACACCCTTTGTATAGGATGGTGATACCCTTTGTCTAGGATGGTGATACCCTTTGTATAGGGTGATGACACCCATCGTATAGGGCATTGAGTAAAATTGATTTGAAATGACGTGACGTTGAAACATTGGAATATCACGGTTATGGTCCTATGGCTAGGTTAGAAAACGCGAACAGCGGTTCGATGGACGCCTGAATAATATGCTAGGATCCCAAGGGGCTTGATAAAATTACATAGAAAATGGCCTAAAAATCGAAATTGTGCTGAAAACTGAATGCCCTTGTATGGCCTAAAATTCGATATGTTTGGATTTAGAATTATAGTGTTTTTTAGGGACTAAGCGTCTTAAAAGATTTAAGAAATACATGTAGTATTAACATTCTATTTTTACTTTAACTATTTATAGGAAATGTTGAAGGCAAGGAATATTTAAAAAAAAAAAAATCTTCGATGTGTTACACCTAATTGATTATTTCAAAATCTAAATTTTCAAATATGACCCCCTTATGACCTAAAGAGATACATTTATGTACTAAAGTAAGCTATACAGTACAAGTCTGAAGCATGGACCGTAGAAATGTTTGAAGTCTGAAAGGGCGTGGCACTCATGTCGTTATAAAAAGCTCCAGAGCAGGGTTGCCATTATGAGGCAATAGGTTTGGGCATGGCAGGTAATATGGTTTGGAGTAATAAACACTGGTTCTCAAGTCGGCACTCTAGTAGTTTGTATAGCATATATTGTATGGTCAACAATACAAAGCTTACCAATGCTGTGCAAATAAGATGAAGTATGGTTACGAATAATTTACTTTTAAAAGTCGAGGTCGTATCACCGTCTATTATTTGATGGAAAATGACAAATGTCTTAACATTTCCACACAGTCCCTCTATCTCTGAGTAATCATGTAATAACTAATCTTCAACATTGGTGGACATTCAGCTAATAATTGTTTTAAAAAACCCCAAAAATATTGGACATTTTACCTATCCCTCTGACTGACGCACATGATCTTTTGACAATATACAAAAAAGGATGCCATTGCAACATTGGGTCTTATATTGGTCGGATTTAATGTATTAAATACCGATAGTAAAATAGTTCCCTATTTCCGATTCATGTAACACAATAATCTATTAAAAGAGGATTGAAATTGCATTGATTGCATAAAAATGCTTTAAAATCTATAAAAAATGACATTTTTGAAAGAAAACTCGAATATCTCAAGTAAATGCCAAAAGGACTTTGTCACACGCTTGGCTGCATCCATTATATGAACTGTATAACAGAGTCCGCAGACAGCTATTCAAGAAGACACAAATCCATACTATCTTTTGTATGAGTATTATTATTCACCACATTCCAAGATGTAATGGAGTATTTTCAAAATAAGACCGACTATTATGAATACCAGAATATGAAAAGGAAGATTATACCAACAACTATTGGTCCAGGGACCAGATTTCTTTCTTTGGAGTGACGACTGTCTGACCTCGATTTGTGGGGTCCCCATTTAACTTAAAAGTCAAACTTTAACATAGTTATCTATTAAATAACGATGGTTTAGCAACAAGGCTCCATTTGCAAAAGCTGCCGGGTATTACCATGCGACGGCCGGGAGTCCATCTGACCCTAACTCAACGGCAGCTATAGCAGATATCTCATGTAACGGCAATAGCTGCCACATGTTATATATCTGTGAGAAGTGCCCTTGTAGAAACACTATTTCACAAATGGCAGCAACTGTAGACAGGACTTTGATGCACTAAAAACCATTGATAATTTCTTACAATGGTGTAGAATCGGAACAGACCTTACATGTATATTTGAAGGGAAATGGTGCGATTTGTGAATATTAGCACGATTAGAGGGTCGTTGAACTATTGAGTGCTTAAAACATGTTTAAGGGTGGTTGAACACAAAAGGGTCCTCCCACAACCATTGACAACCGATTCTTGTCACAAAATAATGGTACCAACCTGAGATCTATATTATTAAAGCACAAATTGCCCGACAATTACAAAGCAAAACAGAATTTTGATAATGACTTTGATGTTGATGGATGGAATGTATAGACATTTAGGTCGCGTAATTTCTATTTTACGAAACACTTCAAAACATTCTCAAAACTAGATTACTTAAAACATCTACGCCTATTTCTATTGTATCATTAAGTCGATGGTGTATCTACAAAAGGCGCATCCCCTGGTCCTTGTACTAGAAAATGAATGACCTTAGCAAACCTTTAGAACAACCATCCTTAGTTACATGACTCATCGTCCTTATCATGTAAAAAGGATTTGTACACGAAAACGTTATCCAATCGATAAATTTGTTTCTAGGCCGAGAAAAAAGGATATCAGTCAAGGATAGGCTATAGCCAAAGCATGGTTCTTACAACAGGTTGTTTAGGGGCACTAGACATTTTAGAAACCTTAAAATTGAGTGAAATGAAAAAGTTAATATTCCTTTTCACGCATTCTTTCGTGATCTTTTCCCCCAATTTCATCATACATATGTAACTTTTGTCTTGTTAGTTAAACCCGCCAAATTCAAGTGTTCGAAGCATTTATGCAGGGATCAATGTGCAGCTTGAACCTACCCTCCTCAAGGTTAGTCAAAGATAAGACGCCTAATCTTTGCCTAGTAATATTTTTGGAGAGGTGAATCTTGAACTAATTTATACATTGGACAGGTGAATCTATGGTGAATCTTCACCTATATTTCAACTTCTCCCACATATTACTACTGAACGAACATAGTGCACTAAGGTGAATCTTCACCCTACAAATTGCATGATAGACCTAATCTTAACCTAATTTATCCTGAAGAAAGGTGAATACGGGTGAATGCTTGAGGAGGGTAGGTTCAAGCTGCACATTGATCCCTGCATTAACTAAATACAGCTTTATTTGTGTAACAAGACCACCGATTTGTTTTGGGTTTTATCTTAAATACATGCAGCAATTATTAAAACGGTAGCCTGTAGTGAACAATCACGTTCCCAGGTATCGAAGATATGATTATGACAGACCATAATTGTTTCAGTTTGTTTTGACGAGAAGGTTGATGAATTCCAATTAAATAAATAGGACCAAATTTTAGACCTCAGATGACCAAATACCAATTGAAACAACATCTTGAGTCATTCTCTTTTCTCCAATAGTTAAAAAACGGAAAAAAGTAGTTATATTAATTAGTATAACTTGGTCTAACATCTTCATATCGGCAATGTTCGATCAAACTTACCCCCACTACTGCGACCAAAATAATATTGCAACTCTTGTGATGATAAACTTGATAAATCCTGAAATAGAACAGAAAATAATCATGGTTACAATATAATGTCTATGACATTTTCCAAGAACATTCACCACATTTGAAAAAAAAATTCAAGCATCGTACTATTTACTCTAGTACGCTAACTGATGCTAGAATAGCTTTTATTTACTCTAGTACATAAAAGATATTCTAGCATCAGTTAGCGTCAAGTCAACACACGTCTTTTATTTCAAGTAACGTATACTCACTCTATACTACATGTATCACCAATTAATACGGATAATATGCTATCATCGGTAGATAGCAAACACTTCCCTGTTGCAAATGTTAGTCGTAGCTACAAACCGATTTTATAATTGAATTTCTTTTGACACGTGGATGATACAGAACAAATCAGACATTGCCGATGTTAATGACTTTGGTGAAAGAAATTCGTCCAAAGAGATGAAGGGATTTGTTGTTGCATACAACAGCAACAGGGGGAGGGGAGGGTGGTTGTATAATTAGTTCAACTGCAGGACATCCACAATTTACCATTGATGATATGTCACGAAATATCCGAACATGTAGCGTCGCGTGGCTTGTTTAAATTTTTTATTTTTATTTTGGCTGTTAGTATTCTATATTAGGCCTATTATTGTAGGCCTTAGGTCTCGGTTGTAACGCTAGGTGCACACTCAATTGTATCATTCATCAGTTTGCATTACTTTGGACTAAGATCCTACAGATAATCGAATAGGATGCCATTGTGGCATTTCCTAGTATAAAAAAAATTGAATGACACACAACAAAGAGAGTCGTATTAGATCAATATTTGGTATAAATATGTATTCAATATCGAATTAGTCTTGCAACACACATGCTGCATGCTGAGCCTTTAGATATCCTCAAAATACAGGGGCACTTTCAAAGGAATTCAATGTAGACAAATCTTCTTGAAATAAATGAAATAAATGAAATAAATGAAATAAATGAAATAAATGAAATAAATGAAATAAATGAAATAAATGAAATAAATGAAATAAATGAAATAAATGAAATAAATGAAATAAATGAAATAAATGAAATCAATGAAATCAATGAAATCAATGAAATCAATGAAATCAATGAAATCAATGAAATAAATGAAATGAAATAAACGAAATAAATGAAAATAAATGAAATAAAATAAATAAATAAATATGATAAAATGAATACATAAAATAAAATAAAAAATGCATAAATACATCTATATATACACATAAATAGATCTATACATACATAAATAAATTGATGAATAAATAGAACATAAAACATTCAGTGAATAAACCAAATGCTTTATTACATCAAGGGTCGAATCTTTAAAATTGCACCGTTTGTATGAAAATAGTCTCAGATTCAGATGCTTGGTATACCCAGTTACAAACATAATATTTGAATAGCCTTTGCCACACCTATCAAGGTTTAAACCATTGATTCGAAGGTCAGCCCAATATCATAGACCTATAAAGACTTCAAAATTAAAAAAATAGTGTCTGAAAGATCCCCGATTACTTTTTCCAGGTGTCTAGTCCAAAGATATTCTGATAACATTGTTACTACAACAAGTCGAATTTTCCTTGTGATGATGTCAAAGCCAGAAAGCTTATGTCTCTAAAAATAGACACATAATGTACATACATATTTCTCACCCATGAAGGCACATTTCAGCTTACACAAAGAGCGTGCTTCTGCTGGGGCACTTGCAAAAAGTAAACGCTACATGTAATAAACGATAAGAGCGTGTTTCTGCTGAGGAAGAAACCGCTAATAAACGCTAAGTTTGCCCAGCAGAAAGGCAAAACCCGGCAATAATCGGCAATAATCTTTTTGCAGTGCCCCAGCAGAAACACGCTCATAGTGCAATCTATATCAAGCGGGCCCTACGAAAAGAACAAAATCTGACAAAAAATGCGCATGTCTACCTCGCGTGGCCTATACATATAACGGACAATTTAATAATGCATGCCTGACTTTTCAACATACAATTCAAGAAACCACCGGATCCAATCCAATAGTATGTCAGATTTAGCCATTCTTTAAATGAATGCCGCCTGTAAATCTCGACTTTTCTTTCTTTTCCTTCTTTTTCCCTCAGAAAGTCAAAAGAATGATACCCTTTGACGAGCAATCTACAATAGGATTTAGATACATTAAAGATTTAAGTTGTGTCGCCTGCCTATAAAGCTTAAAATCGGATTGAAATACCTGAGATTCAAAATCCGCGCAGTACTGTGTGACCAGTCGACTACATTGTAGCAATTTTGGCTTTTATAACCCATTTTCATTCCTGAGAAAATACTCTCTAGGGCCTATTGTATAATACTATAGGTCTTTATATGGTGGGTGTGTGCTATTGTAATTGAATCCACCAACAGCCATTGTCATCGGAGGTTTACTTAATTATATTTGTTTAAAGCCTTTTAAATCGGTAAAGTAGGCCCTACAGGCTATTATAGCCCATGATATGCAAGTTTAGTAGGCTTTAGCCGCGATCCAAGATCTCGCAAAGTCGCTACAAATTATATTATAGATATTCCTAGAGAAACTGGATTCCTCTGGTTGTGTGGAATTGACATGTTTCAGTTGGACACTCACTAATCCGAAACGTCCCATCAGTATCGTTACAAAAGCTTCAAAAAGCAGCTCTTACCAGAGACGGTTAAAAAACCCGTCTATGCACTAACATGACTAACACTGAATTATTAGGCAAAGAGAAAAAAAAGTTGAGCGTCCGGACCTTTATTTTTAAAATAAAAAAGGAGAACCCCCCTCCCTTTTTAAAAAAAATAGTGCAAAATCGCCCTTATTAGCGATATATTTTCTGTTCATAATTCATTTGCTCAGGATTTCCCGCTTCAAGACAGAGACACTATACCAAGTAATTTGCATTATTTTGATTGCATATATCTGTCAGCCTATATAGCATTCTTCAAGCGTTAGACCTATTGGCTTAGCCAGTTATGTGAAAATGAACAACCTAAACAGTTAGCAGATTTCTCTCTATTGTAATGGCGTTGAAGTGATCATTCCTTTACACTAGAGCTAGACAAACTCAATTAACCAAATTTAAACAACTTGTGAAATGACAGAATTGCATTGGTCGCCATTTTCAATCCCAAACGACAACATAGTTGCATTGACACATGACAAAAGAATGGGTTTGAAAAGGGAAAACACCAAACATGGTGGTCAAAATCTCCCGAATCAGCGTTGACATCACATTAAACATTTTGCTGGTTAGACGCTCCAGTATCATTCAAACGCAGTTAAAGGTAAGCGAGTTCAATTTGTACTCGCTTTCGAAAAATAAGTTAAAATAAACAAATAAATAACAAGAATTGTTAAGTACATGGAAGAATCTCGAGCGATACATAAAACAATTTAATACCCGACCCGCCCAAGCCTACTTTACCTGACCAGAGAAAAATTAACCCAGAAAGTTTCAATATTTTCAATCTATCAAAATCTTGGAAAATCCCTGGGATTTAGTACCACCGATTATTCGCCTACTTTTGTATACCGTTACATGCCAACTGTTACATGCTCACGTTATACGGTCCCATGATCATGATATTATTATAATTATTATAGCTAAATAAAGCTCTGAGAAGAATTACGTATAGGAAAAGTTGGTCTATTTTAGAAAAAATACACCAACATTTCCGTTTAAAAAACCCTATAAAACAAATCGCATCTGTCATCTCCTAAACTTTATTCGATTGGATATTTTGGTTGTTCATGCAATTTAAACTTTTAGCACATAGCCGATATTTTGTATGCAAAATGCTTCGAAGAGCCGAAATAAGAGTACTTGGGAATTTAGTTATCTAATTATCAAGTTAAAAGCTTGTATATAAGTTAAACGCTACTTTTATCAAGTCAAGTACAGAACCCAAAAAGCCGCATATGTCATCTCCTAAACTTTCAAATACCGTTTGGTTGTTCGTGTAATTTAGTATTATTAATTAAACTTTTAGCCCATAGTCGATATTCTCTATACGCAAAATGCTTCGAAAATCCGAAATAACAGTACTGCATGAATGAAGAAAGGGAATTTAGAGCTATTTAAAAGGTTGTATATAAAGTTCAAAGCTTGTATATAAAGTTCAAAGCTTGTATATCACGTTTAAAGCTTGAACTTGAAACTTATTGATATGTTAAAAGCTATTATTGTATCAAGGCAAATATAGAATTCTGGGTATCAAATTTAAATTAACACATTCAATTATTAAACGCATCTTCTTACAAAGGGGTTACAAATCGAAGTTTAAATATTCGTAATTTAGTATAGTTATCTCGGGGTCGTGAAAAGCAAACACAATCAAACAAAACAACATTTAACTATATACCGAAATCTTCTAAATATGTCTTTAATTATGTGAATATAAAGCGATCAAAGACCAACATTAATAACACTTTGAATTGAACACCACTAAACTGTGAATAAGTCATCGTCAGACATGTATCACGTTTAGTGCGTTAGATTACCCAATCACCTAAATGTATTATTTGAATTCTATCAGACTAGAACTTTGGAAGATACCGATTTGAGTGAAATAGTAACTAGCACGTAAGCCGTTATCGTTATGGACTCGGTAGACATTATCTCGGGTCGATTTCCGCGAAATAACTATTCAAGGCAAAAGAAAATAGCGGCTTTCCTCTAGTAAAAAAGTATTGTTAAAATCCCTCTGCGTAAAATTGAGGTTGTGAGAGGCCTGTGATGATATTGAGGCCGTTGATGAAGGGATCAATCTCAAGGCATGGTCTGATGTACTAATGTATCACGATCTATTAGAGCCAAATTTATAGTAGTAGGCCAGCGACAACCTACGTTAAGAGCTCTTTTCAGAGCCACCATCTCTGTTCAGAGGGAAGGGGGAAATCCATCTGAACGGCTCTTTTCAGAGCCACCAATCTTTCACAAGTAGGAAAGGGGCACCTACTCTCAAATCATCGGACAAGGGCAGCCCAAATGATGATAATAATAGAGAAGTGGCAATCTATATGTTTTGCTTAATATCATAATAAATTGGTCCTGAAGAAGTCAGAGCTAACGAAAGCTTGACGCTTTTAAACTTAGCCGACGGTGAACCCGTTAAACTCTTACCCGTGGGTAAGAGCCTATCGCACAATTTGTATCACGATCAATTCATTATTACCGGGATCAATTACTATTGAAATAATAACTATAAGGAAACACGGATACAATAGGCGTCATTCAATTGTTAATAATCGATTTGTATGTGGTAGTTGAAATTAGGACGTATAATATTAAACCAAGCCCAGACCAAAAATAAAACATCAGTATGATGAATGAATGCAAGGGTCGAGATGACCTCATATTAAATAAGGTTATATACCCATCAGGCATATTTGTTCTTCACTGAAGATTTAATGATCCATTGGCAATCCCACAATGCATCGGTTACTATTAATAAACAAATACATACCAATGAATTATCAAACGAAGGACAAATAATCTCACGCCGGCCCAACCCAAAGGCCTAAACAAATTCTCAATGTTGTAAAGTATAATCCGGGATACCTCCTTCAAGATTCTGGTGAAATTCTTGAAATATATAATGTAAACTCGGAGATGTAAAAGTGAAGTCAAGTGTCGTGTATTGTGTATTGAACCCATTACTTTCAAATAATGCTACTATAATACTAGGCTACCCTGGTTAGCTTTGTTAAGTATTTGTAATGAAACTGGAAGTGTGTATGGAATGGGTAAGAAAATGGAAAACGCCTTCCTATGAAACCCGATTACCTGATGGTTCATAAAGCCTATCCCAAAATGGGTACATTCCCAAGAAAGGTGTGGTTGTCCTCGTTTGGTACCCTGTCAAAATATGCGACCATTGTTTAAAACTAGGTTATTCAATTGGTCACTTGTGGACATATACTATAGCATAACGATCCTATTTATAATAATAGATACCCAGTGTGCAGTAACATGTTGTGACGTTTTTGCGTTTTCAGTATCTTAGCTCTTTAACTCAAGTCTCAATTCTATTATTTTCTGTATAGTTTCTACAGGTTGACACCTCCCTGGTTTCTATAATATGCTCACTTCTAATTTATGGTTACCTATCCCCTTATATTATAATCCGCTTCAACCCTTAGCCAGTTAATCATGTTCTCATTACATATTCTTGTATTGTAGTTGCAGTATACACTTGACCGTATGAATAGTGTGATTGATTACAATCAATATCAGTTGAAATTCACGTCTACTGTAGATAGCAATGGCGTAATACCTGTGGTGTTAATCAATTAAACCGTCTGAGCGCAGTTCAATGTGGGGTTTTATGTATAAGTGTTAATCAATTGAAACGTCAGAGAATAGTTCAATATGGGGCTAATTACGTTGTATTATCCGACGGTGACTGGTGTCTATCATTTTGAAGTCGTCATAGTTAAAAAGTAAGATGTCCATTGCCTTCACCTTCAGCATGTTCAGACATACTTTTTAGCGTATTTCTGCATACCAACCTCCTAAAAGTCCCGTTGTCCTAAAATTGAGATGGTCTTTAAACTATCCAATCACTGGACTTATCGTTATTCCATTTTGTCCACCAAGAGTTTATAGCATGATGGGTGGGTTTAAAGGGTCATAAAGCTTGAAAATAAGTGACTTCTGCTTATGAAGTCCTGCATAGACCAACTATTCTAATGGTTATTGAGAGAAAAGAATGACAGTAATAGTAATAAACCGGGTTCTTTACAGTTCCAAGTAGTGGTATTTATTTATACCAAATCTAAAACAGTTGATGAATAATTTATGAAAGTTACAAAAACATTTGCAATGAAAATATTCTATCTAAAGTGGGACGCAAATATATTATGGATTATACAGGATCAACATCCTCACTAACCGAAGGTTGCCATGAATGCATAGGCATTTATTATTGAAATTTGATCAAATTGTGAAACACTTTTTGGGTCAGAACTAGTATCAGTCCCTGAATGCATATTATGTATTTGAACGGAAACTGGCAGATTCCTCTAATAAACATTCTAATAATATAACAAATAATTGTCTGTTTTATCTATCAAAACAAAATAGCCCCAATGCTAGCCCTGTCAGTGTCACCTCTTTTAATAAAAGTCAAGTTGTAATGGAATTACGGTAGAAAATATTTAAGTTGAATAGCTTTTTATAAATACATTTCCATAAATAAATAAATAGTAGGCCATACTTCTGGAATTTGACAATGACGCGAAATAGGATTAATAGCACTTAAAACAGGTATATGGTCCCAATTATTAAGCCTTCAATCTGATTATGCGCACCGTCTAAATGCCAACGAATTTATTCCCGTTTCACTTAATATTTCTGTGAGGTCCTTTTATCCCGTGAGAAATGCGAGCAAAAGTATAGAAGTGCTTGAATTTGATTAGGATTTATTAGGTATTTGCCTTTTGTTGATCAAATGGAATAATTATCAGCCAGATCCAATGACTTCTTAACGACTTAACAGTAGATTGCGTAAAAACATTTTTCACTGACTGTGCATCAATAATAACACTTTTTTTAAATTTATAATTGACATGCGAAAAGCTATACATTGTTACAAAGAGACAATTTTCACGATAAAAATAGTAATTACGTATGCATGAAAAGTTTACCTCTTTGAGAAAAAGGGGTCGAAGTTTCAAACCATCGGCCTAATACTCCACTCCTCTGTTGACCCTGATATTTCAGGTACAGTACAAAGACCTATTACGCCCAAAAGTGGCATACATGTAATAGGCCGACTATTATTAGATACTAGTACGAGTAAACTTACTTTTAACCATAATACCTTGTTATGACGGCATCGCCGCCCCCATCCCCACAAAAATAAATGTAAACATAAATAAAATAAATAAAAACATGAAATAAATAAAATAAATACAAACATAAATAAATACAAACATAAATAAATACAAACATAAATAAAGTAAATAAAAATAAATAGATAAATCAAAAATGAATCAAAAAAATGTAGGCCTAAAGACCTTCCAGCAATTTATTCAAAAGATAGTCTTACTCTTACCATGAAATATTGTCGATATTCATGAAATATTGTCGATAAATAAATAAATAAACAAATAAATAAATAAGTGAATATTAATAGTTACAAAGTAAATAAACTATGCCCTGTTAAATTTGAAATAGCCCAAAAACCATGTGACCTTCTGAATAAGAAGGTGTCCTAACAATAATATTAACTTTTGGTTGAGGTTGTGAAGGATTGTTCAAAAATGAAGCAAAATAGCATTTGGTTAACTTTCAATAATGACGCAATTTGAGGTCTCTATAATATAGTATATGAACTTGGACTATGCTCAGGATGAGACAGCCATAAGGAAATACATTGCTTAAAGGGGCATTAAGAGATGTGGTGGAGGCAGGGCCCTCAATTACAAAAATATATGATAACAACTGGGATTTGTATATTTTTACAATTGTATTACATGTATGAACTTATAAGGATTAAGAAAAATCAGCCCTCTTTGTACAACAAAACGTCTATCGAAAAATGCTGGTAGAGCCGCTACCAGCATTTTACATGGTTAAGGGTGGTATTCCAATGCTGGGTTTTGTTTTAGAAACAACAATAATGGCAATTTTTAATGTTTATCTTGAATTCTGAAGTAAATTATTTAAATTAATTTTTTTTAACATGACATTATGTCCCTTTAAATTACCAAGATTAAAGAAAGAAACTTAAATTATTAATATCCACCAGTTAAGAACATCTGAAATAGACGTGGATGATAGAAATTACGTTTAAAACACACTAATGGAGAGTTCAATCAGCAGCAAACTCCTTCATCTATTTATTTACCATCGCATTTTAGAAGACTACACCCTTAAAAAGCTGTCTAATTTTAGGGGTGGATCACAAATCATAAAATCAATGATTCATACTTAGAAAGTCAGTGAATATTTACTTTAGTTTCATAGGTCATCAAGTCAGATTGACAGCAAGTTTTTAATTCACTTTTATATTATAATATTACATATTGATAGAAGCATAAGTCCTTACGCAAATATCCAAAGCCACGATCTGTGTCACATATGAATCACGAATGCACCATTCAATACTGGGCAAACATTAACTCATTCATATTTAACTACATTTGCAAAATTGATAAAAACATTAAACGCAATTTCATTTTCAAACACACAGCAAGTTTCAGATTATTAAAGATGTCCTGTATTTAACGTAAATGAAATCGCAATACAATATTGAGTCCACGGTTAGAGTCCGGACCCTGATCGTAATATTCAGACTTTCTTATGAAAGAAGTGGGTGGGGCCGGTCGACCGGCACGACTTATCGCAAGTGGTTCAGAGTTGAATAATCAAAACCGCATCAACTGGGCTCAATGATCAAGTTTTACAACTTTCACTTTCTCAACGATCAAAGCGCGATTTTTGATTTCTGACAATTGGCTCAGTAAACAAATTAACAGCAATAATACATCCGAATCCGAAGGCTTGATATCTCATCAACTCGTAGCAGTTAAAAATCATTTTCAAACTGATCCAGGTAGTGAAGTTATATTTGAATTTTCATAATAAGACACGTGTATTAAATAGGTTAACGATCCTCAGATGTACGCAGTATTCCACTCTGTTGATAAGACATAAATCATGATGCACATTAAATAAATGATCAACTTACTGTTTGTACGGGTTTGGCCGAAGTTCTAGCAGCAATTGCATATAAGAAAACCGTTAAAACGGCTGCAAATTTCCGCCTCGTTTCCATGACTTCCATTTAATGTGTTACGATACGAGAGAGGACAGTCGAAACCAGCTCAACTGCTCGCCCAGATAAAAAATTCTAAAAGAGAAGAGGTCTTTTGGTCCACTCGACTCCAGTTGAGGTGAGCTCCGGGTTTGAATGGAGCCTTATCCGAGGTTACATAACACAAAGCACTGATCAATTCATATTAAAATTCTGTATTGGAGGGCTCTCCACTTATCCGCAAATGCAAACATTTGCAAACGAGGGGAAGCTTAAATGAAAGTGGTTATTGGAATGGAATTATTCAACAGACCACCGCAACTTTATTGAACTAGTAAAATCCCTTATTTGATCTTTCAAGTTCGTATTCAACACAAAGTTTGTCCGAGCAGTGTGTTTTAGAGTATGATATGATTTAACTTCGCTTTGGATGGTGTGGCGGTTTGAAAATGAATGGCCAACTTAAATATTGGAATTCGATTTTAGACATCTTAGCCGAGCTATCCCCCTGAATGTAATGGTTTAACCCTCATCTTTTGTATGAATGGAAGATGCGGAAAGGGAGTAGGCGGATCGATGGCATTATGAGTATTTTAGACTCCAAGGTTATTCAGTTGAGGAGTGTTTTGATGGTCGTCATTGTATATAATATAGGTCAGAAGAAAATTAGTTCATGACATTTTGGGATATATATAAAAGATCAAAAGATGACCTATAAGCAAAAGTTTGCGAGTGAAGAATGACCTATCAATTGTATTGTTTACAGGGGTGGCAATCATCTTAACTTTGAATTAAGAGGATTTGTGGATTACTCAACTTTATAAATCCTAAGGGTGTTTCCGTCAGGTGACCCATTTAGGCTGATAATATTATGACACACTTATAATACGAATTCGATGGAAAGCCTTTGAACCAGTAGTTTGAACATGGACTTATAAGTCCATGGTTTGAACGAGAGAAACCGTCTATTACGTAGGAGTCTGGGGTAGAAATTTGCCGGGTCGATTGATTTTTTTTGGGGGGATTGCTTGCTTTGTATTGGGTTTCTTTTGTTTTTGATCATGTGTGTTTTGTCTGGTTTGTTTATTTTTGCTCTTTTTAATTAAACATTAACAGGAGATGGTTTCATTTTGTTTTTGTTTATTTGTTTTCTTTTGTGTGTATGGTGTTTAAAGGGGCATTAAGAGATGTGGTGGAGGCAGCGCCCTCAATTACAAAAATATATGATAAAAACGGGGATTTGTATATTTTTACAATTCGTCGCTGTTCTGACATACCGGCACATCACGAAAACAGCGTTTCTTTTGAGAAAATCGTGTTTGAAAATCCAATTTTTAAAAACTTGTTAAAGAGCATTTACATCAAATGTCACTATATCATTGTCAAAGAACACTAATAGATATATACTTATGTTTGTTATGAGCATGTTACAACAACAAATTGCAATTATTAATTAGGAGTAATTATGTCATGAAGTCATGTGCCGGTATGTCAGACAGTCCTACAGCGATATGCCAGTGATATGCCGGTATGTAGTTACACGGTGGTATGGCAGAATATCGTGATGTGCCGGTATGTCAGAATACAAAATGAGGTTTTCATGCCGGTATTATGTTAAAACCCTGGCATATGACACTAATTAGTGCGGTATCTCATTAATTAATTACCTCTTTGTCTCAATTTTTTTGGAGAATAAAGAGTTTCACTTGTAGATCATAAAATGCAACTTAACTCATTTTGCCCAAAATGGCACATGTGCCGGTATGTCAGAACAGCGACGAATTGTATTACATGTATGAACTTACACCTATAAGGAAGGATTAAGAAAAATCAGACCTCTTTGTACAACAAAACGTCGATTCAAAAATGCTGATCTCCGCTAGATCAGCATATTACGTCAGACAGTATTCCCCTGCAGCACGCGTGATAAATATCGTGAACCATATAATTTTGCATAAAGGGCGTTTTTTTCAATAAATAGCGATGGTATTGTTTTAATCAAGTTTTGCTGTATTTTTGTTAGTAGAAACAACAATAATGGCAATTTTTAATGTTCATCTTGAATTCTGAAGCAAATAAAAAATGTCAACACCACTTAATGTCGCTTTAACAAGTACAGGTTGAATCAAAAAGAAAACCAAATCCGTGACGCGTGCTTTGTCCGAACCTTTCCTCAAATTCTCCCCAATTTAATAGAACTTTACAAAATACAACCTTCCCCTTCAATAGCATGCTAGTCTTATGGTCTGATGCATTAAACCCTTATGCACCGATAGAGGGCTCACTCACTGTGACTGCGGCTCACTCAGGGCTCACCCATTGTGACTGCTCCCCATAAGACTGCTCCCCACCCTCTGATGCCCCGGAAAAAGCAATGGGGTGGTTCTCGGATGCCAGCGGTTTTTGGCATGGCGAAGTATCAGAGGGTGTTGTTCGATTGTGTGACAGTGAAATTACACACGGTCACATACAAAGTGGATACTATTACTAGCATGCCGGTCGCGGTATGACACAAAAAAGTTTGTCTGAGAAGAAACCTGAAAAAAGGCAATGCGGAATGCGATTTTTAAAAAGTAAAAAATGCTATGCGAAATGCGATGACTTTTTTTAAACATGAGACGGGCTCTGCGAATGTGAAGCAAAAAAAATGAAGCTGATATAGTACTTCACAATGTGAAATTAATTTGAAGAAGCATAGTCCAATAAATCACTGGCTCGGGTCAGTTCTTTTTCTTGAGTTTAATAAATATGTTTTAATATGGTAAAAAACACCATTCCACGTCACAACTTGGCTCACCATTTCCAAAAGTTTAATAAGAAAAATAATCGAAAATCGGGGGGGGGGGGGGGAGTTATGCGGTGAAATGGCGCGGTCCTTCTGAGACAAACTTGCTTCTTTTTATTTGGCCTAATGTAACACAAATAATCACCATAGACGTAACCCCCCCCCCCCCCCCCCCCCCCCCGTCCCGATGTTATGCATGATAAATGCTCACCGTAAACAAGGTTAATAGAAATGTCTAATTCAAATTAAGCTAATTTCAGGCGATTTTTACAATTACAAATTTTACAATTCGCGCGCATTTATCTACACATATTTTTCGCGCGCTTCGCTCGCATTTTCCCACCATTATTCTTTTCTTATCCCCAATTTTTTTTGGATGCCGGTGCCGCCATTTTACAATGCACATATCTGCCATTAATAATATAGGAATAACTGAATTGAACGAAAATAAAAATAAGCGTCTTAAAGGGGCATTAAGAGATGTGGTGGAGGCAGCGCCCTCAATTACAAAAATATGTGATAAAAACTGGGATTTGTATATTTTTACAATTGTATTGTATGAACTTACACCTATAAGGATTAAAAAAAAACAGCCCTCTTTGTACAACAAAACGTCGATTCAAAAATGCTGGTAGAGCCGCAACCAGCATTTAATTTACATGGTTAAGGGTGGTATTCCAACATATTTAAAACATGGTTTTAATCAAGTTTTGCTGGGGTTTTTTTTAAAAGTAGAAACAACAATAATGGCAATTTTTAATGTTCATCTTGAATTCTGAAGTAAATTAATTAAAATTTCAAAAAAATCAACATGACATTGTGTCCCATAACCCTAACACTCCCGGTGGATTTTCCAACGAAATTGTTTTCAAGCAAAAAAAACACACACAACAAGAGGTGCCACGCCCCGGGGTTTGAACCCACGACCTCTCGGTTACAAGTCCAACGCTCTACCAAGTGAGCCACGGGGGGAGCTATGCTGGGCGAGTGTATTCGCGGCCAGCTATGTAGCCCGGGGCCATTATTTCACCCAAAAACCTCAGCGGCAGGTGGAACCGACAGGCTGGGAAATGGGATTTCATGGGGTGTGGGGCTGTAAGGGTTAAGCTTCGCCGTTCGAAATCAGTGTACTAAAGGCCGTGAGTGACCGATTTCAGTTCTAGAAATGACACTACTTTATTGTAGATTTAACACTTGAGTTCGTATAGTGACACGAAAAAAAACCTCATTATAAAAGCACCGTATTCTATGATCTTAGATCATCTATTCTCATTTCATAATTACGTTCCGCACTATGAACGATAACTAAATCACAATTATTTGTAAAATTTTAAAACTCATAACGCATTATATCGGTAGGCCTACATAGATAGGGCGTATTTAGGAATTTTGAAGAGGATCTATAATCATATATTCTACAGGGTGTTTCTAAAAAGGAAACTGGGATTGTGAGTTAATATACAGGGTGAGTCAGGAGGTACTTCATTTAGAAAAGGTTAAATCACGTACGAACATTTCAACAGTGAATATTAAAAAACAATAAACATCGATAAAGTTTCCTAAAGATTATTTAGTTAGCTTTCATTCGATCTTTTTGAACGGGACTGGCTTTAAAATGTCACTTTACTTTTGAAAGTTATTTATTTAAAAAAAAACACCTTATCGATAGAATGGCAGTTAGTACCATAAACATGATAAAATGCCATTCGATATTCGAGTGGACGGATTGGTGTTTTCGTTCACATCTTTTGTATTCACTTTATGAATTTCTATACAAATTGAAGCTGTATGTTAGTACTCGAGACACTTTTTGTAGGCAAAACACTGTTCATCCAGAATTGGTAATTGATAAGTCCTTGGTCGAAACTACACAGTAACTATAAATTTATCATAATATTGATGTTATTGTATAAATTTATTGTGTATCATAGAATAAAAAAAATAAAAAAATAAAATAAAATAAAGATACCCGTAATTGTGATGGTCAGTGGCGTAACTAGCAGGGGGTGGGGTGGGGGGGGGGGGGGGGGGGGGGCAGCGCAGGGGTTAGTTCATGAGTTAGTTCATGAGTCCCTTGCTCAAATCATTCCCCCTCATGCCCCCCCCCCCCCCCCCCCCCCCCCCCTCAATGAGATCAGGAAAATCCGTGAGACCCGAATTAGCAACATGGTACAAGTTACTATAACGATTATTAAAATCAGAATGACTACATAATGACTGAACATCGCACATTTTGGGACAACAGTGTACCGTTTTTGCTGCAAATGTGTTTCCTTATGAAAGTGTTGTGTCCCCCTCCAAAAACGAAAACCACAGCTAAAACAAAAACAACCAACAACACCAAACAAAACAAAACACACCACAATCAATGATTTCCTATACCTATAGTGCAACTTTGCTGTTGTTATGTACGGTCATTGAAATCGCCATAACTTTAAAAGTATCCATTCGATTTTGTTGAATGAGGTATCAAACCGTGGAGAAGTAATTTGCTCATTTAATTGGGAGCTCTTAATACTGAAATAATTAAGACATTATTTGTTGGATGATAATAATTCGCTAACATGATTTCTATCGCATAACCAAAGAAGAAATATTATTAGGTGATGATCAGGGAGTCTATTGGTATAATTCTTATCGGAATTCTATAACTCTAATGATTATCCCCTATCCATTTCCCGCATTATAATAATTCATCAGGGTCAGCGTAAATTGCCCTCTTTTATCGACGCAGAAAGGAGCAAGTGAAGCATGTACTTTGATTTCAGTGAAAGTTATTGAAATGAGTGAAGCTATATAACATATGAATATAATTTTGATGATAAAACGATGGTTTAATAACGGGTTTATATAATAGTGTTGTGTATAATCCATGGGGCCATTAGACCTGTTTCAGGGTTATCGGGAGGGTTATTCATTCAATTCAATGGGGTCGTGACTTTTTGAAGGTAAAATGTACTTTTTTTTCCTGGAGAAAATCCGTCGAGATTGTACTGCTTTTTGCCCCCGTTAAATGGAATCACAATGAATAACCGCGGGTCATTTCTTTATAGAATGAATACATGGATTACATACTAGTATACGGTGATAGCCTGTTGCTACTAATTACTAATTCAATGTCCCTATCACTCTGTGTAGTCTACACAGAGTAATAGGGACATTGAATTAGTAATTAGTAGCGACGTATGTAACACCTCTGGACTTGCAACAGTCCCGGGGAACGTGACATCAAAATGTCATGTCAATGTTGCGCCTGAGAGCAGTAAAATGATATGACCCCCTAAAATGAAGAAGTTATCCATCTAATGGATTAGCTGCCATCTTGTCGTCGGGGGTTAAGATTTTTCAGAAAGAAGACACGCCTGTTCTTGGAATATAGGCCAATTTGGTAAAACGGTTCATGCGATAATTTGGACGTTCACGCACCACCAATCTCCATTTATGTACATTTTTTTCTCTCGCTCCATACAAACACAATTACAAAATGTCCTATTTTGAACAAGTTATGTATATGAATTCTTAAGGAAACTATCAAACAATGATATTTTCCAAGGGGTGTACTTTAGATATCCAAGGTGGAATATATATAATAGGGATTTGTTTTGTACGTTGGGTTTATCTGTTTTCTCAAAATAGCAATGTAATGTTTATCAGTGGCGTAACTAGACTTTTTCATTTGGGGGGGGGCAAGAAGGGGCAGTGACTTGAAATGGGGGGCTCGTAAGATTTGTTGAGTAAAGTGATGCGCGCGTAGCGCGCGAAAATGTTCGACTTTACAGCTACTTTTTGGACAATTGAGCTACATTTTGGCTCTAAACAAGCTTGTACCAAAGAATATTTCATTTTGGGAAGACATATGCGCGCGTAGCGCGCGAAATTTTGTGATATGTGTACTTTTGACCATCATAATTCCATGATTCCTTTCGTCAAATGAACCGACAGTGCCAATCTCAACCGACACGATGTCATTATTGGGGGGATTGGTGTGTACTTTGTTTGTAAATTTCATTTACAGCCGTACTTGATTTCATTTGGGGGGGCAAGCGGGGGGGCAAGGGTTCCAAGTGGGGAGGGCTCCCGCCCCTGCCCCCCCCCCCCCCCCCCCCCCCCCCACCCCCCCCCCCCCCCCCCCCCCCCCCCGCTGGTTACGCCACTGATGTTTATATCACTTCTTTATAGGCCATGTCCTGATAGTGGTTGATTTTTTCTTCTTTCTTTTCTTTCTTTTAATTTGTGTGAGTGTAAAAACTTCCCCTCTCCCCCTAAGCGAGAATCTTGTGTAGATGTTGAGTCGCCCCTCTCGAGTTCGTTCAATAATGGACATTCTATTTGATTTGGCTACGGGTTGTGAGGGAGGATGTGAAAACATAGCACGATTTGTGTGTAAAAGTTGAGTCGCCCTCTCGAGTTCAATAATAGAAATTCTATTTGAGCTGGCTACGGTGGTGTGTAGGGTAGGGGGTTGGGTACCGCGCCATTTTGCGATATTTTGCGAAACGGTCGTGGTTATCACGTGATACGTATCGTTGAAAAAATAATTTACACTGTTTTAACGAAATGCACTGTGGGATTGTATTACCAGCCTAACTCAAAGAGGTCGCAAACTTGCTTACAATTGTATATTATTAGCCTAGCTATAACCAAGCTAAAAGTGACCTCTCTCTGAATGTATCTCTATAAAGCCCGCCCTCTATAGTTTGTTTCATCCGTGTACAACTATGTTTTGGCCAGAATGTTTTGGCCAGAAATGTCGGTATACTTTAATCTAAGTATATAAAAAATAGTTGGTGTGGAGGGTGATCTTGAAATGTCAAGTACTGGGTTTGATAATAGACGCGGTTGCGGTGGACGCGGTGAAATTTCGCCAGGATTATGAAAGACGTGGACGCGGTGAGAATTTTGCTGATATAAAAAGACATGGACGTGGTGGCCGCTACCCCCTTCACTTTTAATTATACTGTCCCCTTATTTCGGCATTTATAGATTGAAGCCCGCCCTAATTTTCGCCAGAATTATGAAAAGACGTGGACGCGGTGAGAATTTTGCTGATATATAAAAAGACATGGACGAGGTGGCGCTGCCCCGTCATCTTAAGGTCTCTTGAGTTCGCTTGAGGTCGCTATTTATTTAAACGTGAAGAGTGACACCGCCCTCTATTAGTTTTAATGACAATATACTGCACGACATGTGGAGATCGCTTGAGGTCGCTCTGATGGTATTGGTGTGTACCAGACGACGGTGGCTACGAACGGCCGTTAATTTTGAATTTCCGTTGGTTTCAATGTAACAATGGATTTTGATTATATGACCCCATAAAATTCATCATAGGTTAGAAGAAAATTTTTCCAATCCAAAACCGTTCGGGATGGCTAATCATCCCAATTGTAAATGCTATTTTTTGAATTTAAACCGTTGTTAAGCGGTCGTCCCACTCACTTGATCAGGTAACCTCGTTCGCATATTTTAACCTGAATACTCGTGAATACGCCTATGTCCAGCGTCGTCTGGTGTGTACAGATGACGCTGGACATAGGCGTATTCACGAGTATTCAGGTTAAAATATGCGAACGAGGTTACCTGATCAAGTGAATGGGACGCCCGCTTAACAACGGTTTAAATTCAAAAAATAGCATTTACAATTGGGATGATTAGCCATCCCGAACGGTTTTGGATTGGAAAATTTTTCTTCTAACCTATGATGAATTTTTTGGGGTCATATAATCAAAATCCATTGTTACATTGAAACCAACGGAAATTCAAAATTAACGTCCGTTCGTAGCCACCGTCGTCTGGGTGTGTAGGGCATTACAGACTTTGGCCAAAACATCATCGATAAAAAAACACCATAGAAAGTAGATTTAGATACTTTTACATAGAGAAATATCATGTTGATATTTGATATAGTTTCACTACCGAAAGGAGGTGATACTGTAACATAGGCAAAATGACAGAAAATAGTTTGGATAATGACTCTTTTGTTTGTTAGTCAAATGTTCTATTGAATTGCAAGTTATTCATGTGAATGTGATTAAGTAATTACAATGTTCCATTATTGTTCACTCTCAATGAGGGTGAAGTTCACTCTAAATGAGTGAAATTCACTCCATATATATTCACTCTTTTTTCACTCCAATGGAGTGATCACTGTAGGCACTCTTTTTTGGAGTGAAAATTCACTCGTTCCTGGAGTGAACAAAATTCACTCTTTTTGGAGTGAAAATGGTTCCACTCTTTCAAGGAGTGACTTTCACTCTATTAGAGTGATCACTGTAGGCAATCCTTTGAAGAGTGAATATTCACTCCATTAGAGTGAAATTTCACTCTTTTACATTTAGAGAGTACCGTACATACTATTCTGGAGACCATAGCACCGTGTAGTAAACGAACAAATTGTGATATTTATGGGCCCTTTTTTTTGGGGGGGGGGGGGGGGGGGTTTACTATAAAGACCTTGACTTACTTACTTGACTTAGGGCGGATGATTTTTCCGAACCACAATGCCTCTCCAGATCTTCCTATCCAACCTAGCTGTCTTGATTTCTTCCACCTGCAGTCCTGTATCACGTTTGAGTATGTCAATGTAGGTCAGGGCTGGTCTACCACGCTTTCTTGCTCCGTGCTTTGGGATCCAATGTATAAGTTTGTGTACAAGCTCCTTGGACCCTCTGAAGCAGTGTCCAGCAAATCTTGCTCTGCGTTCTCTGATCTTGTCCGAGACTTTTGGCATGTCCCCATACAGGTCCTTATTTGTCACATGCTGACTCCAGTTGATGTTGAACACAGATCTTAGCATTCTAGTGTAGCATCCATCCAGTTGTTTACCAAGCTTTGGGGTGACTGTCCATGCCTCACATCCATAAAGGAGGACGGATTCTACTGTAGCTATGAACAGTCTTTCTTTGAGCTTTCTGGATAATGATTTAGCCTTCCATAGCTGACTAAGTTTGCCACAAGCTCTCCATGCAGCTGCTTTGCGTGTTTTGATGTCCTTTTCAGTGTTGTTCATCCAGGCTCCAAGGTATTTGAAGTCTTCCACTTTATCAAGGCGCATGCCTTCACTTGTGGTAATTACAGGTACTTGCGTCTGGTTGAAGGACATGTACTTCGTCTTTGCAGCGTTCATTTTGAGCCCAACTCTTCCCACTGAAGTCTCCACTCTATTGAGTAGTGATTGCGCTTGAGACACTTCCTCAGACAACAGTGCAATGTCATCAGCAAAGTCTAAGTCTGTTACTACGGTTGGTCCTATTCTTCTGCTGCTTCTTTTTGTTAGGTGGAATCCTAGCTCTTCTTCTCTGCCATCTATGGCCTCTCTTAGGGCATAGTCAAGAACAATGACAAAAAGATATGGAGCCAGGGTGTCTCCTTGTAATACTCCAGCCAGTATCTCAAACACTTATGTTTCTCCATCTGGTGATATGACCTTTGCTTTGGTGTCTTTGTATATGTCTGCTATCGCATTTGTAAGCTGATCAGGTACACCATAGGCTTTCAATATTTGCAGCATTCGTCCCTTATGTATTGTGTCAAACGCTTTCTTATTACTAAATAAATTACAGTGTTTTAAATGTGGCACTGAAGTAAAATAATGTTGTTGTGCTTTTTGTGTGCAAAATCCTTCCCCGCTTTAGGTTATAAACTGCGCCAATAAAGTATCTAAACACTTACAAATGGTCAGATTTGTCGGAACCTGAAATATTATGCAAAAAATATGTAATTAATTCGATTCAGAGTTATCTTCTGCGCATTTTGACATCTCTTTTGTCGCGCTACGATGTTGTTTGGCGGATTTATGGGCACTTGAGTGGCTTTAAGTCGAATTCAAAAGTTGCAAAAGCTCCTATTCACCCCAATTCCAGAAGAGAACTTACACAAGCATCACACACAGACAAAATCAAGACAAAAGACACCAATTTGTTCTGTTTACTTAACCATGACAATTAATGATTGATTAATTATTGATTTATGCCTCCCATCTCTGACCCTTTTGTTTTGTTATTGACAATTAATGCAATTTACCAAGACAAACAAATCATTTATAAAAGGCGGGCAACAATAATGCTGATCTTATTCGTCACAGTACGCCCTTGCTTGAATAGACCTCATTACCAATGGAAGTGAACAAACATGGTGTCAACTGATCATGGGAACTGAAAACATATTTGTCGGCTGCTATTCAAGACCACAAACGGCAAAAGATGACTTTGATCTACTGCACGCTAGCCTCACTAAAATTAAAAAAGAGGTGAAATTGCCCTACATCATTTTAGGAGGAGATTTCAACATTCCCAACATAACATGACATGGACTGACGACATTATTGAACCCCACGGTGCCCTTCAAGAAAACATCATGACTATAGCAGACGACTTCAACATGGACCAACTTGTCACATTCCCAACACGTAGAAACTCCAATGGAACAAAGAACACCCTATATAGATTTATGTTTTACTATACAAGACCATCATATGTATCCGACGTCCGCCCTCAAGCACCCATAGCTGACCACACCATTGTCATGGTACTGCAACCCGTGGACCAGTGCAAGTAAAAACACCTAAAACTGTGCACCTCTGGAGCAAGATTGACGAGCAAGCTTATAAAAAGAGCGCCCAAGAATTCTCGGATGGCTTCCTCAAAAACAAGCCGGAAGACAGAACAGTGAACGAAAACTGGTGCTCATTTAGAGACACTGCCATCGATCTTGTAAAGAAACATGTTCCAAGCAAGCAAGTTAGAGGAAAATACCGACCACCATGGTTCACCCAAACACATAAAAGACTCTGCAGAATGAAAGAACGCTACTACCTCAAGGCAAAACAACAAGGAGGACAAAAATGCTGGGACAAATTTAATAAAGTCCGCAAAGAAGTAGAGAAAGCGCTCCGTAAGGCAAGCAGAAACTATGTCGCAGATCTATCCACTTCTGAAGATACAAAGAAGTTTTGGAGTTACATAAGATCACGTAAAAAAGACAACGTTGGTATCCAAACCCTCAAGACTGGTTACAAGACAATCACTGACAACCAGACCAAAGCAGATACACTTGCAGACCAGTTTAAAGCTGTATTTGCACAAGAAGACCCCATTCTTCCTGATCTCCCAGGTTTCACACCACTAAATAACGTCTGGCCCTACCCCCTTTGAGGCAAAAGTCCAAAACCGGCCCGTTTCTATGCCGAAACGGGAGACCTATTGTAAATTACAGTTTAAAATTAGGGTATTTACTGCAAGTTATGGCGAAATTAATATAGTGTGAATTTTGACAGACACATCAGCGTTCTTCAGGTCCAAAAAAATTGATGCAATGATGATTTTTTAATATTTTAACAGAGACATTTGTGTTCAGGTCATTTCCGGTATCTGACGCAATAATCTTAATCAACAATTGCGTGTGACCAGGAAAACTCAACTCGTACTTTTTGAAAAGGCTCTAGCTCAAAATTATGCCGGTTACCCCCCATATATGAGTTGTTGAGTTAGTAGTCATGGCTTTCATCTTCAAGTTGAAACCAAATTTCAAGTTACCAGTTTCTTATAACGTCAAGAAATATCCATTTTAAAAGTGTGCATTTCACGTGTAACCCTATGGGAGATGTATTTAGTGGTGTGCAACCCCCAAGCAGTCCATTTCCTGACATGCCAGAGATCGATGTAACCGTAGAAGCAGCGAGTGGAAAAGCTACTATGCACATTAAAAACAGACAAGGCTGTTTGTTGGTCCAGATGCCATCCCAAATGCATCCCTGAAGACGGCAGCAAAAGAGCTGACACCAGCCTCCAATTTATCTTCAAACAAAGTCTTAACTCGAGTGAGCTCCCGGAGGATTGGAAGCGTGCAAACATCTCCCCGATATTCAAAAAAGGCTCCAAATCTGATCCTGCAAATTATCGACCAATCTCATTGACCTGTGTGTGTTGCAAACTGTTAGAGCATATCGTGGATAGTCAGATGATGAAGTTTGTATCAAAGCACGCCATCTTCTCAGATGCTCAACATGCATTTAGAAAATCAAGATCATGTGAAACACAACTCATCACCACTCTACACGACCTAACTTCAAACCACGACAACAACCAGACCACAGACATTGCCATACTCGACTTCAGCAAGGCATTTGATGTTGTACCCCACCAACGCCTCCTTCAAAAGCTCAGTTATTACGGGATACGAAACCAACAGCTCGGATGGATAAAAGTTTTCCTTACCAACCGAACCCAGAGGGTCGTCGTAAAAGGGAAAACCTCACCCTGGGCTCCAGTCCTGAGCGGCGTCCCACAGGGTACTGTATTAGGCCCCCATCTCTTCATACTCTTTAAACGACATCACCGAGTCAGTAACCTCAACTACCAGGCTATTCGCTGACGACTGCATCATGTATAGAACCATCAACTCCACTGATGATGAAACATCTCTTCAGAATGACCTCAATAGACTGGTCGATTAGTCGCACAAGTGGGGCGTGGGTTTCAATGCATCCAAATGCTCAACTACAAGATGCTAGGCGAAACTCTCGACGAAGTCCAAGAAGACAAATACCTTGGGGTGATGATACAAAACAACTTAAAGTGGGATAAGCAGTCAAGCTATGCAGCCAGCAAAGCTACTAGGATGCTAAATTCCATCCAAAGAAACTTCCACCAATGCTCAAGGCTCACCAAGGAGAACCTGTATCACACCTTCGTCCAACCACATCTTGAATACGCCTCTGCTGCTTGGAATCCTGGCACCAAGAAAAACCAGAGCTCCCTCTAAAAAGTCCAACGTAGAGCAGCAAGGTTTGTCAAGGGAGACTTCAGTTACGAGTCCAGTGTTACGGAGATGTTGAAACATCTCGGATGGAACTCCATCGAGAGCCGTAGACAGACACAACGCATCACTACATTACACAAAATCCTTAAGGACCTCATTGACATTGACCAAGACCACTACATCAAACTGAAACCAGACCGGCCCACGATAAGCATTACTCAGCCTTCCAGTGTGCATCAACACCATTTATGGACTCATTCTTCCCAGAAAGCGTTCGCCTTTGGAACGCCCTACCACAGCAAACCGTCAATACAAAATCCAGTGTGACATTCAAAGATATCGTCCAAAATCCTGATAAACACCCCCCTCCCCGCCCCAACAACTAGCCGTCCATTCTCGCAAACTTCCAGTCATAATCCCTAGCGGATGTTTTTGGAAGTCAACTCTACAAGGTACAAGGTACAAGGTAGGGGCTTTTGCAACTTTCGAATTCGACCTTAAGCCACTCAAGTGCCCATAAATCCGCCAAACAATATCGTAGCGCAACAAAAGAGGTGTCAAAATGCGCAGAAGATAACTGTAAATCGAAATAATTAATTATTTTTTGCATACTATTTCAGGTTCCGATAAATCTGACCATTTATAAGTGTTTAGATACTTTATTGGTGCAGTTTATAAATCAAACACAACTTACTAATAAATACACAAAACAAATAGATATACAAAATGATATACAAAACAAAATGTAAGTAAATAAAAGTATTTAGGTATTTTTATTATTATTATTGAATTCAAATGTTACAAAATTCAAATAAATACTTTTCTTCATCAATAGATTTAAGAATCATGTTAAAGGCATACCATGTGGTCTTTTGTCCAGGTACCAGGACAGTTTATTTTCTGAGGTTGTTTTTTTCGTTCGTAAACAGAATCCCATGGTTTGACACCTTTTAAACACCGTTTACAGTGTTTCCAGTTACAACCGCAACTGTACACATGTGAACACACCCGTCACGGAATGCTTTATGATGAAAATCAAACCAATTTTGAAAAAATCCGTAAAGGTATATTATGTGATCTTTCCATGGGACGCCCTCAACATCGAAAAAAAAATTGAAAGCAGATTTTCTTGCAGATTTACATTTCTGATCATAACTCGTACATACATTCCAAGTTACAGGGCGATACGATTCTTAATTACTTCAAAATCATGGTTTTAGAGTGAAAATAAACTGTCGGATATCCGACAACTTATTTTATTATAGTCTAAATTCACTCTAAAACCATGATTTTGAGGTAATTAGGAATCGTATCGCTCTGTAACTTGGAATGTATGTACGATTTAAGATCAGAAATGTAAATCTGCAAGAAAATCTACTTTCTAAAAAAAAATCATGAATAGAGGGTGCTCTCTGGAAAAGATCACATAATATGCCTTTAAATTGGAAGCAGATTTTGTGATGTTTTCTTAATGGAAAATACAGTCAAAATAGATTTATGAGTTCAGGGAAGTCTTTCCTAATTGTCAAACTTCATTTTAACTGAGAGACAAATAATTATGTGTAAAAATTTGAAAAATATCACATTATAGTCTTATAGACAATAAAACATTAGATTATCTGCACCGGAGATACTCATGTGTTGTTCCATAATGATAATGATTTAGCATGTTAAAGCAATATAATATTGCCTTAACGTACTAAATCATTATGGAACAATACATGAGTATATCCGGTGTAGAAAATCTAATGTTTTATTGTCTATACAGATGTATCAGAATAATCGCAACACTTTGTGCTTAGGATACCCACTGAGAAAAAGAAATCCCCTATCATCCCACAATGTAAACGTAAATAAGAGCTATTCTGGGCAACTCATCGTCCGGTTTGAGCAAGTTTGGCTAAACATTTTGTAAAAAAATGAATAAATACAAAAAAAAAGATAACTTTGTTTCGGAAACCCCAAATTAAATGTACATCGACAGCCATCAATCAATCTGCCGAGAAAATATGTATTAATATCGGTTCTCTGATTAGAATATTTTGACATAATTTATTTACATTTAAAAAGTATAAACACGTAAGTTTGCATATATAACTGTTCCGACACTGGAAGCCCTGTAAATCAATCCTGGAAAAGGCCTGTTTGTTTTTTCAATCGCCTATATTTGTGTACATTTTGCGATGGTTTTTTTAGGTTGCATTTCAATCTTTCCAATGATACCAAGTTTTTAGTAACGTAGCTTCGGCAGTCAGCCACTTGATTGTGAAATAGGGAGGTCCCAATCTGAATGTGCCAAATCGATAACCACTTGCATGACTTGTGCTTTTGAGTATCTCTACACTATATAGTTAATGCAACTCTTCATTGAACAAACAGCGGGCTTCATTCGGTAAGCTTGAGAGCTCACCGCGTTCTCAAGCCAGTGACTGAGCACTGAAACAAAGGATTGCTATGTGGTATTGTTGAAAAGATGAACATTATCAGCTATCCATTGAGCATGTTGAATGATAAGAAACACCAGTATTAACATTATCAAGAAACATTCGAGATATAGATGATTGAGAAAAACATCTTTTTAAGGAGTTCATATTCACACAGTACAAGGATGGCTGCACAAAGGGTATGGGAGCGTGGCCAACGCTACGAGGAAATAGCACAATTAAGAACTTCTGATGCCTGGGACTCTTTGAAGAGTTAACACTTTTCATGCAGGCGTCTGCAGACAACATTTCAAAATTGCACAAAATATTTCAAAATGTCAACATTGTTTAATTTCATTGCCGTATTTAGAATCACCATGAGAAATGTATTGTAATACTAGTACGTACAAACATGGCTAGTTTTGGATCAGTAATCCTTGAGATAGGCATTAAAAGTTGGGAAGGTTTCTAAAAATCTGTTATATATAAATATGGTAAAACCACTAGCCGCGTGAAAAGTGTTAAGAAAACAAACTTTGTGCAGCCCTTCCTACTTATATACATTTAGATTATACTATATTGCACACTTGTCATAGCACCAAAGCAATGCTTTTTACCATGTTTAGTCTTGTTTCACATCCTCAAGAATCAAGATAGTGAGATCCATTCCACAGACGCGTACACAGACCTTCTGTCGTTGTCGCCTACATTTTATACACTAGCGCGTCAAAGGTACGTGCGAGACATGACATAGTGCTAGGATCGACAGGCCTAACACATTCGGTAATGACACAATTGATCACAATTGAAACAATTGATCACAATTGATCACAATTGAAACAATTGATCACAATTGAAACAATTGATCACAATTGATCACAATTGTTCACAATTGATCACAATTGTTCACAATTGATCACAATTGTTCACAATTGATCACAATTGTTCACAATTGTTCACAATTGATCACAATTGAAACGTGTTTGCATATTGAAACTTGGAGTGATCTAGTGATGCCTTCTCATTATCTGCTCATTGGCAACCACTCAAGTTCGGGTGTATTCCGTCATAAGTTGGCTACAATACCGATATATATATAAACTGCTCACAAAAAGTATCGAAACACTTAGAAATGATCCAATATATAACGGCTCGAAAGGGTATGCATTCATCGAAGCAAATAACCAAGTGCATAATTTTGTTCTGCGTATTTTGACACCTCGATCGATGAGATACGATGTTGCGGAGCGGAGTTATTGTCATTTCAATGGTCGTGGGTCCAGTTTCAAAAGTGACAATCTTCCTATAGAAAGAGGTTTGCATTACTGTTTAGAATGATCAGATTCGTGCTTTTCAATAGGGATTAACGATACTTTTTGTGAGCAGTATAGACCAGGGATAGAGTCAGCATTAACCTTTTATACTTATACCTGAAAAATATTCCATCATAGCAACTCGCATCGATGTAAAATGTATTGGAATTCAGGCATTATCAATTCAATTTTCAACCATATTCCCTGATATAGATAATGAAAATCATAAAATTACTGGTTTCACGTGAGTAGCATTCCATCCACTCAGCAATTCATATCCATGTTAATTAAATGTCTGGATGACGTAAGACTGCTCTGGACTCTGTTGCCGAGGCAATGGACACTGATTGCGAAATACATTCTAAGGGATGGTGAAGCAACATGAGTTCCAGCATCAGCTACTTTTAAGAAAGTCATTACTAAAGGCGTCTTTCCGCGCGCGTCTCAAACTGATTGTTAAAGCAAAACACTCCCATGTTTTAACGATACAACGGCTGTCATGTTCCGGATCTCTTATTCATAAAAGGTTACACAAGAGTGCCAAACACTACATACATGACATACCGCATGGTCAGTTAGTGGTAGATACAGCTTTTTCGCAGAAGTGCAAGGTCTATCTTAATAAGTTTTCAGTGACACGGCATTATATGACCATGTAATATAACTTCTGGCAGCTATTGCATTACGTCGTCTTCTTTCCTTTCTGTTTGAAAGTTACACGTTCATGCTTATTATAAAGGTCAACGTCAATAATTCGCGACAAGTCGAATACAACTTAGCCAAGAGTAGCGCTCCTTCCTGGTGGTAAGTTACACATCTTAGCGCTCCTTCCTGGTGGTAAGTTACACGTCTTCTTGTTGGTCAACGTCAATAGTTCGCGACCAGCCGAATACAAAATAGCCAAGAGTAGCGCTCCTTCCTGGTGGTAAGTTACACGTTTTCTTGTTGGTCAACGTCAATAGTTCGCGACCAGCCGAATACAAAATAGCCAAGAGTAGCGCTCCTTTCCTGGTGGTAAGTTACACGTTTTCTTGTTGGTCAACGTCAATAGTTCGCGACCAGCCGAATACAAACTAGCCAAGAGTAGCGCTCCTTCCTGGTGGTAAGTTACACGTTTTCTTGTTGGTCAACGTCAATAGTTCGCGACCAGCCGAATACAAACTAGCCAAGAGTAGCGCTCCTTCCTGGTGGTAAGTTACACGTTTTCTTGTTGGTCAACGTCAATAGTTCGCGACCAGCCGAATACAAAATAGCCAAGAGTAGCGCTCCTTCCTGGTGGTAAGTTACACGTTTTCTTGTTGGTCAACGTCAATAGTTCGCGACCAGCCGAATACAAACTAGCCAAGAGTAGCGCTCCTTCCTGGTGGTAAGTTACACGTTTTCTTGTTGGTCAACGTCAATAGTTCGCGACCAGCCGAATACAAACTAGCCAAGAGTAGCGCTCCTTCCTGGTGGTAAGTTACACGTTTTCTTGTTGGTCAACGTCAATAGTTCGCGACCAGCCGAATACAAAATAGCCCGAGAGTAGCGCTCCTTCCTGGTGGTAAGTTACACGTTTTCTTGTTGGTCAACGTCAATAGTTCGCGACCAGCCGAATACAAAATAGCCAAGAGTAGCGCTCCTTCCTGGTGGTAAGTTACACGTTTTCTTGTTGGTCAACGTCAATAGTTCGCGACCAGCCGAATACAAACTAGCCAAGAGTAGCGCTCCTTCCTGGTGGTAAGTTACACGTTTTCTTGTTGGTCAACGTCAATAGTTCGCGACCAGCCGAATACAAACTAGCCAAGAGTAGCGCTCCTTCCTGGTGGTAAGTTACACGTTTTCTTTTTGGTCAACGTCAATAGTTCGCGACCAGCCGAATACAAAATAGCCAAGAGTAGCGCCAACAACTACCGAAATACATAGATAGACGCTATACGTCATCACTATCAACATCAACGAATAGGACATCGTCACTTGTAGAAAATGGAGAAATGTCTGCAAGAAGTGAGCGCGACTGAGAAAGGATACTCTGTAAAAATGAAACGTTTGAGAAATTCAAGGTTAGTTTTAAAAAGGTTTTTTTAAGTAACGGATATGTTTTGAAACCTCACTTTAATATCATGCGTTAGGGTTTCAATCAAACAGAGAACATATCCTGACGAAGGTAGGTATTGGTCAGATGGGCAAATAACAACGGATGATCTTCATTTATAGTAGTAGTATCACCCAAACATGGAATTGATAAGATTCTAGCTACCAACACTAGGCCTAATTGTGTTCTGCATCGTAACGATCATGATCAAGACTGATCACCACATAAACTCAATCAAAACTTACCTGCTGATATTTATACAGGACCTTATTACCTCCCTGTTATAACCTACCCATGGGTGCGCCTAAAACAATTAGTATTTATGCTTGTACAAGGTCAAAATATGCAACTCCTTCACAATATTGGGATGGGGGTATCAGTGTCCCCATACTTACCTCAGTGATATCTGAGACTAATATTAGTCTCAGGTGATATCCCAAATAGTGAGCATCTTGTTGAGTTGAGTTTTTTAAGGTAGTGTGCACCTAACAACGTGGCATTATTGACTTAAAACATGGCTCTAAAGCGCTGAGCATACTCCGCTACGCTCGAACTCTTTACGCTCTCAAACAAATCCGTATAAAGTAGCTCCACCACAACGATATGACGCAGCCTGATTGATAAACGGTGATCAAGGCTTGCGCTCAGCGTTGGAGCGTTGTGGAGTATGCGAGCCCTTAGGGAAGACATCAAAACTCGACCGGCCGTTGACCGCCGGTTACGGTCGGTTCCGCCCGGTTCTTTCAGGTCAAATGTTTTACTGGTATATGAATATTCACGCATGCAACACTGAACAACCGCCGGTTGACTAATAATGCTGCAACCAGACCAATTTACACTATCAATCTGTTACTTTGCGGTCATAATAGCTCTCTCTATAATCGTTCTATAAAAAACACACCATTCATATACTTTCGGTATTGATTTAAAAAAAGTTAATTGAGCTATAAACAGATTGAAAAAGCCAACCCCAGCGAAAATCAATGGCTGTATTGTACTGGTTGTCAACTGAGACTTGAGAACACATTACTTCAAGACTTTATTGCTCACGCGTGTGACGAGGCGGTATCAACCGGTCGTGTTCACCAGAGTGTAACTATTTGACCTCATTATGTGTGTATATTATAACAGACGACACGTTTTGTGAGAACCGGGCGGAACCGGCCGTAACCGGCGGTCAACGGGCGGTCGAGTTTTGACGTGATCCCTTAATAGCTTTGCCTTTTACATGAGCACACTTACTCTCCTTCTGAATGCTGTTCTACCATTAGAGATCTTTCTGACTGTGTTTCCACTATGCGATGGCGGACATTATTGACTGCATTTCTCGCTAGATTATGGCGAGCAACTTTCAGGCCTTCGTGAAGAAGAGCCAACAAGAATACTGCACAACAAGCACCAACGATACCTGAAGAGAGAGATGATGATAGGCACAATATGTTAAATTGACAGTGTGTTATCGTTTGCCTTATAGTCATGTTGTTATTCTACACTCTTAGAAGGTCAGGATCAAATACATGAGTAGATTTCCGGCTCACTTTGTTTTGATCCTTTAAGGATAATTTTCGGATCGTTTTGATCCGTTTCCAGATAGATATCAACAAACGGATCAAATTCACCTTGATCAACTTTGATCTGATTTCCGGATCAATTCGATGAAACAGTTCATTGGTCAATGAGTGACTGACGTCACCCTTTCGCAAACCGATAGACGACAAGCAGACGATCTTTTGAATTCGGTCGCCACAGTTGAAACAAGGGTGAAATACCGCGGTAAGTTATCCAGTCTAATCTGTAAAATGTTACATGATTTTGTCGGTAAAGTAGTTTTATTTTTTATGTTTGAACATGCTCTATTCTTGTGAACAAATTTCTTGTACCTGACCAGTGCCATCAGTACGATTTTCGGTCAAAATGCTCCTCACAAAATGTCACGATCACTGCGATGTACTAGGCCTACACGATGTAGTAAGCTTACTGCACTCGATATATAGTCTGCAGTGTGCACCCGGGGGTGGGGGCACTCAATCAATATTAGGTTTCACACCAGGCTCCATCAAAAATACCCCCCTTTTTTTGGCCCGGTGTCACCGAAAGACCCTTGCATGCATGCTTGTTTTTACAATCTGTCACCCGATGACCCCCTATGTTTTCACTTTTTCTTTGATTCAGTTTGATCCTGGAGTAGGATCATAAGCTACAGGTACATCCGATTAAGGATCATTATTTTGATCCGTTTCAGTATCATTTGACAGAAATATTTGATCCCATTTCGGATCAAACTTTTTGATCCTGCTTGTCGGATCACTTTGATCCGGAAAGGGTAAGCTCATATGTGATACCGCTTCTGGATCAAAATTGATCCTTTTCGTCTCATATTTGATCCTGACCTTCTAAGAGTGTAGTGTGATTTAATAAGAGTGTCTGGATCCTTCAAATCTAGGGTAGAAACTAAGACTTAGAGTATTAATTGAAAATGTCATGATAACTGCAAATAAAATTGGAAATGCATCTTCATTCTTGATGAACTTATTCGAATAATGATTTCTCGTTTAGTAGCAAAATTTTGCTTTAGACTATAAACCGAAATGCAGTTAAATATGGGGATTGCACAAAAGATACAAAAAGCGCGAGCGTAAATCATGTAAATTGCCCTTCTTAACAATAAAGCGGGGCCAGATTATTATTATTAGATTAAGTGACACGTATTGTGTAAGATAATTCAAACACTATTCGATAGCCTGCACATCGACGAGGAATTGAACAGGTGACCTGAAACGTTTCATGTACATGTACAGTATGTTATTATTGTTGCAACAAGACGAGATTGAATTTGTGATCTCTTTGGAGGGATTCGAACCCGGGTACATGACTTGTGTGACATGCACGCGGTACAATGCACATCATAGGAGTGGTTTTTGGGAATAACCTTACAGGGTCCTATTTCATAAAACTTAAAAGAGTATCCGTCTTAAGTTCATTCTTAACTTAAGAAGAGGTCAGAAGCTATCTGAAGGTATAAGGAATTCTTCTTAAATTCTAAGGTATAAATATTCTTCTTATCCCAAGAAGTGTTTGTTATTCTTAACTTAAGAAGAATCTAATACTATAGGAACTCTTCTTAACATGTAAACTTAATGTTAATGAAATAAGGCCCGATTGGTGTTATCTTTAATATACTTGCCTCCTGTGTATTGGACATGCCAACGGTAAAACAAGACGTAGAAGTCCGAGTCGGTGTTGAAATAGGCATCCATATTGTCAGAAAATGCTGCAAATAAACAGGGAATTATTTGTACTCAAGGATATTATCATCTAGGAAAATATAAGATCATAAAACAAACAGTCATTTTATAAAAGACAAATTAATTCAAACAAAACTGACATTTCCAGATGATAAACAACCATACTCAGCATACGACTTGTCTTACGCCAATCAGTGGCGTACCCAGTTTTTGGAAACAGGGGGGGGGGGGGGGGGGGGGGGGGGGGGGGGGGTGGCACGATAGTTGTACCGACGTAAGGCATGAGGTACCGACAATTTGTTTTTACAGACTCCAAAAATATCGTAAAGTTTTCCCGCCAGCATCTGCAATCTTGATAAGTGTGTGGGGGAAGGGGGGGGGGGGGGTGGGGGAGGTGGTATAGGAGTGACGTTATCCTCAAAACCGGTCAAAATCAGAAATGTACCGACGGGGTTATTTCAGGGGGCCACTGGGCCCCCCTGGGTACGCCACACTGACGCAAATACAAAATTTCTCTAGTCAGCCTCCTTCTATATCCCTCCCTCTCTCCCTTTTCCCTTTGAAGTTTGCATTCACTTTAAGACTTCCTTTCTCTTGGCATGCTTGGAAGACTTATGCTGTTGTTCCGTCCTTTTTGTTTTAGTGTCTTATTCTGTCATGTATGTTATATGCTTATCATTCTTGTCTTGTTTTAAGGGTCCCCCTTTTATAAGTCAGTTTGTCAGAGTTCCTACAGAGGATCATAGCCTCTTTCTCGGTTCTACTTATGAGTAAAGATGAAATCACCAATATTAAACCTAATTGAAAGCTAACATAAATTCAATATAGGCCTAGTGTAGTACGGTAATCAGTTGATCTTTTTCACATTGTTACTGGGACCTATTCATTTATTTGTCGTCATATTGCTGAATAAATTGCATTTAAAGTTTGGACAAATTGAAACAAAAGAATGTCATATCTGTTGTTGTTGTCGTCAATATTGTTTGTTTGTTTGTTTGTTTGTTTGTTTACACGGTCGGTCCGTATACAGACACACGCTTGGGTCCTGAAGGGACCAGACTCAAGCAAATTGCTCGGGCCAGGCTTAAAAAGCCAATATAGGCCTAAGCATACTGGTTGAATTATTATTAAAAACAGCCACTCCCAACAAATAAAGTTTAAAATTTTGATGTCAGCCTTCAGACTTGAGAAAAGAATTGTTGCGGCCGAATTCTTCCTAACTTGAGAGAGAAATGGTATGTGCGTGTGCCTCTCTTACCCATATCTGCTTTGAACCTCAACAAGTCCACCATTAACCCTAACACTCTTGAGTACTACGAATGACTACGATGCGGTGTGCTTGTGTCACCCGGTTCGGCAGTTTTTCGATGAAATAATAGCCCCAGGGTATATACTTGGCGAAGTATACTAAGTCAAGTATGGTTGACCCCCGTGACCTAGCGGTAGATCGTCTGCCTGTGAACCCAGAGGTCCGACCGGTTCGAGCCCCGGGGCGTGGGGCCCTTTTCCCCCCTCGCTCTTTGGCCGCGAACAAATGTTCCTCTTTGGAAAAGGTGCCTCGGGGGTTAGGGTCAACAGAATGACCTCACCAAAAGTCTGCGATTAACAGAATTACCAAAAGAAAACACCCAGAGAGGATCAATTCGTCCATTACCTTTTCAATCAGTCTGGAAGAGGGTAACAGTCATGTTAAATGAAATGGGGAAGTCAAGCGGCAATCTGAGGTCCTGCTGATCCTGCTATATACAACAAGGTAGTCAATTCCCTTATTGCTAAAACACGATAATCTATCCACCTCTGATCGATTCCTCAAAGCTTCCATGTCAACAGAATCAAGTTACTCACAGCATCATCAACCAAGTCTTCTAGTACTTGTTCAGCATCAATCATGCCAAGTGCAGTTCTACTCCGTCCCTGCGGGAGAGTTACAGTGCCTACGACGTGTCGAAATGTCGAGTAAAATGTAAATAAGGAAATCGTCGAGATACCATGTTGCCTGTAACTCCGCTAGACAAGCACTCGCTCCTGGTTAAAGGGGAGTAAAAGGACTAATCTTATTTTGCCACATCTACGCAGTACTTCATTTTTAAGCCCATACTTGACAACTGTTGGTCTCAACTTTAACTCTGTTGAGTAGTGATCACGAGTTAAATATTTTCCTTCAGGTAATAGTGATGTCGCCAGCAAAGTCAATCACCTTTGGTCCTCCTCCTAGATCCTGTGTGTCTTCGTATCCATTCATAATCATACTCCTGTCGTTGCGCATCGCCCCGACGTCGCCGACGAATATCGACGCATGAGTTGAAGCAATGTCAACTTTTATTCATCGGCCGATGCGCAGCGACGCGAGATGAACGGACTTTTAGTCAGATGGAAAGTTTTTTCTTTGACCTCTACGACACCTTCTTTAGCAGGCCCGTCAGATGGGGGGGGGGGGGGGGGGGGGGGGGGGGGGGGAGGGGGGCGCGGGGGGCGACGGTGGCGCTCGCCCCCCCTTTGAAAATCTTTCCCCGGAAAATGTTTCGCTACGCGCGCATAACAGTCACCTAATGTAATATTCGTTGGTACAAGCTTGTTTAGAGCCAAAATGTACCTCAATCGTGCCAAAAATAGGTGTAAAGTCAAAAAGATTCGGCGCGCTAGGCGCGCATGTCTTGACTCAAAACAATCCTGTAGATTCGTTTTCAGTTCTCGCTCCCCGAATATGAATAACCTGGCTACGCCACGTGTGATTTTTTTTTTAGAAAACGCCCCCCCCCCCCCCCCCCCCCCTTTGAAAAAAGTGTCTTACGGGGCCTGTTTAGGGTGTAGTCGATTACAATGACAATTGAGCCAGGCCGTCTTATATGAAGTACTCCATCCAACACTTGTCCAATATTTCAAAGAACTATCATGTTTCTCCATGATATAACCTTTTCCCTTGATGAGTCTGTACATGTCGGCTATTGCATTTGTGACCTGGGCAGGGATGCCAGACCTTCCTTCAAAATGAAGCCTCTTGAAGTAATTAAAAGTTAGCCTGGTTTGATCTTCTGTAATTCTTAGGAGCAAGACTTTACATGACCTACCGTGACGCGGTGGTACGCCCAACACGAAAGTCCTCATTGCTCATGGATCAAAGACATCGTAGAGAATGTCTTGGCATTGATTGACCTCTAACATTGTCTAACTCTAACATGTCTATGGATATCAAGATTAGATGTTGAGAGGTAGTTTAGTAATCCATAAAAGATGTTGAAAATGTTTAATGGTTATAGTGTTCAAGTGATAAAGCGCCTAATTACATTTATCAAAAGACTAATCTTCACTGGCAGTGGCGACTGGCAGTGGCGTACTGGCGTAACTAGTAAAACAAGGGCACAATGAGGGGGAGAATGGTATAGTGTCTGTTCTGAGGGGACTCAAGTGGACCTTCCATAAACTGTAATTTCATTTGGGGCATCGAATTATACTGTCATGACTGTACTTCCAAGGCAACTCACACGGATTTCTGATCAAACAAGGTGTTTATAAAGGCTTGTACCGAAATACTCACGTCACGTCACGTCACGTCCACGTCACGCTGTGTTATAGAATCACGCGATTGGTGTTTATAAATCACGCGATTGGTGTTTATAAATCACGCGATTGGTGTTTATAAATCACGCGATTGGTGTTTATAAATCACGCGATTGGTGTTTATAAATCACGTAAGTAATAGTGTTAATCACACTTCACACGATTGGTGTTTATAAATCACGGGCGTTAGTGTTAATCATGCGATTGGTGTTTATAGTCACGTCATATGTTAAATCTGTACCGTACTGAACTAATACCTGTACATTTACGGTCTCAGGTTATGCATCCGGGCCGGGGCTGTCACGTATATACATTTATGGAAGGTTTTACTATACAGCATGAATTGAAGCTCATTTGCTTCATTGAATCAAATACTTGTATACAATTAACGTTGCATTTACACTGCACATGGCCCGGGCACATGGTACATTGTGCCATCCATGGTCAGTGTCTGCAGTGATCAGTATCAGCGCTCTACAACCGAAGGCGGCACCACTTTCAGAAGTTGATCATAACTTAAAATCGCCCCTTGCGGTCGCGGCGGGGGTCGCGGTCTATAGCGTTGCAGTGAC